>VXBS01000721.1:458815-541315 GCA_013400255.1 Sitta europaea | reverse complement strand
GATGAGTAGAAAAAGAAGAATTCCTCCAGATAGTTTTGTATGGATGGTAAATGATTCTTAACCCATCATTTCAAACAGAACATGCAGCCCAGAGCAGAACTTTCTGGCAATTCAAAGAAAGGCTCTTCCTTTTACTGTAACATTGGAGCAGATCTCCAACATTAATTAATTTATCTTCACAGTATTTCTTATTTTGATTTAGTGTTTACATGACACTGATATTAATACCAGTTTACACATATATTAATTAGAGAAGATCATCTGTATTTCAGCTCAGGGACAATGTTTCTGATAGTTGGGTTTGCTGAATGCTAATTAACACTAGCATAAAACAGTTAAAAAAATGTTCAGTAATATGGTGTTTGGTTGGTAGAAGAGTAAATGGAGCTATACTGTAAAATCATGATTATTGGTAAAATAGTTGTCAAACAGAGGCTTCTTAAATGTACTTCCAGGAAAACAAACATAAAAGAGAGAAAATAGGCAAACTACAAACTCTAAACCACAGCAATCATTCAGGTGGTGCTGTAAACTCTTCAAAGGCAACTTACCTTTTCCTGTTAAAGATCTGTAAATGATCTCCTGAGATCCTGGATCTTCGCTGAGATTATTCAAGACATCTTTGAAAGACTTTGCTCTAGAAAAAGCAATATTTTTTTTTTCTCTGCGAAATATATTCTTTCTTTGTTCCTACATGTCAGAAGCAAGAACATTCCTTTTAGAGAACCATTTTCAGCTGAATGTTTTCAGTACATCTCAAAATCTTGCTGCTCTTCATCCAAAACATAACTGTACACTTGCCTGTCTTGCCAATGCTGCACCTTTCCGACCTCTCCCAGAAATCTCCGTGATCAATCTTTAAAATGTCCTGAGGCACAAATAATGGGGCAGGAAAAGAAGCACAAAACCAGCTGATTTGTGGTGGGTTATTTTGTTTCGTCTCTGATTATGCTTTGTTGAGTTGTTAAAGGGTCTGTTATGGGAGAGCTTTTGATAACTACCTGGCTTTACAGAGACAGCCCAGTTTTTCTCAACTGTGGACTTTTTTGCAGTAGAGTTTGTACCTTGAAGCAGGGAAATGAGTGATTAAGCAGCTATTTTTGTGGCTCTGTAATTTTATCTCACCTTTTCTTCCTGTGATTTTTCTTAAGTCCGATACTTTAGCGAGTAACTCACCCCCTCCTCGCAACTCAGAGTGCTGTTATTTTTTAACAAAGCCAACTGATTGCTGCCGGCCTCCCATTTAGCGGCTATTTCAAGTATTTATCCCAGTATATAACATTGTCTGTAAAGAAAGATGTAGCTGCACATTGAGCAGGTCTGTGTCATTGCCTACTCTCTCTGCAGCTTTGTTCAATACTGGGTCTGGTGTGCTGAGGAAACCCAGATTCAACTTTTTTTTTCTCGCAGAGATCTGACCAGCATAAGAAAGAATATCCTTCTTGTAATCAGCCATGGGCTAGGCTGGGCCAGAGCACCTTCCCTTTGTCCTTTTTCACACAGACAAGGGGGGCAAACACAGGGACAATACCACAGAGGGGAGTGCCACTATCCCTTTGCCTTTGTTGCTCATTTCCGAATTTTCCCGTGTCTTAGTTAGCACAAGTGCTGCCACATAAAGACATGGATCACGGAATGAATCTGGTTAATAACTGATGTGCTATGAAATTAATAAAACTGGATAGGTTTTCAACCAGGCTATTGCTAATGAGCACATGTTTAACAGAATATTTGCTTGTGGTGGGTTGACCCTGGCAGGACAATGGGTGCCCACCAAAACCATTCCATCGCTTCCCACCTCAGCTGGACAAGAGGAGAGAGAATATACTGACAAGGTTCAAGCTAAGGACAGAGAGAGATCGCTCACCAGTTACTGTCACGGGCGAAACAGACTTGACTTGGGAGAAAATTACCTACTACCAATCAAATAATCAAATTAGAACAGGAGAAGGAGAAATAAACCCAAATCTTAAAATACCTTCCCCCGACCTCTCCCTTCTTGCCAGCCTTGACTTTATCCTGATGGGGAATGGGGGCTGTGGTCAGTCCATCACAAGTTGGTTTTGCTGCTCTGCCTTCCTCAGGGGGAGCACTCCTCACAGTCTTGCCCTGCTCCACCACGGGATCCCTCTCTCAAGAGACAATCTTCCACGAGCTTCTCCACAGTGCGTCCTTGCTGTGGTTGCTGATGACCTTCTCCAGCACGGCACCCTTCCGTGGGGTGCAGTGTTTCAGGAACAGGCTGCTCCAGGGCTTCCCAGCCCTGCCAGCTCGTTCCAGCACAGGCTCCTCTCCCTGTGGCTCTGCCAGGAGCCTGCTCCAGCGCAGCTTCTCCTCTGGGCATCCCCTGCTGCTGCGCGGGGTTCTCCAGAGGCTGCAGGGCAATCTCTGCACCCCCTGGAAACCCAGGGGCTGCAGGGGCACAGCTGCCTCTCCATGGCCAGCGGGGACATCGCTGCTCCAGCCCCTGGGAGACACCTCCCCTCCTTCACTGAGCTGGGGGTCTGCAGTTGCGGAGCTCGGGACATCCCTTTGGGAGCCCGGAGCTGCCGGGACCCCTGCCCGGGGCTCAGAGACCCTGGCACACAGCCCAGAGCACCGGTGGGTTCCATTACCAACCCTGGAGCAAACTGCCACCTTTGCATGAGGAGATAAAAGCCACAGCAGTTTGAATAGTGTAATAATTAGTATAGCACAGGGTGTAAGTGTAGGTTTTAGCTTTTTTTGTATAGGGGTTTTTGGGGACAAAATGGAGGGATTTGGGCGTGTCCAGCCTTTCTTCTTCTCCACCTCCATCTTCACTGATGCTGTTGGCACTTTTGGATTGGTTTAGAGTAGAAGCTCACTGTCTAACATAGGTGATGGGTATTGGGGAATAATTGTAAATATGTCACACGTAGTTTTTTGTATATAAAGATAACGCTGCCCTGGGGGCAGGCAGAGTGCCTCTGACTGTCCTGCTGAGCAGACCTCGGCTGGGCAGGAAGAAAATTTTATAGATCAGAAATAATAAACAACCTTGAGACCGAAAACTGAGAAGCGTTGTCTCATCCTTTGAAGGCACGGACTGAAGCAGAGATTTCTAACAACAAATCGGGGTCCCAAACCTTGTGGGACCGCACATGCAGTGTTGGTTGTCACATACTCTCACTCCTCTCTTTGGCTGCAGTTGTTGTTTTGCAGGTTTTTTCCCCTTTCTCAAGTATTTCACCAGTGAGACTCCACCACTGTCACTGTCAGGCTCAGCCTTGGCCTCTGGCAAATCTCTCTTGGAGCAGCTGGGGCTGGCTCTGTCAGACACGGGAAGCCTCAGGCATCTTCTGTCAGAAGTCACCCCTGGCACCCCTGCTGCTAAAAACCTGCCCCACCAACCGAATACACACACTACCTTTTAATTTTATCAAAATGCTTACTATTATACTATTTATACGAGATCTGGTCCTGTGGTTAAGTGCCAGAAGGAATGAAAACTGAACCTTGTGTGCAAAAGGAGCCAGTCAGGGAATGATAATATCACCAAAAAATGCCAACACCTTTTTTTCCTGACATTGTGTGTCATTGGAGTTCTGTGTTTACTTTGCTATGTGGGAACAGAGATAAATGACATTGAAACATCAAATTAATTGCTTTGCAGTCAACAATCCATCTGCTAGATGCATTGGATTACTCATTAGCTGACCACCATTACAAGAAGAGGTTGCTTTGTAAATAACATTCAATTATTTGCAATTATCCTAATTTAAACCTAAGACCTTTCTCCTCAAGATATTATCCCCTAAAAGAAAAGAAGTTTTGACACTAATCCCCATATATTTTTTAATGCACCATTTCTGCATAATTCAAGCAAGACTATGTCATTATACTAATCTCAGACACTATTTTCAGACACACAAATCTGGATCTACATTGAATGAGCAGGTAAGATGAGTGTGTCCCATTACCACACATAAACCAATTCTGTTTTACACTTGGGCAGTTAAAGTGGCCACCTATTTGAAAGAAATTAAAACCAGTTTAAGTACCAATCAAAGAATTTGACATAATTAATATAGTTTGAACATCTTGGCAAGATCATCAAAAATGGAATTAGTTGCTGAGTGATGGCACAAATGTGGTACTCTAAAGTATTCAACATTTCTGGAGCTTATCTCATGCTCCACTGAAATTCCTTAATATAACTACACTGAATGCTGTGATTTCAGAGAAACTAAAATTAAGATTTTGCATGCCTATTTACATGCAAATTATTGCAAAGAAATTGAATTACCAGTTCTTCCAAAAAATTAATTCTGGCCAGGTGTTCTTGAGCAAGTTAAATTATACACACCACTATACCTGTGGTATGTACTATGCAAAAATAAGGGAGTTTGATATCAGAGATTTTCCAGAAAACTCAGATTATTACCTTAAATCTCAGGGAAAAGGGATGAAGATTTAATTCCATGGAAAGAATTAAGGATCTGTAATAGATCTTGGTGGTTAGAAATTAGAAATTTATAACAATGTTATAAATGAGAGCATTTATACTCAAATGCCAGATTCTCACAATCTGTCTGGACTCTGTAGGGGGGACTAGAAAGTAGCAACACACTAAAAACTAAAAAACTCTTTTCTTGCTGTGGCACTAGGCACCAGCAGCAAAGAGGGATGTTCTGTTTGGAGCCTCTTCCTGAAGCACAGCCTGACATTTTCTTCCTCAGAATTCATTCATGTCTCTGGCCATTCATTCATTTAATGCCATTAATTCACTTAATGACTGGTGAAAGCAAAAGTATGTTTTAAGAACAGTGGTGGTGATGACAGTGGCACATATTGCCTACTTTGGGTTTAACACAAAGTATAGAAACATCCTATAGAGTAAGCACTTGTGTCCCCCTTCACTGTTGTCCCCCTTGTCCCAACTCTAGCATTACATCCCTATTTTTCCATGCCTTACTCTCTGTCTTTGACTCTCAGTAAATTTTCTGGATTTTTCCTTTCTGCAGCAAAATATCTGCATTATGACGTGCAGAAAGTACCTCTTACTCCCACATGGTATCTAGGATACCTTCCTTGGAAGTGGCAAAGGTAGTTTTGGATGTCCCCTGATCCAGGAGTGAGTCAAAGCCAATTCCCAGTTCTTTCCATGAGTTGCTGCCTTCTCACAATTGAAATTAAATGTAGTTTGTGTTTTGGATGAGCCCAACACTCCCAGTGTACCCTAAAAGAATTATGAGAATCTCCACTGGTCAGAACCACTGAGAATGTTGAGATAAAGTTTGGAGTTTCCCTCATAGATATTCCCATTTTCCTTCTACCTCTGAGACACATTTATATCCCAAGGATCACACAATGTTGTTGTCTTTTGAAAAGCTACCAGTAATAATTTCTAATTAACACTGTGGAGGACCAAAACTATTTTTTAAGGATGCTGACAAATATGAAATTATACAAAATTTGTAATCTTTAACATAGATATATATACACCTACACATATACACATATATATGTTCTTATTATCAAAGTGGTTTTATTTATTGTATTTAATATTTCTTTTGTGTTGTACAGGTTTCTAAATCTATTCTCAATTTTTTTTTTTTTTACCTAAGTCTCAATGTCACCTTAAATTCAAATGTCAGTGTACTTGTCCAGGCCTGCTTGTGGAACCAGCCAGCTGAGAAATGGAGCACGAATTCATTAGCAAATCATACCTACCAGAACTGACCTTACAACCTGCATGAATCAAAAGAAAAGACTTAGCTTGGCTGACTTCTGTGGAAAAGCAGAGGCTAACCAGCACAGTCAAAGAGAGCAAGATTCCCAAAGCACAAAATGTTGTTATCAATCACATAACATCAGATCAAAAACAATGAAAAGAATAAAAAAATAGAAGTAATTCTCTGAGACTATTCTGGTGAATTTGGCAGTTGCTTAGTAGCTCACAAAGATAAGGGCACAGGTAGCCTTTACCAGTGTGGAACTGTGGAGTCACAAAATGACAGCCTACACATTTTCACTCTGGAGAAGTAAACATTTTACAGCATGAAGGAAATTGCTGGAGTAACCCAGGGGAGCTACCAGTGTTTCTTGGATGAGGACAATTAACCAAGCCAATATAGTTAATTTTGCCACAAGTCTTAAATGACTTAGAAAGCAGACTACACACTTTGCCTTAGTAAACTTAGGGGCTGCAACAGAAGAAAATTTCAGTAAAACCACACAGCAGCCAGGGCTGCAAATGAGAAACCAAGACACCTGCAGGAGTAGATTTGCATGGATCTTAAGAACACCACTGAATTTCTGTTAGCTGGGCTCAGCAGGGCTCAGCCTGCACCTGCACAGGCCAGCACTGTGGATGGCACCTCTGTCACCACTGGAACTGTGGAGAGCCACATACAGCTGTGATTGCCTGCAGGCAGTGCCTTCCCTCCCTGAACGGTCTGCTGATGTACTCATCTGCATCAAAACTGGCTGTGCCTCAAGGAAATATTAGCTCCATGCCAAAGATTAGGAAGTAAAGGTCCATGGCTTATCCCTGTTTATACAACAGGACACTCATGCAACTTTTTTCTCCAAAAACAGTCCCTACTGAATCTTGAATCCCACACAGCTGTGCTTACAGTGATTTTAGAGATGAGCATCTTTGTGAGCCACTCACCCTGAGAAGCACTGAAGGAGGAGAAGCACCCATGGCTGCCCCCAGCAAAAACACCCACAGCACTGGGGCAGGTGGCACTGCAAATCTGTGCCACAGTGGCCGAGGCAGGAGCACACCCAAGCTGGTGATGATGGTAAGAAATGGTGGAAGTGGTTTAGGCACATAACTGTGCCAGGGAGCTGCTGCCTGCTGCTGCCCTGTGCTAGTGGGGGACAAGGCTGGGATGGCTGCATGTGCCCCATGCCAGCAGAGCTACAGCAGCAAAGCACCACTTGCACTGAGCCTGTGCCTTTGTCAGGAGCATTTCTTTCCTCCTTTTTAACTAGATGACAGGGACCAATTAAACTAATGAGCCTCACAAAGTATTTCCCCTGGCTAACAACAGCCTGTATTAATGTTTGCAGAAGTGCAGCATTTGGGCTGTAAGCTTTCTGATTAGATGTTAACGCTTTGCAAGAGGCTTAAACGTCCTATGAAATTCTCCATCTCTTGGACTGGTACCTTTGTCAGGTGTAACAGACCCTCTTGTTTTCCGTAGCTGACTGTAGCACCCTGTAGATGTGGGCACCCAAGCAGCACAGCTGTGCCTGCCCAAGACCCAGTTTCTCATAGAAGAGCCATAGAGGACTATATGAATCCCAGCCAGGCATTTTTTCTTCTTTTCTCTTCATCTTCTCACAATTTTGCAATTGTGTCATCTAGTGGTTTTGGTTTGTTCTTTTTTTTTTTTTTTTTTTTTTTTTTTTTTTGGTGGGGAAAGCTTGGGTTAAAAATATAATCCCTTTCAGTTTAATCTCCCTCAAGCTGCTATATCAGGTTTGGAAAGAAAGATGCAGGTTTACTCTTTCAAGATATCTTGTTTTTATAACTTTTGTAATAAATTATAATGAAGTAAATGTCTCTGTTGAACTTGACAAGCTTCTGCTTTGAAAAGAAAAAAACAAACAGGTAACTATTGACTTTGGTTTGGTTCTTTCAGCTTGCTCTAATTACCAGTCTTATTATATTCCTGTAAAATGCCAGACTTTCAAATGTGTTGTAAATGCAAACAGTGAAATTAAACACGAATGTAACACCAGAAAAAAGAGTTTATTACTTTTTCCAGTTCCTATTTCAGTGTTCCATCTAGCACGTGCCATATTGCAATGGATATGGGCCCTGGAATTTAGATCTAGATCTGAATCTACTTGCCTTCCAAATCAGGGCCTTCCCAGAACTGTGCCTGACCCCCAGACCCATTGCTAAACTTAAAACTGGGGACCACCAAACCTTCTAGACTCAATTTTTGTAACTTGTGGACAATTTTTTTCGTTTTGATTTTAGTCCCTTATTAAACCCTTGGAATGATAAGCAATCATCACTGAGGTTGCAAGACTAACAGCTTAACTACCTCAGGCTCTCCAAGGAGCCCTGTGCTGTGACTTTTATACACACGACTTTTGTCTCTGTGTCATTATTCCAATGTGTTTTGGTCATCGTTGCTGCCAGGAAAACTGCCTGGGCATTTTGGTGGGAAGTACAACCAGGATCCAAGGACCATGAGAGGACCAGGATGCACAAACAAGCAGGCACACAAGCAGAGCTCTCCATTTATGTGGAAGGAAAGCACAGAGCACTTTCAGAATACCAAGCTAAAGAGAAAAGAGGCCAGAGTTCAGCGTACCCTTGGATCCAGGCACGACCACGACCTCCCAAAGGGGCTGAGATCAGACTGAAGGTGCAGTAAGACAGGACGTTTGCTCTTTGGATGAGACTTGTAGCTTATGCAGTTAACAGACCAGAATCAACACGCTTCATCAGAGCAAGGACTTCCAGCTCTGGGAGAAAACAGTTGACTGAAATCAGCTTTCAGGTTCCGAGGATGCAAAAGCAGTATGAACAAGGCACTTTAGCAAATTTAAGAACTGCACTAATCACTCCAGCTTTTCATCTTACCTTAAGGTGCATAAGTAATCCTCTATTAATCACCATCTTTTCCTTGTTTCGCTACTGCTCAGCTTTAGACAGAGACTTCTAAGCACTTTGAGAGATTGCTGCTGGCAAAGCATTACCCTGGAATGTTCCCCACTTGTCCTCCACCTCTGTAAAGGGAGTTAGGAGGTGCTAACCTCTTAACCAAATAGATCATTTAGAAGTCAATAAAAACATCTAAACCAGAGACCTGGCATCCTGGGAAGCCAGATGTTTCTCACACCTGAAATGTCAATATCACAGCAAACCCTTGCATTTACATATCACTTCATCTCTAAACACAACAGAACATATAAAATTATTTAACTTCGTAGTATCTGCATTTGCTCATCTGTTGGAAAGATGGAGATATTTACCGGGATCCTGGAGCTGGAAGGAGTTACCAGATGACATTACCCTGACACCAATGGCAAGAGTGTCTGCCACTTTGGCGAGACGGTGCCCTGACTAATAATGTCAAAGACACAGAGAACGGTAATCAGTAAAGAGAATAAAAATTTTAATTACAGAAAGCAACTTCATTCAGGACATGTCCTTAAATCCGAGCATTTGCTTTTCTGTTCCAGGAACAGGATACAGAGCTCCTGATTACCAATCATTTGTTCAAAACGTTATTCTTGTAATTAAATATGATGTTAAAAGCTTGAAGGCAATAGTTCTTTTAGCTCATTTTAAGGAGGGATTTTATCTTGCATTTTGGTGTTGTTATTGAAGTCAGTGAGAGATTTACCATTAATTTCAGTATGATAAAGATCAAGCCCTTAAAACACATACTAACTTTTAATTGACTAAGGTAAAAGAATTAGATTATTATTTGCTTTGCACTCACCTGAGTTTTTTTTGCAAAACAATGCCTTTTATTTTACTTCAGTGACTGCCAGCTGTTCTGAACAGTGTGTGCTTTTCCATCTAAAAGCAAACTATAACGTCGATTACAAAACCTCTCCAAAGGCATTTGCCAGGCTGGAGACCTCTAACAGACAGTCAGTAACAGTTTCAAGTTGCTCACACCACTCTGAGACCAGCTACAGGCAACGATTGCTTTTATTGAAGAAAATAAAATGACCACAATTATATTATATTGCATTCTCTTATACTTGGAACTTGAAATTGGAGCTGTGCTGAAAGGAACAGATAGTGCACAGACTCTGATTTAGTATGCACCAATATATGAAATTAAAACTCACAAATTACACCCAACATTTTTACTTACACATTGGTCACTTAATAACTTTTAACGATCGTGCCAAGGGAAGACAACTACATGGCAAACACTATATTGCTGTAGTCCTGTCCCAAATCCCAATTTGGGTAAACAATAAACACAAAACCAGTGTTTTGATGTGACATGCTGCTTTCTTCACTTCAGCTTGCATGCTGTTGATAAGCATTATTGAATACTTGGAGATCCTGTCCTCACATCACAGCTGCTGAGCTCCTCCTAACTCTAAGCTAACCCCACAATGCTCCTGCTAGGTAGCTACACTGAAAATTTGTCTCACTGGATTTAGATATATAAAAGACTAAATTGGTGTAATGTAATAGCAATAAGAGCAAACAAATCACAAAAATCCCCCTCAAATTATGCATCCACGATTCGTGCTGAAACTCACTACAAAGCAAAAGTGTTTTTGGGAAGGTAAGCATTAAGGACCTGATTGCAAGGTCAGTGTTTGGGGTTTGGATGTTAGTCACACTAGAAATCACAGCTTTAGTAGAAACTTGGCGGAGAAAACTTTTACAAATTATAATTATATGTATCACCTACATTTGAGCTGTCGTCCTCAGAGCTTGCTAGCATATGAACGCCCTGAAAGATGAGCCAGTTTTGAAACAAGCTCACACAAGACCCTGCAGCTCCTCAGGGCATGGAACACTTTCTGCCTGACCCAAGGGGATACTAAAGGCACCAATCACCCTGCAGCTGTGTTCTATACTAGAGCAGAATGAAATGATGTACAGGAGACTCTACTTCAAGCAAATCACTATCCCACAATCCAGTCTAAACCTTTCCTCAACCTGTGTATCTCTGCACACACACACACACTGAGACACAGATCTACAGCATTTATCTTTTTTGCAGAATGTTGTATGGCCTGTCTTTTCTGATTATATTCCCTCCCTGCTTAACTCAACTCTTTCAAAGGTAAATTTCTTCCAAAATTTGCAGTTCTATATTAAAATCCCCCACTCAAACAAGCCCCAGAAAGACAAGCACACACACACACAAAACAAAAGCAAACGAACCCCACTTTGTTATAAACAGTTGATTGAAGCTGAGGTAGGAGAGAACTTAGAGCAACAAACAACTCCCATCTGTTTCAGAATGAAATGCAATGAAGCCTACATATTAAGAGAAGATTCTCCACTATTTTCTGGTGCATTTTCCTAATATCCTGCCCTTCCTAGTGCTCCTCTATATTGTCCCTACTGTCAATGGGGATAAAGAGGCAACAAGCAGAAAAAAGAACCCTCATCTACTTTAGAAATTTGTGCCAGGGAAAAAGATTGATTGATTTTTAAAGGTGCTTGGCTCTCTCTACTGGTCACTGAGGGAGATGGGATAATTTGCTTTGATGATACAGTCAACTTTTACTTTACTAAGGGAAGACCCACTCCTAAAAGACTTTCTAAAAGGGTCACTGTTTAGATAAGCCAAAGTTTCTTCCTTGAGGTGGTGGATAGATTTATTACATGGAACTGCACCCAGTCAGCACCACCCCTCTGCTCTGCTTTCTGCTTGAGAAAAGAAGCCCAGTGGGATTTCTTGGTCAAGATAACATTTCAGTATCTTGGTCCTTTAGAAAATCAGAATGTTAAAAAGAGCCTGTTTGCATTGTTTCATGAAGAAAGGATGCAGAAATGAATGATTCCCACCTCAATGCATGTTTGTGCTTTAAAATGAGTCTTGCAGGAAGGCCTTGCCTTCATAATTGATAGACTGAGCTATCAAAAGGGAAAACTGCACCCTTTCAACACTTTTTTGAGGGGGGAAAGAGAGGAAGCCTTCAGAATACATTGACTATGAAACTCCAATTAAGTAATTTTTTTTTTTAATTATACAATTTGCTTTATAACTTAATGGTTTGGGATATATACACCTAGCCACTGCTTGGAAAGAACAAATAATATATGAGGTCAACAAGGAAGAAATGGCTTGTATAATGCTGTTTCCTTTGATTTCCTGCAGAACCCCTCAAATCTCATTTTTCAAAGGTATCATCTGCTATTGATCTCTGCTGCAACAAAAAGCATATCCTGGCACACGTGCTCAAAAAAAGCTGAAAATTAAAGCAGGGTGGTAAACAGGAATTTCCTTTTGAAAATCAGGCTGAGATTTTGCCATTCAAGCTTGGTCTTTATGCAGTAAGAGAGGAGAAATCTCACCAGTCGATGTTTAAAACCTGTATCTGAGATGCACAAAAGCCAGTCTGAAGTCTCTCTCTGGCCTGTCCACAGCAGCTTTCTGGAGCTGTCTACTGCATAATTTTCTTGCAAAGCTCTGGCTTGCATTGGATCTGTTATGGATTCAAACACTCAGTGTCTCCCATTACAATTTCTCCATTTCATATTGAAAAAATTAACTACTTCTCAGCCCAGACACAGTGCTTGGATTTGGTCTTTCATCTCCCAAATCACAGGTAAGAAGCTGAATCACCTGGCTGTGTCCAGTGCAAACTCCAGAAGAGGTTAAAAGAAAGGCTGGCTATGGATTGCTGGATAAAGACACTATTTGGTCTCAGGAAGATCCAAGTAAAAAAGTGCCTTTTGTTCTAGTATTTTACTGCCATTTATTAGGTTTCAGAACTAAAGACTGGAGTCCTGATACATTGGAGTGAGTCCATATCTCTATCTAAGCATCCAGGACCCCACTGAAAAATGTCCTGTTGTGTTCTTCAATGCTTGTTCAAAGTTGAAGAGAACATGATACTAAAAATTTTTGAGCCACCTTAGTGCAGTTTTGAGTAGCCTATTCTGGCAAATAGCATATTTATGTATGCTGCATAGAGCAATACATTGTGAATTTGTTAGCAAATGGCAAAAATTCCATCAATCCCAAGATTTACATATAAGTCAGTCTTCTGTGTCCAGCCTTTAACAAATGGTTTGAGGGAGCCAAGACAATATGCAGTTTATCCAGATGTCCCAAGGAAAAAAGAGAAGAGCAGCAGTTATTATCTGCTGGTGCAGTTTGTTCTGGGAGGAATTTCTTGAGCTGAGCTGGGCTGAAGAGAGACAAGGATAGGAAAAAATACCCATAGTAACCTCAAATCCTGACAAAGTGCCTTGAGGAACTTTTGTACCTGGATGAGCAGCACGAATTTTAGAAGGTTCTGTGTTTGTTGTTTGTCTTGTTCAAGATCCCTTTGGATTCTGGTGACTGTGGTTTTATTAAAACCTACCCTATTGTTGTGAGGGCTCCTGAGCTGATGGCCTTGGGTTGAATGCATGCCTTTACAAGTGGCTTGAAATCACTCACTGTCACACTGACTCTTCTGTTTCATTTTCTGCTTACTGAGCACAGAGGGAGATGGATGCTTTCACTGGCTCTGTCACCTGCAAAGCCTTGGAGGGAGGGCCCAGGAACAAACATGGTGATTTTTCTTTCTGTCCTACTGATCCCAGTGGAAGCCAACATTTTCCAAATCCCCCAAGAACATTCTGTGATTAAAGGAAAGGGATCATCTCACCTATCTTTTTGCACATTAGCAGCACATGCATACCTTTTCAGTAAAGCTACAGTGCAGAGAGGGCT
The DNA here is from genome assembly GCA_013400255.1 of Sitta europaea. Classification (NCBI taxonomy): domain Eukaryota; kingdom Metazoa; phylum Chordata; class Aves; order Passeriformes; family Sittidae; genus Sitta; species Sitta europaea. Next base: position 527,951 of record VXBS01000721.1, on the reverse strand, counting down.
CTTTCACGTGAAGGTATCCAGATGTGAGGCACATTGTGCCATTTCCCATGTCACTCCAGTGTTTGCCCCCACTCTGCAGAACAGTTCATATCCATCCCTCTGACAGTGGGAACAGAGCCTCACTCAGCGCTCCCTTTGCTGTTCCTCAATTTATCTCACATTTTTCTTTAGTTCCCATTATTTCCCTTTGAATCTGTGCGATGCCAGTGATCAAAGCTGGCTCCCCTTTTCTTCCTCTGCATGACATCCCATCAGTGACTGACCCTGGGGGTGTGCAGCTCGCAGAGCACACACCCATCGGGTGCCTCTAGGAAACCAAGAAAAGCCAAGCAACTTCTTCAGCAGACTTTCATCAGGGGGCTGTTAAGTTCTAAACCAAGCAGAGAAACTCAGCTTTGATTTTCGCTGGGTACATGGAGTTAAAGAGCTGAAACTCCATAAAGAAAATGAAAGTGGGAGAGCCCTTCAAAGATGCAAAGAAATGGGAGAACAAAGATTATCTCTTTTAGGAATGTCAAGTGAATAACCTGTTGCTCTGGATAAGACCAGGTTGGAAAAGAGACACTCTTCACTCTGACATGCTCCTTACCAAAAAGGGATGAATCCATGGTACCAGGGACCTCCTTTTGTGTTGTGCTCTCACTGCTGAGTGGTGAAGCAAAATCTCTGTTTGAATTTTTTAAGCATAAAAGTGCAGTCAGAGGGGCAAGTTTTCCCCAGGGTTAGGATTGCCTTTTCCTCTGTACTCCAATCCACAGAAATTCTAGATGTTTCCTTCATTACAATTCCTCTTTCTGAATATTTTTTCTTAATTTCTTGTTTTACAAAAATTGCATGGATTTTAAGATCTTAGGTCCAGAATAAGTTGAATTCTGTCTGACCAAAAAAAAAAAAACCCCAAACCCTTCACTTCTGACCTTAACAGAAAGGAAGATATCTTATTTTCTAATTTGCTCTTTTTCTTCTTCAATATACCATCTCCTTCTGGAGCAGTTGCTACTGATTGTAATGCAGGGTTTGTTAATTTAGGGATTATTTTTTTGGTGATGTGTTTTTTAATTAAGATTAAGATAAAGGCCAAGAAATGCTTTCACACTAATCATTAGGTAGCTTCCCAGTCTCTCCCCATGAGTCACCATTTAGAAGCATAAACCTAAAAATCTTATGTCCATTCATGTGAACTCCTGTGTCCCCTAGATATATTAGCACTGTTTTAAAGCTGGTCTTAGTCACAGCAACTACATAACTGATCAACTCTTACAACAAAGGTTTTGACCTTTTTCATAAAATAAAACCATGGGAAAAACTCATAAAATTTAAATTATAAATTAAGTAATTGGGTAATACCTCACAGTTTTTTTTTTTCCTTTGGTAAAAGAAAATCTCTCTCAAAATTAGTCATCAGGGACATTGGAAATGTTCATATTTTCAAATTAAAGAATGCAGCTTTGCTGAAGTTCTGGAAAGCTTGAGAGAAGAGCAGTAATTTGCATGCAGCCAGAGGAATGATAATCATGGAATCACAGAACCATTTGGGTTAGAAAAGATCTGTAAGATCAAGTCCAACCATAACCCCAACACTGACAAGTCCACCACTAAACTATGTCCCTAAATGCCACATCTACACACCTGTTAAATACTTTCAGGGATGGTCACTCAGCCACGATCCCCACTGCAACCTTTCCAATGCCTAACAGCCATTTTGGTGAAGAAGTTTTGTCTAAATCCCATTTAAACCTCCCCATGTGCAGCTTGAGGCCATTTCCTTCTTGTCACCTGGTGCTTGGGGAAAGAGACTTGTCCCTACTTGGCTCCAGCCCTCTTTTAGACAGTTCTAGAGAGTGATAAGGTCCCCCCTGAGTTTCCTTTTCTCCAGGCTAGACAATCCCAGCTTTGTCAGCTGCTCCTCATAAGAATTGTGTTCCAGACCCTCCAGAGCTGTTGTTCTCTGGACTTGCTCCAGCACCTCAGTGTTTTGAGGAGCCCAGAACTGAAGACCAAGCTCAAGGGCTGGCCTCACCAGTACCAAGTACAGAGGGGAAATCATTGCCCTACACCTGCTGGCCACAGTGCAGAAGCCAAAAATTGTGTTCATTGCAACTACAAAGCAGGAAAAAAAAGATAGAATAGAGTGAAAAGTTGTTGCAGGAGATATCTCCTGGGGCATATCATAGGTAAAGCAAGAGAATGGTCAAGATGAATTTTTTTCACCATTTAGAAATCAAATACAGCATGCAAGTACTTTAAATAGTTCCAATATTTTGGCTTCTATGTAGTCACCTGTTACGTGCTAGTGCCAGTTACAAGGAAAAAACAAAAGAAAACAAAAAGCTCCTGCTTCAGTTCCTACCATAGCCCTACTGCAGCTCTGAAAGAACAACTCTAGTGTCTCCTTCTCCATGCATCACTGACAGAGTTGTCAGCTGAGTCCCCAGCTGCAGATTCTTTATTGGTGGTGATAATGTGAGCAGCAGAAGGGAACACAGCTTGACCTGCAGCATCCAGGCTGTTGGCTTCCCAGGCTGTATGCATTCCTGTTTGGAAAAATAATCCCTTTATTCATAATCTGAGCAAAACTGATAATGAGACAATAAGGAAACCAATGGGAAGCCCCTGCAGTCAACCATAAGGGGTTTCATCTGACTCCACAGGATATGCAGTAAGGAGCAAAGGGATAAAAGGAGGGTTTAGTGGGATCAAATCCAATGGGATTGCACAGCAGGTGCAAAATATATGGCAAAATATTTAGAAAACTGTGGAAAATCATCAATTATTAGTGTGCAGTTGGTATGAGAAAAACAAAGATTGGGCACAGATGAGATATTCTGCCTGGCTACTCACCTCAAAAGATTGCCCTTCTCTGGACACACTAGACAAGCAAAATATCCTCCATGGAGTGAGGTGCCCAAAACTGGTCACAGTATTTGAGGTGAGGCCCCACCTTTCAGCAAGGGCAAGCTTTGCCCTTGCTGAAAGACAAAAGCACAATATAGTGCCAAAGTGAAAAATATTTCAGGCTGTAATAAAATAACTTTTTGTTTTTCCCATTATGGAGAACATTATGGAGAGCTATTTTTTTCCATTTAATCCAGCCAGTTTGCCCATTTCTCTGTCAGTACAGACACACACAAAATCAATTCACATCTGTGCAGGATCTTCCTACCCACTGTGTTTAATTTTTCTGTACAAATCATTACTTAAATACATAAGTAAACCCATTTTTTCCTTCATCTATGTTCCAAGTAACAACTTCTTTCCTTTAAAGGAGCAAAGGTTTTTCTGAGTAGCTTGCACCTTTAAACCTAGAAATTAATTATGGGTAGTCACTCCTGCTGTCAAGCCACCCTACTTTTCCCCAGCTGAAGCCCAAATAACACAAAATCCAGTTAGAGGCTATTATAAAGCCATGTTTTCATCTCCTCATTGGTGAATGTTGTTTATCTTTTTCAGCTTTAACCAAGTCCTTTATCATTTCAAAATGCTTCTCTAAGTCACCTTGAAATCTTCCCTTTTGCAGAGAAAAATCCATCAGCATTTGCTTTTGCTCTCTTCATTTCCCCTGAACAAATATTACTCATTTATCTCCAACTGCTTTTTTCCAGCAAGTCTCTCAAAAAGTCACTCAAAAAAGTATAGCACAGATGTTCCACAGGAAAATCTTTGTTCAAAGAATTTTTTACTTCCTTCTCATATTCTGAACTTTCCCAGAGCTATTATGTGGGCTGGGGTTCTGTGCTGTTGTAGGGATATATGTGTGTATATATATATATAAATATATAAATATATATTAATCGTGTCATAAATTTATAAGTAGGTTGTTGAATGAACTCACTGGAGATTTCTCCAGTGGCTGGCCCTAAGCATTTGTCATTCATTACATTTTCACTGCCATAACCTGCTAGAAAACTTCCAAGTTAGTTAAGACTTAGCTTAAGGCCCCTTTCACCCATGGCTGCTGCTAAACAAATTATGCATTTTGAATTGCAAGGTGTTCCCTCCCTACAGCCATGCAAATTGTTTCTAATACTATAACTGCAAATGGTAGCTAGGAAGATACTCTATAATTGTTGCTTGTGATCTCCTTTTACAGACAGGGAGCAAATGACACTTTCAGACTGCAAAAGTCTGACATATATCCGGAAACTTTAAAAAATTTCCATTTTTGAAATAATTTCCATTCTCTCTCTTCTTTCAGAGTGGCAATTTGTGCACCATAAACATCACCATCACTGCTTACTGGGGCTGGAACACTGAGTAGAAGCAGAAGCCTCTTGCAATTATGTTTTTCCTGTTTGGTTCCTACAGGGGAAGCACGTGAACATTGCCATGGCTGCATGTGGACACACACATGCATGCACACCATACTATAGGTACCATTTTAAAAAGCAGCATTTGGATACTGACTGAAGCAACCTTTGTAGAGTGCAGAGTTTTGTTCTAAAATCATTGTGTGGCAAGGATGCCACATTCTAAATGGTCACCCCCAGATATGCAAGCACAAAAACTGTGTATGATTATAAAAGGCTATGTACTATTAAAGAAGATTATTTTGACCTCAGGTTATTCCATTTCAAGAGTTTGAAACTATATTACTAACACATTACAGGTAAGAAAGACAGGTGAGCCTTAGCAGAAGGCACAGAGTTTTGCTGGCATCTTATTTAGAGACATGAGACTCCTCCTTCCTGCAGGTTCCCCAAGAGGCTGGATAAATCAGGAAATGCAGTGCCAGGATTCTGTGCTCACTCAGCTGTGCCTCCTCTCTAAGGGTCTCTCCAAACTGCCACCAACACACTGACAGAGGTGCCCACCACCACAGCTGGAGGGAGATCTTAGCACAGTGCCCACAACCACACATACCCAAACTGCAAGCTGAGAATAGCCCTCGATGCTGATGACTTGCTGAGCTCTTTTTTGAAGATTGTCTTTGAAGGAACCATTAATCTTGACATAATTTCCGTTCTGGAAATGGAAATCTAATCTGAAAAAGCCAGTCATACAATTTTTCATCATATGGCTCACTTCAGTCCCTTCCATTGGAACATAACTGGTTATTAATGCTTCATTTTTTTCTGCTTTTTTGGTTTCTTTAGTGTATGCACACCCTTTAACCAAGTAAAAGGTTTTCATATTTCTTTAGATTTGAAAAGAAAACAACAAACTCTCTATTGTTTCTTTTCTCTGATACTGTCTTTTAAGGTGATAATCTCATCTTCTAAGCTACTTATTCAGTCAGCTGCCCGTTATTATATGTCCAAAAAGACTTGTGATTTTGTAGGTGGCAATTAAAAAAATAATAGAAGGAAGCAATCCCTTAAATAACTACAGAAATGAGCATCCCTCCTTGGAGTGCTCATAGTTATTACCATGAGCAATGTCCAAGTCATTAAGCCCCATCAGAGATCAAAGCTCTCACCTCACACTTCTTTTATCTTTAAAGACCTTTCTGATATACATGTCCTAAGTGCTCTGGGGAGGTATAGAGGAATCTCAGCATAGCCTGACTACATTAATTATCTTGAGTTTCCACCAACCTATCTACACTGGGGAGAGAGCTAAATTTTATGCCTGCTTTCACCTTGCAAATCTCATGATGCATTAGGAGAGCAAAGCAGGCTTTAGTTTAGACTGCAGTTCTGTCTCAGGGCATCTTAAAGATTCTTTGCAACAAGAAGTTGCATGGGGATGACCCAGAATCCATGGCAGCAGATGTTTTAGAAATTCAGTCTCCAGCTGATGTCTGGTAGCAATGGCTGTATGAGATTCCCAGACCCTGGACTAAAGGTTTTTACTAGAAGCAATATCTGCCATAGTATTTTTCCAATATTCTTCTTTTCACAGGGTTTTTAACATCCAGTGAATTGTGTACAAAAGACACTCAAAAATGAGGTCAACTTACCTACACTCTGAGCAGATGTAATCTTGAGCTGAGCAGTATTCATTACTCCTGTTTTTTGGTACTACCACCTGACACTGCATCTGGGTCCTAGGATAAAAAAGTGAAGCCATGAATGTTATAACAGCCTTCCCTTTTTCCTGAGTCCCCACAAGAGAGTGAAGAAATTGCATCTCAGACACTTACCTTGCTGTGTGAACAAGTCCTGAGTCTCCCATGTGGCACACAAAGTCTCACGAACTCCACAGCCACTGGAGCTAAATTCTCTGGCCAGGTAACCCTGCTATTCTTCCTCTTGGCACTGTGCTGCAGTTTGCTTCACATCCCTGCTGTGCCTGCAGGTGTGGGCAGCCCCCACTGGTGGCTCCTGATCTTAGGCAGCTTTGCCTTGCAAATTGAAAAGACCAATTACCTGTTCCTCTCTTGGATTTTTCTTTTCAGTGAGATCTTACTTCAGCTGCTTAATTCATCAAGGAAGAAGGAAAGGGAAGGAAAGAAGCAATTAATATGTGGGAAAGGTAAAGGAGAGGAGTTTTTTTAAACTTGTTTCAAAATACAAGGGGAAAAAGACTGAAGGGAAAATGTAAATGGAAATCACATAAAAAGCCTCATTGAGGTAGGGAAAGTATAACTTCTGGAATTCACTGCTGCAGTAACTTCAAACCTGACTATTAAAGATTAGTTATTTTGAATTTGAGAGATCCTCTGGAATGAATCACATTAGTTTCTATGCAATTTCACACTGGGAAAAGAAAATCAAAAAACCAGGGATCTATTAGTAATCATGAATATTATCTTTAAGACTTTCTACAGAGGTGATTTTCTACATTGTGTATATCCTGTATTATTTTGCAGATAAAGGAATTATTACCTTTTTTCTTTTCAGTTTAGGTGTTAGTATTGTGTGCTTATTTCATGTGCTAAAAAATCCTAAGGACATTTTTACTGAGTTTAATAATACAGTAATGTAGCCACAGTAACTTAACTGGTTTTTTATACTGCAGGAAAAAAGCCACCTAAATTAATATTATGAAAACAGTACCAGATATCACACTTTATTAAACTAATCACACATTTGCATTATCATTCAAATTCACTTTAAATTATGCAAATATAAATTTAAAACCTAATATATATTGCTCTATTTTAATGCATTTATTTATGTAATCAGAGACATGGAGAAGACTTATAGTTTAAGATTTCAGAGCTGGATAAATTTCTTTTTTACTGGATTAAACAAAATCTTAGGGCTTTTTTCCCTTTCTTTCTTCCTTTGTCAATCACCTTCATATACTACTGCTTTTAAAACAGTATATGATCTTCCTTTTAGACTCAGAATAGATTTTTCTCTGTCTTGAGCTCATCTAGGATTCCTTGTGTGTAAGGTAAGCAGGCTACACACTTCTCCATGGTACAAGAAGAGAGGCAAAAGCCTGAACTGGAATCATGATCAGTCTCCAAAATAACTTCTCCTTCAGGTCCAGAGGGAGAGAATAGGCCAGAAAAACTTTAATTGCAGGTGTCTACACCATTTGCTTTTGTAAATTAATTTAAGGCAGCTTTTTAGGGGGACAGTAATTACTTTATGGACGACTATCTTTATTTGAAAGGAAAGATGAACTGCCTTTAAAACCAAAAATGTTAGTAAGAATTCCCATACTTTGTTAAAAATGCCATGCTGTGTGCTGAAGGGAATCAAACAAAATGCAAGGCAAAAGCCTTCTTGGTAAGGGATTGCAATGATCCTTAAAACAATGGAGAGATGAGACCACTTTCATCTTTGTATTATAATTACTTTTCCCCCAACTCCTTTCAATTCTTCTGGAAGAGACTGGAAAGCTCTCATGAAAATAGAACTTAATCTAAAGAACATTTCTTTGTAGTATTTTACTATATTTTGGGTCATGCCAATGACTTTTATAGCTCAACATTCATGATAAAAACAAAATCCCAAATTTTAACCAAGTCCAGACACCCAAACCATCAATGTTCAGAGAGCCTACCTGATGGGTTTCTTGTGTCCTAGCTCTTTATTTATAAGAAGTAAGAAGCTGCAGACTTTGTGCTCTAGCTTGTATTATTCAAGCCACCAAAGATGACAGATGTTTTTTAAACTGCAGTTAGAAAGACAGCATAGACTGAAACACTTTTTTTTTCATTATTGTGTTTGAGGCACACAAATCCTTTAAGAATTTTAGCAATTGTTCCATTATTGCATGTCCCCTCTCCCCTTCAGATGAATTATTCATGTGTTGTTGTCATAGCAATCCTTCCTCTCTCTGAAATGTTTAATAACTAGTCCTGACTCCCAAGTAGACAATGAATCAAGGTGTAACAAAAGCTTCATTAGCTAATGTGCTTGTGGCAGATGTATTGATTGTCTTCCATCTACACCTGCCTGGAGCTGAACAGTCCAGTGCTGTTGTGATGGCAGCAGAGATGCCTGTAAGGAACACCCTTCACACAGCTGGTTTTTTGGGCAGTGTCCATCTCCCTTGCAGAGAGATGAGCCTCTCCTTTTCCTCTGCTCTGCCCTCGCTGTGACAGAAGGGGATGTGGGATTTAGTGGACATTAAGAATCACATAAAGCATTCAGTCTTAAAATGAAAAAGGGTGACAGTGTCATTCTCACTGTTTTCAGCCTGTGTCTGCATTACTCACCCATGCCTATTTACTCTTTAACTATATCCCACAGTGCAGGCCAAGTAGATGTTGATCTTGCTTGTCTATTTGCCCCAACCATTTTCATGATTGGCATGGCTGATATTTTGCATCTGAGCACTGTGTTGAAGACCATTGTAACCTTTCCATCTACCATACTCCTGAGGAGGAAAAATCTGAGTGCAAGAAAGTATTTAGAGAATATGGAGATCTGAACTTTTCTACTACTTTTACAACAGTGTCTTTGAGGGAATATTTCACAGACAGAATAAACAGCCCCTTTCATTTTTAATTTTCCTATCAGAAAGATGTCTGCTTCCTTAGCAATCACAGATTGGGTCAGGTTCTGGGATCATAGGGATCATCTGGTCCAACCTCCCTGCTCAAGCAGGATCATCCTGATCTGGTCCAACCTGTCCAGATGGTTCTTGAATGTCTCCAGTGAGAGAGACTCCACAGCCTCTCTGGGCAATCCCTTCCAGCATTTGGTCACCTGCACAGTAAAGAAGCTCTTCCTTATAGGTGGAACTTCCTGGGCATCAGTTTCATCCCATTGCCTCTTGTCCTATTGCTTGGCAGCAGCAGGAAAAGCCTGGCTGCCTCCTCTTGGCACCCCACCCTCAGGTACTTAGGGACACCAAAGGAATCCCTTCCCAGTCATCTCTTCTCGAGGCTGAACAACTCCCTCAGCCTCATAGGAGAGATGCTCCAGTCCCTTGATCAACTTTGTAGACCTCTGCTGGACCCACTTCAGAAGCTTCATGTCTCTCTTGTACAGAGGAACCCAAACAAGAGTGTCTCCTCATCCAGCTGAAGTCCTAAAGTCACATTAGAAAAGACATTTTCCCTTTCTTTTGTGGAATGTTGGAAATCCAACTTGTGTGATGGCCAGCAGCTGGGGGCAATGCTCAGCTGAAAGATGGAAGAGAGGAGAGGAGAGAGGGAAAGCTGGAATGACTTCCTCCTCACCTGCCTGGATATTCTGGAGCATCTTCCTCTTCCTCACAGCCTCCTTCTTCAGCCACTCACAGTTTGGGAATGAGAAATACTGTTTTAGGGGGAAAAACAAGGTGTGAGTATGTTTGTGATCCTCCTGCCCAAATTCATCTTTAGAACTCATCAAGCATCTTGTGAATAGAACCCCCCCAAAAGACTGATTCAGCCACTTCCTCTGCCTCTACCTCCTCCTCTAGCCCTCCTCTTCCTCCTGCTCCTCATCCATCCCTCTTGTCCTCCTCCTCTATGTCTCCTCTTTCCTTGGAATCTCACCTTTGGTGGTTCCTAGCCTCCAAGCCCAGTTTCACTCTATATGGACACAATTCATTCCTGAACACTTTCTATTTGAGGTCAGCTATAAGATACCTCAAAACTGATTCTGAGTTCTCTATGAACAATCCACAGTCATTTCATTCAATCTGTTATTCCCCTGGCTTCATAGTTTATGGGAACCCTGGCATGCCATTCCTAAAGCTGAGAAGGTGACACCATCCAAAACAAGACAGAGCCCTGTGGTTTGGTTCAGTTCAGTGCAGTTAGCTTTATAATTCCCATGTGTACTCACATTGCAGTTTCACATACAGCCTGCATGAGTTTCCCCTTGGCAGAGACAATGGACACTGTTTGTTGTTAAGCAGTTGGCACACTCAGGCAGAGCTCTGTGCAAGTTGTGGATAAATGATCTCTAGGTTATATTACATTCTTCTGCCATGTTCTGAAAGGACAGTGAAAGGCCCAGCTCCTGGTGTCAATATTGGCCAAAATCCAGCTGACACTCAATAAAAGCCATGTTCTAAAAATTCTCTGTTTGGCCTGAAAGAGATAAATCAGTTAATGCAACAGCCTATGAGCAGTATTTCTGGATGAAAAGGCCTGACAGAAGTGTAAATCACTGGAGCTTCTGATGATGGTTCTAATTCAGGAATAGCAGTCTATTTTCTTGGAAGAGAGTTCATGGGAATAACAAAGGCTTATATTTTAGGACACCAGCTGCCTTCAATCTTGAGCAAGGCATGTGGGATGAATGTTTTATTTTTGTCCAGTCTGCTGGGGTGACAAACCCAAAACCCTTGGCCAACAAGAATTTGCTTGCAGGGAGGGATATGGAACCAGTTCTGCTATGCTGGCACAACTCCCACGAGACAAAAGATGTTTTTCAGGGAAGTGGTGCCAGAAGCCAACAGACAACTTCCTTTTTTACACTTCTACTTGCAGTGTGTGCAGGGGAGAAAAAGAATGATTTTGCCAATACTGGCATTAGAAAAACTGCTGGGGAGACCAGTTATTATCCCAAGAGATGAGCATGGGAGCATTTCAAATTCATCCTTTCACATTTTCTTTTGGCTGTCAATACCTTATTTTTCTAATTGACCCTGGATTTCACCCATAGTTTTGGCACTGTCTACACATGAATTATTCTTTACAGTCAGGAAAGGTCCAGCAAGCTTCTCCAGAGAAGGCTCTGCCCCTCTAAAACTTCTCTTTTGATTTTCTCTCCACATGGTGAGTGGTACATTGGGCATCATTTACTCATCCACAAGCTGGTAAGTATATTTGATCTAAAAGGTGCTTTATCTATTCAATGTCCTATTTAAAAGATCTACTGAGTCCTTTCCAGCTTCTGAGACACAAATATTTAATATAAAACAGAATATGCATGACTGGATTTGGGAATATTTTGTGACACTAGTGCTCATTATATGTGGCCTATGCCAAAAACTCCCTTATTTTAATATTTTGTTATAAATCATCATTTGCTGTTAGGCATCTATTTTACCTCATGAATGTGTAATGAATGGTCTCTGGGTTAGATTGAATTTGACTTTTGTAGCTCATTAATATCAAAAGACGTGAGGTAAAAAGGAGAACAATACTTAAAAATAATTCATCTGGCTCAGAAAGATATTAAAAAAGATGCAGTGGTTTTAAAAAATTATTCTCCTAATTTAATAGATATTTTGGAATTGTGAAGCAATAATTTTCCATGCAAAATAGAATAAATAATATAGTATGCAATATGTAGTTGTGTGTCAATTTGAATAAATATTATATTGTTTTCTACATCATGCAAAAATACAGGTCTTTCCCAGCAAAGTGTACTAGCTTTTATGTTCCCTGGATGAATTCTGTTATTCTACCTAAATAGTCTGTCATTACAAGAAGGCAAGGTAAAGCTTTATTGGACTAGCTTTATCTGAAAATCCAACCTTCTCCTTCCAGCCCTGTCCTCTAATTTAATTCTTGGGTTTTTTTTTCCTGTTAGGCTTGCTTTTCTCCTTTTTTTTTTTTTTTTTCCTTTTTTTTTTTTTTTTTCCTTTTTTTTTTTTTTTTTCCTTTTTTTTTTTTTTTTTCCTTTTTTTTTTTTTTTTTCCTTTTTCTTTTTTCCTTTTTCTTCCCTTTTCCTTTTCTTTTTTACCCCAAGATCACTTATGGAACAAAGTACCAGAATGGTTTTGCAATTCAACTCTTGCTCCTGTCCCTCAGCATTCTAGCATTGTAATACCTTGGTACCCTGAGTGGTTATGAGACTTTTGTGATCCTGTGAATAAAAAGGATATTTCTCTTCCTTTGAAGTAAGGTTTCCTGTTTCTTCTGTGGACCTTTCAATATCTTGTAGGATCACTATCATGGGAAAGTACTGCAAGTAATCGCCTTTGCAGTGTGTCAGAGGCAGCCCATCAATACCTTGGCCTTTGTTAATCCTCCCAGACAGTTCCAAAGCTGAGGATCAGATCACAGCTGAAGCCTGGCAACAAGGTAGTCAATAGTTTCATATCATTCCTTTGGTACCTGTAGAGAAATGAACACAGGTCCACATTAGAAAACAGCCCTTCTGTGATGTGAAATGCTCCTGTCTTCCAACACACACCTCAAAATATCTGTTATCCCACTTTTAAAAATAAAGATTCCTCCAAAGAACGGGCTACTTGCCAAAGTAGCCTAGAGAAAAGCACCACAGGCTCAGTGCCTTTGTTCTTCAGACAGACTCATGAAGGAAAGACCCCATCCAAAGCAGCCCCTTAACCCATGTGTGCTGGTTTGGGTGGGGTTGAGTTGATTTTCATCACAGTAGCTGGTATGGGACTGTGCTCAGAATTCGAGTTAGAAACAGTGCTGGGATGTCGTGGCTCCTGCTGGGCAGGGCTTTCACACAGCTTTGCTGCCTCTGCCCCAGGGAGTGGCACAGGAACACAGCCAGCACAGCCGACCCCAGGGACCAAAGAGAAATTCTGTCACATATTGGCATCCCCTTCAGCAAATAAAGCTGGGAAAAGAAGGAAGGTGTGGGGACATTTGGAGAGATGGCATTTGTATTCCCAAGTAATATTTCCTGTTTTCCTGGTGACAGATGAACACCTTTTTGCCCATGGGAAGCAATGAATGAATTCCTTGCTTTGCTTTGCTTGCTTGTGTGACTTCTGTTTTACCTATTGAACTCTCTATTCCAACCCACAGTATTCTCACTTTTACTTTCATATTTTCTCCCCCAGCCTGGCAGGTGGAAGTGAGCAAGTGGCTGTGTGGGACTTAATTACCAAGTGGAATTAAACCACACCACCATGGAACAACCTGCTGAAGGAGATACTGCTGTTTTTGGAAAAAGTGTGTCTGGTTGAAAATGGAAAAGTTGTAGGCTCTTTTTCAGGACCTTTTCTGAAAACTTTCTAATCACTTGATAAAAGAAACCATATAACTGTTTTTAGGGGAGACAGGCGATAGGAACACCTTGATTTGTTGCCATTTCACACTGACATAGTTTAAAACTGCCCTCTGTGGGCCAGCCAGAACACAGCCTGCAAGAGCTGTGTGGGCGATTATCAGCATTAGTGACTCTAATCCATGAAGCAGTGCTTTGCCGTGGGCACTCAAAGGGTTGTAGGAAGACAATGCCACTGGAAATATTGCTGCAGGGCTCTGGGTGCACAGCCCCCAGCTCTCCTGCACTCTTGGAGAACTCAGAAGCATGCTTGAGCCCCAGGAGAGGTTGGCAGCAGCAGCAACAGAGGACAGCAGAAATGCCAAGCTGCTTCTGAGTGCTCTTGAGCCCAGGACAGCTGAGCTCTTGAGCTGTGATTGCCTCTTGCACCCAGCTCCACACCTGTCCTCCCAAAGAGTCCTGATACAGACTCCTTATTGCCAGCCAAGGAAATGGCTGCAGGCAGGAATGTATTCACAAAAATAAGCTTTAGTCCTCAAGTCCCTCCTGAACTGACTTCTGCCTGCAAGACCTCTGCTGTCCCTTCTCTCTTTTGCCTCCAAGAAAAGCTCAATGTTTTATACTTCTGAGTTAATGAGTCAGCCTGCCTGACCTGTCAGGATGAATGAGCAGTTAGTCCTGCACATCCATGCCATACTGACACTCTCCCTCAAGTGGATTTGGCATCATTTAATATTTTTTCCTCTATTAGTCCAGTGGAGATTCATACCTTAGAAGAGTGAGTTGATCATCAATGTTGTTTCACTTAAGGTGGGTTTCATAGTCTAGCTTCAGCCTAGGTACAAGATGAATTTTGGTTTTTGTAATACCCTCTGTTAACAGCTACTGGTTGTTGGGTAAATTTTTCTGTTCTTTTGCATAACTCTGTAAAGAGGATTCCAGAGTGGAATCACATGTTTTAAAGAGATTCCTAATTTAAATTCCATATATATTTGTTAGCAAACCTATATAAAATTAAAACTTAAATACTAGCAACCCACATCCATACCTGCATTTATTATAATTCATAAAAATATTTATATTAAATAAACACTAATATCACTGTAGTACTTGTGAACTGGTAAAGACAAATCTCTGAACCAAGTAATTCAGGAGTTATGGAGTCCTAGATCTGAATCTGCAAATGTTTTGAGTGAGTTAAAAAGCTATAGACTCCTCTGCAGCTGCTGGGATAATGTTTTCTGCATTTTTATTTGTTTAGTTACTGAAATTCAGTGGCTAATTTATTCATAGCTGAGAAAATTTTGGCTGCTGAAAAATAGGATAGCTTATTATCCCTCTTCCAATCCATAAATATAAATAAGGTGTAACAGGATGAGATCTGGTGGTTCTAAAATCATGACAGACATGATGATCAGAAACTATTAGTACAATCTGTTAACTGTGGACAATACTTCCTTTGTTTAATGAATCAATTAGTTTCAAAACTCATTTTAATAAATGAATGTTTTGCCTAAGTAACCAGCTATTTAAGGTGGTTTAATTTAACTAAAACAAACAACTTTATAAAGCTGGGTTTGCACTTTTAATTGATTTGTAAATTCCCTCCAATTGCACCTTGACAAGAGACACAAATATGAGCATTATCATAGGAGGGGAAATGGTAAATGTATCTATCACCATTTTTCTAAATGACTTTCTAATCATAATCCAACTAAATGTATATCAGGCTGTACTCTGACTAAACACATATAATATATTCACCTCACTAAAATAAGCACTTTATTTAGCAGACAAGCTTTATTTAGGTGAAAATCAACACCCTCCCATGGTTCCTAATCAGGACGGTTCAATATTCCTTTAGGAACGTGACTAATAAGTAAAAATGCAAGCCAAGATTAAAATTGATTATTTAAAACTAATTTTCCTGTTTTCTGGTTTAAATGATGATTAAAATTGGTAATACACTGTAGTCAACTCCTGTTTTCTATTAGAAACACAGCTTTAATTGTTTTTCTGTGGCAGAATACATCACAAATGAACTAAAAATCACTTGTTGTGTTAATCTCTCTGTGTATCTGTAATTTTGAAGCACAAAGGACCCTCTTACAGTGCTGGGGAAATTTTCCAGACTGGAAGTTAGTGGGTAAGCATCCCTTAGGATTGGCACCAATCCAACATGGTATCATTATGCTGTAGACTTCTGGTTAATTGTAACCCAGCTTTAAGATCATTTACATGTATGTAATTCTTTAATTCCCTAGAGCTCTTTGTAACGTTAATATAATCTCTTGAAATATTATTCACATTTCTCTCATTACCATGGATGCTTGGTACTAAGTATAGTCAAACTATGAAAGACATAAGTGATCAAGTATTCACACTGTAATTTTAAGAGCTTGAAAAAATCCTCCATGAGTCGAGTAAATATTTTTGTTTTATCCAAGAAATGAAAATATTTAAAATTCATCATGAAAATGACCAAATCTGTATAATTTCGATTTTTCTGATAGAAGAAAATTTAATATCTGGAAGCATGATTCTGTTCCCTGTAGTTTGTAGAGCCTATATTTCCCTCAGAAAAAAGCTCCACGTAGATGCAAGCTGCTAATAAGAACAGGGATTGCAAAGTTCAAAGGGAGACTCACAATCATTTCTGGAATCCTATTGCCTACAGTGTCATAGAAAAGGGGTCACTTCAAATTTGGTAACTCCCACAGAGGTGTATAAAGAGAAACACTGGGAGTGGGGGCTGTCAATGTCCCAATCCTGCTGCTGCCTGCAAGAGCCTGGTTGTGTTGTACACGACAGAAGTTAGGAGACAATAATAAGCCAGATCATCTATCCCATCTGGCAGATCATATGCAAAATGTTTGCTCCTGTCCACACTGACATAAAATCTAAGAGTCAGTGGAGGATACTCATCCCGGTGAAAAATGACAATTCCAATATCTCCACAGCCAGACAAGTTGTCACAGCCCTGTTCCCTGCTCTGGCACTTTGCAGCATGGCACTGTCCCTGCTGCTGGATGAGGCCATCCCAGTCAAAAACAACCCAGCAAAACAAAGGGAAGATAATTTTTCCTGCTGTTCCAGTCCCTGAAGAGCAACTGCATGCTCACAAGGAAGTCAGCAGGACCACAGAGCCAGGGAGCACCAGGAGCAATGACAGCCCCAAACTGAGCAGCTGAGCAGGTCTCTGTCTCACAAACTCTCTGTGTGTTCCTGTAAGGGAGACCTTTATCTTTTCAAAGAGCTGTTAATTAACTGGGAAAATACTGGCACTTGGATAAAGTGAGAGAACTGGCACCTCTCAGGAAACAATATTTAGTTCAGCTAAGAGAGAAACCGTGGAGAGGAAGATTAAATCTGCGTGTACCTCCTGGAGGATTTCAGATGGACTATGAAAGCTAGCATCCACAAGGGGTTTTCTCCACAGCACACAACCCCAGGTGTTAAATAGACACAAGCCCAGGATTCCTAATGAGGTGTACATAAGAAAAAGCTGCAGCAGGTTGGTTGAGCAGAGGGACAGATCCTCCTGATTGTGTCTGTGGGAAGGCAAACAACACACAGATCCTCTTCTATCTTTTAAAACTGCTGCTTACCTTGGATGTGCACAGTCACAGCATTTTCCTTTTACCTTGCCTGAGTCATTCATGATCTCAGGGCTCCAGCACAGCAAGGTATTTCTCACCCAAAGGCATGGCCAGGCTCCAAGCTGTGACACAAAACACCCACATGAGCATCCCTGGAGAGAGCAAAGGGCAGCAGAGCAGCTGCTGCTGCAGTCCTGGTGCCACAGTGTGTGTCCGAGTATTTTTCACATCATTAATGCACAGTATCTTTTTCAAATAGTAGAATCCATTATCTTCTCTGTTCATAAGCATATACAGTTTTTTGGAAGTGCAATAAAATTCTCTAAGTACCTCAGAGAAACAAAAAATACTCAGCAATTGATCTTTTGTGACGTTTATGTACACAACTAAAGATCAGCCACCACATATTAAACATAATATACATTGTGGATATATTTTATTCCCCTGCTATTCTTGAGGAATGAAAGTGCTTCTGAGGATTGGTGTGAGAATGAAAAGTGCTTGGATTGTGTAAGGAAAGATGTTGCTGAATAACATTAAATTTTAATAACTTGCGAGTTTTGCCATCAGCAGAACAGCAGTAGATGTGAGAAAGTAGGAGTAAGAACCACATGGAAATCCTTTTGCACATTTTACTTCTGTTTATTTTCATTTTTTCTCCCACCAATCTTTTTGAAGGATACTGCTGACTCCAAGTCTTCTGCTGTTGTGAGTCACACTGTGTTGATCACCTGCCAACGTCCAGGAGATTTCTAGGCAAGTGGCATTTGCAGTCTGGGAATAAGATCTGTTTGAAGGAAAAAGCCAGCTCTCTTGTTTTTCTCCAGCAAAGCAAGCAAAAGTAGTGATGATTTCTCTATGGCAGAGTTACCTAATTCAAAACACTCACCCCTTTTTTCACTGCTCAATTATAAAGAAATACAGTACTGGTCTATTTTCTAGTAGAAATTCAAACAAAAATAGGTTTGGTTATTGATTGTTCTTGTATAACCAGCAGCTACAATTATCTTCTGTCACCCTGTTAATCTAAATAGAAAAAACAGGCAACTGCCAATTAAACACCACTGATACAGGAAATCTGCACAGCATGGGCTGTGTCCTTCAGCTCCCGTGGAGTTCACTTGACCAGTTGTGTGCTGAAGATTGGAGCAAGCTGGCAGTTGTTTAAACACATCTTCTTGTTCAGCTGGTCAGTTATTCACAGGAACAGCCAAGCAGGGAAATGGTTTCCGAGGTGTGCACACACATCTACCCGTGGCTTGCAGTGGGATCTGTGCTCTCTTCCCTCCTCTGTGCCCCTGGTTTTCCTGCCACCCCTTGCTCTTTGCCAGGTTCCCCTGTTCCAAGTGGCCTCCTGCTGCTGTGTAATGTGGAGCATGAGACCTGGAGCTCAGTTGGGTCCTCAAGGTTCTGCTGTTCCCAGACAACAGGGAACAGCTGTTTTTTTTTTTGTTTTTGTTTTTTTTTTTTTTTTTTTTTTTTTTTTTGTTTTTTTTTTTTTTTTTTTTTTTTTTTTTTTTTTTGCTGCTCTAATCTACAATATCCTCCTTCCCTTGCAAGAGAGATGCTGAGATAGAGCTCCAGGTAGTTTAACCAGTCCCCACCCTGCCACCTTGGGGCAAAAGTTTGGCCCAAGGTAGCATGGGATGAGCATCTCAGCACCTTGATGCACTCAGTAATTCTTGAAAATCAGAGCAGGACCAGTAGTTTATCTTTCAGCTCATGGCCCACCTAACTCTCTTTTAAAAACCAGGCATTGTAGGCTGCATGGCTTAACACAGCTTTTGTAAGCTCATTAGTGTTACAGTGTTCAGCTTCTGCAGTGCTGACAACCAGGGACAAGGCAGCCTGTACAATTTTTTTGAAGACCTGTTTTGACACAAAAAATCCCTATTAATTCACAATAATAATTTATTGCAGTCTCACACCTCAGCAGGAGGTCCTGTCATATTGATAACACTGAAATCTCACTCATGTTTGTTTGAAGGTTTTGCAAAGCTCTTCACCTTTTTAATTTATTATTTAGGGAATACTGTAAGAAAAAAATTTCTTTATGAAATACAGTAGAACACAAGATCTCTGGCATTGAAAGTCCTGTGATCTACTTCAAATGCAGTACATGTAACATCAGTTTAGATGCAACTGTGTGCAAAAGTGTCAGTTTTATGGGAAACACAATGTACAGGTTTTCATTAAAAGACAAAAAAAATGCTTAAACTCTCAGAAGACCTCCACTGATTTTCTTTCCTTTGAAATCATGCAATAACACAGAACTGACAGATCTGTTTTTGCACTAAAGCATTATTGAAAGCTGGCAGCTTAGTACATTTTTAGCAACATTGCACTAAGTGGCCAGAAGTTGAGCCTACTAAAAAGAAGAGAAATCTGTACTGAGGCAACTGATTTCATATTTAAGTGTACTATGATTACAGAAACAAATAAAAAAATACTCCTTATCCTACATGCATGCTAGACCCAAGACTTCTAGATTAAAAGAAAGTCCAGGAGGTTTAATTGCATTAGTTGACTTGGAAGAGGGATTTCATGACAGCAATATGTGGAAACCACTGCTCCCACTCCTCTCCCACAAAGCTCTTTTCTCCTCTTCTGTCTCCAGACCTGCAATAGTTCTTGTGCTTGACAGCTCCTCTTGCTTGAGGCCAGGGTCTGGGGGAGTGAATGTGCTGTTTCTGTTCTTCAGACTTTTTTTCATATCACAGCACAATTATTGCTGACTCTTAATTGTGAATGTGCATCATACATTTAACCCTTAAAGACTATGTGTAGGTATTACAAGATATTTATCATATTGTGATGTATTGCATGTATATATGTATATTAAAAATATTTTGTACATATCCTCACAACCAATGGGAAAACTGTGAAACTGTCACATCCTGCAGAATGCAGCACAAAAAGGGAAAAGTTGTGGCAGAGAAACTGTTCTAATGAGCCACTCCTGAATCAGAAAAAATACACTATTGAATAGCCTGATATCATATGAACAACAGTATTAGACCAAAAAATTTGGAAACCTGAAGTCCCTTCCCAAGACTGAAAAATAAATATGGCAAATGACTGATGCCAACATATCAATATTTAAAGTTAAGTGGAAAAACCAGACATCAGAATACCAATGGCTTCACCTCTCTGATATATTCTTGAGAACCCTTTTTGTTTGTATTTAGATAAAAATGAGATTTTTCTGGGGGAAAGGTAGCATTGTGTTTACTCTTTAGGAGCAGATTTTCCTGGATTTCATATGAAGTAACAGGTTATTAGGAATTAAGTTGCTGTGAGCTCCCAAGGTCACAAATATTTCAGTACTTCATTCAAACTAATGATGGGCACTGCTACAGAAAAATGTATTTTAAAAAGAAAAAAGTACCCAAAGCAAACCCAAACCCCTCCACCTTTCCCTGCCTTAGAAACAATAATTTTCACTTTATGCTCAGTAGTGGTGCGTCTTCAGTACTTTTGCATTAGAAATACTGATTTTTATTTACTTACATGGACACCTGTGACCAGCTTCTTCTCATTAGAGTAGCAGATGTGCAATGTAATTCTATTAAAGTGATTTAAGTAACTACAGCTTTCCACTGCTGTAATGTCCACTCTCCTAATAAAAAAATCTACTCATCTGTAGATTTTTATCTGTTCTTTAAAGTTTAACAGGCAGAAACATATATATTAAAGAAACCTAAATCATAAGAATAAATACTTTAGAAAGAGTCAGTTTTATCTTATATCTAGCAATTATTTTGCTGACCACCACTGCACAATTACATGAATGTACAAAGATTTAATTTTGTTCTTGCACAGCTCGTGTGAATGAGTATATACAGAAAATGTGTCAATTAGGCTATTTCAATGCAGCCTGAAGATTGTGATGCAAACCAACATAACATGTTTCACAGAGCTGGAATTCTGACCCTTTTATGGCAATAATTAATTAATAATTACACAACACTGTAAGCAAGGAAGGGAAGGACACCTGGCATAACATTTTCTGTTAGTGTTACTGCAATAATCTGTATAAATATAGACTTATTTTCTGTATCTGTGCAAAAAAACTGTGCAAAAAGTAGTAAGCTCTGGGGTAGCTACATTGTACACAATATTTTGAACAAAATCCTGTAAAACATAATTTTTCTTGGCAGGGATCCAAGAGGACACTAAATCTTACTGCTGGCTGTCTGCCATGGGAGCAATCCCAGTTTGAACTTTTCACATATTTGCTGTTACACATGCACCCCTTTGCTCTGCTGTTTTAGAGCCATCTACACAGGAAGACAAAACACCTGCTTGTCTGGAACCAGCTGTTTGACCAAGGAATACTTGGTCATAAAGGCACCAGACCTTTATAATAAAATTTGGATGAGAAAAAGCCTGATTCTCAAGCACTATGTTGGATGCACACCCCAGGAGTGGGGACCAGTCCTAAGAGAGATCAGAGATTATTCTTTTGATCTTGTACCATTTAAAAAGTAATAATTTACTCCTGATATGTATCTTTTGCCTCCCCTCTAAATTGTTCTAATCAGTTTCTCACTCTCTAATCCTTAATTTTCTTAATAACTTCTTGTGAGAAACTCTGCCTTGTCCTAATGCCCATCTTTTTCATCAGCACAATTAAGATTAAATTGTTAGATTTAATCACATATTACTCACATTACACAGATTTGGATATCATTTACAAGGGTCCCTGTTGAATCTAAAAACCTTACCAAAATCAACAGGTTGTGATTTTTATAAGAGATAACAATTAAAACCTTATACACACAAAATATATATAAGGTATATATTGTACCTTATAATAATTAGGCATTAACCTTTCTGATGCCTTGAGCTTCTGCCCTTGTGCATTTTTACTGGCTGGCCATTTTGCTGCTTGTAATATGATTAATGAGGTTGTTGAATAGTAGGAGACTATGAAAAGGTGATGAATTTTGAGAATTTCAGATTTCAGAAACGTCTTTGAAATTTCACTGACAGCTTGATCTTCTGGGAGGAAAAAAAAGTTGGTAACAGAAACAGGTTAAGACATGACTTGCACAATTAATTTGCTTTGTGACCTCCTTGAGCTTCATCACAAAAATTCCCAGAAAGTTTTCACAAAATTCTGATGCTCATAGCCAATGGTTAATAAGGTTTAGAATTCATGCCAAAGGAATGGTCTGTAGGTATAAAATCAAACTGGAAAAAAGTTTATAATCTTAGTTGTAAAACCTAAGGACTGACTTTTTAACCCCTTCATTTCCTCTTGGAACACAAAATAATAGTGAAAATAATATTTTTTCAAGCATCTAAAAAGGACTGAGTTTAACTAGTTAATATTAATTGTTAACTAATTAATATTTGCTGTGTAATAGAAGAATAATCTTCATTCTTTGCATCTTAAAAAGTATATGAAGATTTTTAAAAAGAGTCATAAAGACCAGGTCTAAAACTACTTGTGTTTAAATGCCTCCTTTCAAAATAACATCAGTCATGACATCAGTCCTGAGCTAATAAATGCAATACTTTGTCTGGAAGTTT
The DNA here is from genome assembly GCA_013400255.1 of Sitta europaea. NCBI lineage: Eukaryota > Metazoa > Chordata > Aves > Passeriformes > Sittidae > Sitta > Sitta europaea. The sequence goes on along the minus strand of VXBS01000721.1, from coordinate 505,603 downwards.
CATCTTCTATCCTGGTAATATGTCCACTACTGTTAGTGCAGAGGGATCCCAAAGACTCAGAGCAGCATTTTATCTCAGCAGAAATTCCTGCCAGGAGTTGAAAAGCAAAGCATAGAATAACATTTCTAGTGGGCATGTCTGAACTTTTACTTGATTTTACTGTTCCTATCTGTGTTTTAGGGCAAATCCAGTGCTTGCAGAAATGCAGTGCACAAAGCCTCTCTTGTCTGATGAAAATGCCTCACCAGACTTGAACAAATCTGTACAGAGAACACATGATCACTTACCTTGATGTGTTAAATCTAATCTAAGGTCTGTATTTGGCTCAACTTCTGGATAGCTTTGATGCATCACAACAGCCCAGCAGGTATCACTAAATCATCTAAATTTCTGTTCAAGTAAAGTAGTCCTCCCCTCCAACTTTGTAGGGCTCAGGTGCCAGCTGTGCTTACTCCAAACCAGCAAACACAGTTCAAACCTAGAAAATTCTCTTAGCAGCCTGCTCTAGAGTCCCAGGAATTTGTATTCTGAAAGTTGGATTTTTCAGTATTGCTTCACAGTTGCCCCTACAGAAAGCATGCTTCAGGATTAGGGATTTCATTTAAGAACTTACTTCACAAATAAATTTTTCCTCCAGCCCCTGGTTTATATCTCTATGTTTTAGAAACCACCAGAACCCAAAGGAGCAGAGGGCTTTCATGTTTGTTTATGGCTAGAAAATCTAGTCTGTGAGACCCTGGTGTCCTTTTGCTATTTCTGCTTACTGTTGCTGTTTAATGAGCAAAACAAAAATCCGCCCAGACAGCTGGCAGAACTTCTCCATTTACTCCAGATTACAACATTTTTGTTTCTCTTTTCTGCCTGTTTTTGATTGAAAGACATGAGGACTCGCTGAACTTTACTGTTTAACAAGCTGATTTCTAAACTAACAGGTGACATTTCTCCCTTTTCCAACTCTGGAAGAGCAGCCTCCATCCTTGCTGCTTGTATCACTTAACTACTGTTCCCATCACAGACAACCTCTTTAACAAAACATATTGCATTTATTTAACATCTTCTTACAAAAAAACCAAAAGCCTGTAAGCAGACTGTTTTTTCTCTCATGAGTGTCCACCCCAAAGACAGGCAAAGGGAAATCACAGCTCTTTGAAAATTCGAGTCCCCTAGGATTTAGGAGAAATCAAACAGGACAAAACATACTCCTTCAGTTTTCACAAGAAAAATTGAAACTAAATTGGTGATATTTCTAAAATGGAAACTTTTCTGTTTTTCCAGCCAAAGTGAATTGTTTTTTCTGGCATCAGTTCAGTGCTGATCTATCTGCCTGTCTCCCAGCAGCAGCAGGCTGCTTGTCTGTGGCACACATTCTGTCTTTGGTGGAGCTCTTGTCTGGACTACTGCTTTAAGATACACTGCACTGTCCCATCTGCCTTCTGCACTAATTCAGATATTTTAATTAGAAAATTATTTAAACCAGCTTTTAAAGATACTCAGTCCACCAAAACACTGAAAACTGCTCCTATCACAAAAAGTTAAAAGGCAATTTAGGAAATTAATAAAAGCAGAGAAGATGCCTAGTTTCAAACTCTTAAGTCAGAACTGAATTTTTCCTATAAATAGTTAAGAATTATACAGATACCTTTTTTAAGGATAAACAGCAGTAACATTATAAAACTTGGTATAAATTTCCTGCCTGAGAAACTGGATTTAAATACCTTCTTGGACAATTTGTTGGTCTTGCCAGTCCACAAAATGAGTTTTGAATAAGTAGAACTGTTTAATGGCACAGTCACTGTGGTGTAGTGAAAGTATTCTTTCACTTCTGAGTCACATAATTGTCTGTTTATGTTTTAATATTGACTGCATTAACTTTTCTAGTATTCATTGTGAAAGTGGATGTAGACAAGTCCATAGAGAAATCAAGCATCTATTGTTTCATAGAAGTACCCATTTGAATATTTCAGAAGCTTTACAATAAATCTTGGGGTTTGGCACAGGTCAGCACATGCCCAGGGCACTTCTTCCCACCTCCCTCCTCTATCTTTGTGTGTGAAGATGTGGATGCATCCCTGAATCCCCTAAAGAAAAATTCCAAGAGACAAGTCCCACCATGCTCCCCACCTCAACAGGAATGGAGACAGAAGTCTCATGGAGCCCAGGACATGTTGGTCCTTCCCAATGCAACAGCTTTAGAGATATTTAAAGATATTTAAAGCCAAATGAGACCTGAAATCCTTTCCCAGTGCCAGCTACAAGGGAAGCTGTGTCAGCTCTCAGAGTGTAGAAACACGAGGTGTGAGTTTATAGCCCAGATGATGCAATTGTGCTGAGCCTGCAGAGACCAACTGCCTTAGAGGATTTCATGGTGAGACATTGATTTGTACTGCTCTATGAAGAATGATTTAGGGTAAGGTTTGTATTTGAGGGTGAAAACAAATTGGAAAGTGTATGGCACAGTTTAAAAGACAGAAGATATAATCAGTCTGGTGAGTTTACCATTAATCCAGAAATAACCACAATACACTAAATTACAAATAACAAGGAAAATAATTTTCCCCTGAAGAATATTCATTCAGCATTGTATCCAGAGGTGGATCTGACCTCCTCTGAATGAAGCCCACTATCCCTGGATGGACAGTATACAGTATTCCAGTACATCTTGTTCTTACCATGAGATTCTTTTTCGAGCAAGTCAGAGCAGGTGGTCTGACCCAGGTTTGAAAGCACCATCAAATGCAAGGTCTGCAAGGTAGGCAGTCACTAGTCCATGAGCACCAAACACAAGTGTGAACTGCATGCACTGAGCACCACCTTTCCCAAAAACCTGTCCTCCTCCACTGCCTTCAGTCACAATCATATGACAGAGGCATGGTGTCACACCATGCCTGTTCTAATACATGTCCTTTCAAATGATGGGGTAATGCTGTGCTTGTCTTTCAAACAACAGAAATTTCTGGTGTCTTTCTAACACCAGAAATTAATTTCAGACCAAGGAATTTTGTGTGCAGGAAGAATCAAGCACGCTCCTTAACCCTTTGCATAACCCCTTCCCTAAAAATGGGCATATACCCTGAGTATTGGTAATTGCCAGTTACATTAAAGCTGTGTTCAAGATAACTTGCATTTGAAGGGTAAGGACTTCCCTCTGTGCAGAGGAGATGCACCATATTCCCAGGCTGAGCAAGATTCATTCACCTTAGCAGTAGATGGAAATGGAAAGAGCTGGTTGTTCTCCCACTTTTATTTCCTCCACTTACTCAAGACTTTCTAATTTCCATCCCTACAATCATGGAGAGATTGCTGTTATCTCATGCTGGCCATGTGAAAGGAGGAGTGGGCTTTCTTCTATGTCCTGTGCTGTATTCACAGAAGGCAGAAAGAGTATGGGTGGGAGTGAGGCATATCATCAAGAGATATTGACATTTATGATCAACACTGAAAAATACACTGAATGGGAATTTGATTTGGAGCCTCTTTAAACCTTACCATGCCTCTGCCTTAATTAGCAGAGAGAAAACATCATGATTTTACATGTGGGTTCCATTTCACTCACTCACAAAAATTCCTTTTCAAGAAAATATTTTGGGGTGATATTTAAAATGTGCATGTATGTATATTTAAGCAGATGTCAAAAGCATTTATGAGAACTTTAAAACGTGTAGATTCCTGAATGTCTTCTGACTCAATAGGAATTAGAGAGTCAGAAACTTTAAAAAAACCAACCCTGTATGATTCTTCTCACATTTAAGAACACGAAAATTAGAAAAAAGGCAAAATATTTTCTGTAGTATAAAAAAATGAATCATTACAAGGTCACAAATAAACACTTTCTGGCTATGGCAATGGCTCAGTAGAAACTCTGGACACAACTTCCATGGCCTTTCCCAGCTGTTTGAGCCATCCTGTTCCCCTTTCCAGGAGCATATCTTGTTGGATAAGCTATGGCACGTGTTATTGTTTCACTTGAAATGTGTGTGTCAATGGGAGGAAGAGCTACCTGCTCACTTATCTTGATTAGTATGCTCATTGCACAGCTAAAATCAGTGAGTTTAGACTGTTTCTCCTTCTAAGAGGGGAAAGAAAACGTGCCTGAGCAGTGCAGAATGAGAGGCCATGGATATGACACAAACTCACAGCCTGCAGGAAAAAGGGAAGAGTGAACCAAGGAGCCTTGAACCAACTGTGAACAATTTCCTAGTGTAAAAGGACAATGAGAACTAGCTGTTTCAAGCTTTTTGCTGTCTGCCTTAAATGAAAAAAATATAATAAACCAACTAGGGGAAATCAGGGACTTTGACACTAAAATAAATTTGGAAACATTTTCCCCTTATAGAAAAAAAAAAAAGGAAAATCTTTCTTTTTGATTTAATCACAACCAATTGCACTTCGTGGCATTCTCTTTTTATTTGGCAGGTGAACTAAAAAATCAATTATTGTTCTATATATTTTACAGTACAGTACATTGCTGCACCATTCTGAATACCTTTTAACTTATGGCCCTTTCTTCCTGAGGTAGATTTACAGAAATGGGGGGGTGTTTTTTTCTTTCTAAGTCAATAAAATCCCAGGGGAAAGAAGAATGTTTTATGTGACACAAATTCCAAGATTGAAATTCCTAGACCTTTCCATTAATTTCTCAACCAAGCAGAATTTATGAGGTATCTAAATTGGAAATGAGATGTGTATCTTAATGTTCTCTTTCCCCTGTAAGCAAATGAATAAATAAATAAATCACACTACTCTTTTGTACAAAATTCAGTTATTGCATGTTCCTATTCAGGAAGTAAACACTTGCAAATCATGACGTGAACATGAGAAAAGAAGGGTGATAGAAAATGTGTCATACACCTGTGATTCAGTGTGCAAGAAAAAAAATCCATTTGTTCATGAGATGGATCATTAAAAGGATAAAATGCTTTAAGGAACAAATCACAGATTTTAGAACCCTCTATACTGCTTGGCTGAGGATCTAGAGAATATTACTCAGCAGATGTAGAATGCTGCACACCACAGACTTTGAAAAAGCAGTGTAACTCATTATTACCTTGGGGCTTTCGGGTCAAAACAACTGTGTGTATTTAGATTTCCATGATAAAGGAATATTAGAATCAGAACCCTGAGTTTACAAGGATGTGCATGACTACTTGACCAAAAAAATAAAAATGATTGCAGGGAATGGTAGCAAGAGATCATGTCACATGCACGTCTCCATAACTCATAAAATTAAAAATGTCATCTGCTTTTACACAAAAGTTGCTATTCCAAAATGCTTTATAATTTATATATATATATATTTTCGTGCTGGATTTTTTTAGAACATAATATTTTATATTATGGCTGATCAGATGTGATTCTGTTCCTGTAACTAGCATGCTTGGAACCTGCTAAGAAAATTGACCTCCAAACCCCACTTATGAAAACTGGATGTGCCTGATTGCTCCACATCAACACAGAGCATGTTCAGTTAATGCTTACATTATAAGGATTGTGCTAACATAAACTGAAATTAAACCTTTTCACTACCCATCTTCATCTGAACAGTCATAAATTGAAATAAGTGTAGAAGAGATGCACTCAACTTCAGCTTGAGTCCCTGGCCTGATGATATTATCCATGTCAAAATGCATTCTCTTAATCCAAAGTGGTGCAGTGAACACTTGTAGTAAGAAAAAGGGAGACTATTGTCCTCTTACTGCTGCACAAGATACCACTAGGAAAAAAAAAAACCAGAAAGTAAATTAATGGGGGAAAACATCAAATGATTCTGCAATAATATTTAGAAAAAGAACATTTAAATTCACCTTCGTACACAGAAGCAAATTAAAACTAATTAAAAGTGCTGAAATGCTATTCAGGGCAGATCACCCTGGATCACAGATCTGATTCCCTCGTGCTGTAGTGACTTGCAGTCAGGCTTGTACAGATAAATGTGATGATGACTGCTGGCTCTGCAGCTTGCCTTCCAGAACCCTGCCAGGTCCTGCTGACATCCCTGCCCTCTCTCCCCTGGGCTCCTCCAATCTAACAACCCTGAAGTCTAAACACATTAGAGAAGTTTCTATCCCAATCAATTGAAGCATATAAAGTTTTGTCTCATTTTTGTCTTATTTCATTCTTTTTTAGTTGATTTTTTTATATATTATTTTGCATTCAGGATTGGTCATCAGTTAGACTGTGATGGTTTCTTATATATTTGCATAGTAATTTTTGAAAACATCTATAAGCCTGAGATTTTTCATAAATACATAATGTGATTTTCATCAAATAGCAAGAAATCATTATTTACTTCTAAATAAAACTCAGAAGATGGTCTCCATCCCATCTGGAAACAGTTGCAAAAAGCAGCACATTGCCAAGAAAACATAATATTATATGGGAAAGAAAAGCCACAGGCAGTGGAAAGTAAATGAGTAAATCTTAGGGCATACTTATTTTCAATATAGAACTATGTGAAGAAAAAGCACAAACAAATAAATGGGAAAATAATAATTTCATTAAACTACCATAGGAAAACTTCTTGCCTTTTCATTTTTTGTAATGACTAATTTTTCTTACTTTCGTTGTGGAAGATGGGGACCAATAAATGGATGAGAGGGAAGTAAGTTCCTATTTTAATCAGTGCATATTTCTTCGAGTAAATTTCTTTACTGAAATTGGGTAAAGCAACAAAATAACAGATATCTAACCTGGGAAATTCTGGTTTTACTACAGATGAAAAGAACTTTTTGTCTTCAACCTTATTTCTTTGAACATGGGGAAATTCTTGTCTAGCACACCAGTAACACCCACATCTCTGCCTTGGCACTTTCCCTGCACTGGAGAAAATAGTGAGAAATTTATCTAAACCTTCAAAAACTTTCTACAGGAAAGCCACTCACTACCACAGATTTGGCAATAATCTATTTTTTCCATCAGCTCAACTCTGTATTAAGGTATAGCTTTATTTTTTTTTTTTTTAATTTTCTTCATAAATGCAGCTGAGTGGGGGGCTTGGGAGACGTAGAAAGGGTCTAGAGAAGATATTAAATGTAATTTTGTTATCTAGCTCTTCTGGGTCTATGGGTTTTCATAATTCAATTTGTCTCAGTGAAGGTTGAGCAGAAAAGCAGACAGATACCTGCCCCACTTTCTTGCCAGCAGCTTTTGGTCTTGTCAGGAACAGCAGAACTATTAGAAAAGATTAAATACATATGTAATGAGCAAGACAAGATAGGGAAAACCCCCATATATTCAATCTTCACTACTCAAATAAGTGATTTACACAGATAATATGTCTCTGGTTCTCCAGGCTAAAAGCCCAGGTTTGTCACCATATTAGTTCATAAGAGCTCTGTAAGCCACCTGGGTTTCCCATCACAGTTAGCATATTAAATTCAGAGCAATTACTTCTCAATCTTCAAATACAACATACTTTTCCACATAAGATAAACTTTTTGCAAAACAGTTGATTAAGAGTGATAAGAAACTTCAGACTTTGCTGATGTTGCCAAACATGATGCTAATTTAAGCTATTTCTGGTGATAGCATTTCCTTATTTTCTTTGTTCTTTCTCTCTTTCAGTCAGTGTCAACATGGAGCCCAGACTAAATGCAAACAGTCTTAATCCAATGCTAACACAGAGGGACTTTTCCCCCTTGGCTTTTCAGGGACTCTGAACAGCAGGAAAGTTCCTAGAATTTTAATAGCTGTCATGGTGGGGCTCCTTCCAAAAATTTTCTTCCGTATACTGTAAGCAAAATAAATGACTGTTCTGGTAAGTGTAAAGCTGTCAGATGAGCACTGTAAGGGTCTTTTCTCCCCTATTCTGAAAATCAGCAAAATATACTTTTCAATTGACCTTCTCAGGTTAATCCAATTTCCCCCTTTGCAAGAACATCTGGAGGAAATTAAATGCAATAACACAAATCTTTCTGTATGGTTAGAGTTGATGCTTCCATAAAAGTCTTATTTCATTTATGTTCCTATATTTCCCCTGTCTTTCCACCCTCTTGTTCATGGACAATAAAAGATATTACTTACATCTATCAAAAGACATTTAAGAGCTTTAAGAAGCAGGGCAAGTTCACCCAGCCTGGGCTGTAATGGTGATAAAAAATCCCAAACCAAACAGTGCATACAACTTCTGTAAACTGTTAGATCTTAAAGCCTGAGGTAGGTTCTGTGACACACAGTCACATAAAGAACTCTCAGTCTTTTTGCACAAACCCCTAAGCCTTGGCCAAGCAGTTTCTCTCTTCCAGGATGAGTTTTCCATGGACAAGGGAACTTGCTTGTGGATTTTCTTTGCTTCACTCCCTCATCCTTCTGCCTCTGCCATCACCCCCAGCACCTTGCTGCTTTCTCAGCCCAATGGTATTAAAAGGTTTAAAATTTGACTTAAGTAGAATATGAGTCATCCAGCATCAAATACAGACTGCTTCTCCACCCACATCCCTGCTCATGTACATAGGATAGCAAATAGAACCTAGCCTTCTACACAGGAAAATCATATAATAATCTAAAAATAATAGCCCATGCAGCTCAAATTTTTTGTATGAGATAAATTATAAAAATTATGCAGATAGAAACACGACTTGCCTTTTGCCATTTAGAAAATTTGCTGTTGCTTCCCCTGAGATAACAAATTCAGTATCTTGATTAGAAAAAAAGAGGAAGTATCAATATTTCTCCTTCCCCCCTTTAACCACACAGGCCCCACAATGGTTTCTAAACAGATCCACCTGAAATGAGTGACACCAGAGCAAGGACATCTCAGTATCATAAATTTATTTCCTGGCTGACAGTGAGGCAGATGTCCACAACTGATGGTTCCACATTTTCTTTGAGGGGTACTGAATTGAAATTTAGAGAAAAGCAGCCCTGCTGTTGTATTTTCATAGTGATGCCGTGACATCTGGAATACAAATCAGTCAATTTTACTCTTAGTTAACACTCCCCTATGGCAATCCACCCCAAAAACAGATCAATTACAATTACACACTTGTGCTAAAAGTCTATTAGAGGAATGTGTGACCTGATAGTTAAAATCAACCAAAAACAAACCAAGAGATTTTATTGAGCTGAAAGGGCAAGTCATGTGAAAGGATACCTTTCTTTATATTATCTCCTTCTTTTGCACCATTATTAAAGAGCAGGGTGATCTCTTCAGCCTCAAGCTTCCACTTGCAGCCCCCAGATGGGGACTGGCTCTGCATCCACCACGTGGCCTCCCTCTTTTCCTGCTGCTGCTCTGGAATTTCTTGCCTGTGGATATGCAGTTGTAGATGTGTTAATGCAAACAGGCAAAATTTAACCCATAGAATGGGTTGAAGTGAAGCCAAATATTGTGCACTGGTACCCCCCAGATCTGAGTAGAAAATCTTCCATTTTGGAAAAAAGTTGCAAAGATGTCCAGGCAGAGCAGCATTGGAAAAATTTACACATTTTCACTGAATAGGTTCAATTGGCATTTTTACAAAATTAAAAATTTATTTCAGATTTTTTTTTCTGCTAAGATTTGTCTCAGTTTTGAAGAAATGCATTTTTTTGATTTGAAACTCCAGAAATATTTAATAATACACTATTTTTAAACTACTAGCATTAATTTAGTATGACAACAAAAAAATCTGTAGAGCACGATCTGCATTGCAAAGACTCAAATTTTTTTTCTTCCCTAATGACTTTCTAAATATTTTAATTTTCCTTTGTATTTTTAATTTTTTCATTTTTCCATATTCAAATTGCTAACAGTTTCACTAAAATGCCACTGTGGTTTAAAAATCGTTGAATCTAAATACACTGCAAATGTATCAAAACATTCAGTCATGCTACTTATTTGTCAGTACATACTGAAATGGGTTGGGGATTCTGAAGCAAAATTTGGTGAGTTTTTGGGTTATGTTTCTGGTTTTGGCTGTCTTACCACCATGAGTTTTAGAGCCTTAGAAAGAGCTTTTCTGTGTAACTTTTATGGAATCACCTAAATTCCTACTGAACTCAGTAACTCTGCCTCATAGTTTTCTGGGCAGTTTTTGCCAACATTCCCCTTTTTTAACCTGATTTTGTGGGCACATGGGTCGAACATAAAAACAGGGGTTGGTGTTGAGGTGGCAGCAGCCTGTAGCTGAGGCAGTTTGAGCTTGAGATAGAAAATTGATCACCATGTTTTTTAAGATACATGATTATTGATTATAGATTATAGACTGAGAGTCTTTTGGGAGGGAAATATCACTGTTACTGTTACTTAGTCAATAAATAACAATTATGACAAAACCATAAAACCCTGTAATCCTCTGAATATCAAGGTCTAGATCTGCTCTTTCTGAAGCCAACAGGGACTTTGGTCCAACTTTTAAACACTTTGAGGAAATTTTATCTTAAGACAGAGTAACAGTTTATGCAAAAACTTCCACCATTTAAAAAAAAAACCAAAAAAAACCCCAACAAAACACTGGATATAGAGAGTGGTTCTGGAAAAAGAAGAAATCTCAAATCCAAAAGAAAATTCTCCAAATACAAGATACATAAACAAAAACTTCTGAAACCAGCCTTCACCTGGGGTACTTCAAATAAAAGGAAATTTTAAGAATGTTACATCAGAAAGTAATTATTAAAAAGAAGGTGAGAGAATGCAAAAACGCAGAGAATAAATAGATAAAATTTGAGAGACTATTCATAAAGAGTGTGGAAAGTTTAGTTCAGGAAGAGTTTACAAGACCTTCCTTGATATTCTGCAGAAAAGCTTTTGTCACGCCATGATTTCTTTGATAAGACTTGCCTGAATTATGTGGTACTTCTTGATAAGAAAAAAAAAATGTGTAGTGGACTCAGTACTTGAATATTCTCAGTTCTCACCACAAGAACCATCTGTCATGCTCCAAGGATCCCATGATGTGTCACTCTTTCAGAAGATGTTACAGATTGGGGATTTTTCCTTTGTCCAGGATCAGTTCATTATTATTAATTACCAACTTTCTGGGTATTGGGACTGCAAAACTGTGTTTATCATATCAAGGAAGTCCCAGCACTTAACAAAGTGGAAATTGGAGGAACCATAAGGGATTATATGAGAAAAGGTTGAAGCGAAACACTGAGCTCCAAAGCTTGAACAAATAAACAGAGCTGATAAAAAAGTGGTTTTCCTGCTCCTCTGTGCATTCAGTGGAAAGAAACTATCAAACTTTTGCACCCCACTGATCCAAGTTGCATTAAAAATCTCTCTCAGTTGAGAGCAAAATGTGTCAACCACCATTGCTATTCTGGTTCAATTTAAAGGGGAAAAAAAAATCTATTTTTGTAAAAGCTGTCAGTGAAAAACTCTTACCCAAACACTCATTCGTGCTCCAGAGTGGTAATGTGTTTCATGTTTAATGGGCCAAATTCAGAGAACACAGAGGCTGATAGCCAGCCTTGACCCATGCTGTGTGTTGACAAAAGGCACAAAAGTGTGGCACTATTTTTGTGTGGACATAAGAGGGCAACTCCATTTAGAGCAACTTCCAAGCAGCTTTGGTTCTCTCTGTTCATCAGCTGTAGGGTGCAGGTACACAAAATACCTTTTGTAGCAGATCAGGGCAGATGGTGAGCTCAGGGCTTTCTTAGGCCACTCCTGGAGGTTTCTAAAAGAGATCCAAAACCTGGAAACAAAGCATCCGTGGTAGGTATGGAGGTGGCAGTAGGTGAAGTGAGGAGCTGAATCCTCCCTGCAGTAATCAACTTACCTTGAAGTCAGAAATTCTCTTATTGCCACTGCAGCACATGGCACTTGGCAGGGTTATTGCAGAACCCTCTCACGGTTCCTCATGTGATAATTGTAATTTTAATTACATGTGATGCCCCTGCCTCTGATCAGGTAGAGGCAACAGGCGTGCAATGGTCATGTATCAACATTTGGGGAAAAGCTGTAAGTGAGGAGAAATGAGGGGATGGAGGAAGAATATGACCTTTAAAAGATTAAAGGGGATACCACATTGTGTCTGTCAGTGTGCACTGAGATAGAACCTGTTCCTTTTCAGATGCCTCTTGCTCCTTCTCTTACACTGAAGCTGAGCACACTCATGAGGAACTGTGCAAAACAAGGATGACACTTCTGAGCAACAAACTCTAATGTGAAACCCTGTCTAGGAGCACTGTAAATACTTATACATTCTCATCTAATCTTTTTCTACAAACCTTTGGTAACAGCAGCAAATGTTATGATTTCAACCTAATCCCAGTCTAAATCTTTACTTGGTAAGAGTGCTACACACAGAACTTTCCCCCCAGATATCAGCTTTTATTATTAGGCTAAATTAGAGCGCCAAATGTAAGGAAAAGACTAGCAAAACACTTTTCTTGAGACTGTAATCAGAAGCTAATTTTTGTTCCTATCCATTCTTGTTTCCATCTACTCATAAAGTCCATCTACTCCCAGGTGCATGGACAGTAGGGTTGCACCCACCAGGTGGATGGACATTAGAATGTTTTGCACAGACTCTAGAAGCAGGCTCAGAGAATAACAGATGAGTTCATTTTCAGGGTAAAAATCATGAGAACAAAGAAAAAAACTCCAAGCCTTCGGCTTTACACTCCTAATCAGAAATTTTACATTACAATTTCACTGCATTTTCCTTTTGATAAATTAAATAAGATATTGGAAGTGACTAAACAACTGTGTTCAGTAGAAATACTGGAAAAATAATGAAGATGGTAGCCAGTTCTTTATATATTATTCACAGACACAACATCCTATATATGTAATCTTAGATATGCTGTTTTGGAGCCCAAAGCAGAAATAACTTTTAAAAAGCAGCGACATTGGAGGAAAAAAAAAATATTAGTGCACTTATCACCACAGCAGGAAAAGACAGAATACCAAGAGTAAACATGTGCCTAAATGGCTCAGCAGAAACATCCTCCTGCATCCTGACAGCTCTCCATACACAGAGCAATTCAGTGCCCTTTGAACAAATATAGTGTTTTCTGAACCAATTATGATGCTGGCATATGGTCCATTTACCAAGAAAGAAGAAGACAGACTTTTTAAGAGCACTTTCATGACCATTATGACAGAGAAAAAGTTGGCCAGTATTGCAGGCCCTCAGCCAACATTTATTTAAATAAATGAAAAGACTTTCACTGACTGCAGAGTGTACTTTGGATCTGGTCCACAGCACTTGGAGAGTGTTGCTGATATTCCTGGCCTCATAAAGAGCCAGAGACTAGAGCACCACTAACACCTAGCTAAACAGAAACTGTTCTTTAAAATAAGCCTATAAGGAAAAATAGGGAGGAAAGCAAAAGGTTCCCTTGGAATTCAAGAGGCTTCTGAAATTGAATGATGTGGCCCTTATAGAATTTTAATGAACCTGTTATTCAATAAAGTACTGTAGCTGTGTTGCAATGTTCTACTGATCAAATTACAGAGCATGATTTATGAGCATTCTCCAGTAAATGGCATGACAGTTTGCTATAAAACTGTGACAATATAAGACCACATGCAATGTCTTGTTTAATGTTGTCCAAGAAGTCCTGAGAGTGAGAGGGATTTGTGGATACAGCATTGTGCTTACAGGCCCTAGAAAGTGTTTAGTTTAGAGTCAACTCTAAGGAAGTATCTGCTTTCCTACTAGGCTGCAGTGTCCTGCAAGGCCCTCACCTGGATCCTAAACAACAGTTCATCAAAGAACAGAAAGTTCTACAGGTTGAGGTCCTGCCATCCAATATCCTGGCATTGTTTCCAGCAGGAAGCCCCTGGTTCCTTGTGCTGCTTTCCTCCCTGGGTGTCCCTCTCACACTCCTGGACTCACTGACAGCCCTTGGTAAGGAGGATGTTTGGAAGCAAGCAAGGAATGATTGCACTGCTTTGTGCAGTGCAACAAAGCTCTGGAGGTATCGAAATAAGTACAGATGATTCCAGGTGGGAAGGGTTCTGAAGATGAGCCAGCTGGAGATTATTCAGGACAACACCAAGACCAACATGAAATGCTACAGGAGACAAAACCCAAAATGAGACCATCAATCCATCTGAGGATGGCATTTGGAAACATTTGCATTAACAAGATTCCTCTTTGGGTACAGAATTTCAGATATATCCCAAAAATGGGTTACCAAACTGATGCAGTTTCTTCTTTCCCTCTCATTTTAACCACTACAGATCAAACCCTCAGTTTTAAAATTTGTAATTTACCAGGTACTTTCACTGCCACCCCAGTATTTCAAATAACTCTTAAACTGTAACCCATGTGTTTCTTTTTCTTTCTTGCAGCTGTTAAAAGGATGCAAAGCCCTGCTCTCAAAAAGGTGTGCACCTCTTTCTCCAAGCAGCAACGTCTTTCAGAACAGTGTTAAGCTCTGCCAGAAGCTCACAGCCAAGTGTGAAAAAAAGCCAAATGACAAGGTACCTATGGCTGAGCAGGCTCCAAACTCTGTGGAAAGGTGCTGGCACATCCTGTGCTCACACTGCACCCATCCTACACCGACCTCACGAATCCCTCGAGCTGTGACTGCACGTGCTGTGCTTGCTGCATCTCCAGTTTTGCTGTGCAGGGATGTTCCTTCCTGAAGTAAAATGAAGTATAAGAGTGTTTTAGATGAGAAAAGAACATAGACATGAAGTCTATAAAATACGACCTACTCAGTGCAAGTACAAAGAAAGAAAAAAAGCAGTTTCAGTGAAAGGTGCTCAGAGGGCAATGGAATAAGAAGAATTGTAAAACTTACTCTAAACATTCATTTTTGAGGTTTCCTTTTATTTAGATGTGAAATTTATGCAACATTTTGACACAAAGTGTATTAAAACAGAACTTATATCCATTAATTGAGAACAAAAGTGACAGAACAGTTTAGAGAAACCTAAAATCAGCAGTGCTATAGCCAACAAATCTCACTGCCGGTGCTGAGCTCCTTACATCATCCAAGCATCAAATGTTGCCAGTAAAAGAGTTTAGGTTGCATGGAATATATAGCCCAGAATGACTGTATAATAAAAATATATGTGTGTTCAGAATTTTATATGGATTTCAAGAAAGCATTTCATATTGTATCAGCAAAACGGGAAAGATAGTGTGCTTAAAAGAGAATTATTATATTGACTTAAATACTAAAGTGTGTAATTAGAAGAGTTACAGTTAAATTATGTATGCTGTTTAATATATTACTTATTAAGCAGTAATATTGCTTATGGTCTTATATTCCTTATGGTCTCCAAAGAACAAGCCAACACTAGTAATTTTTTCTTGGAAAAATAAACTCCTGCCTTCCTATTCTGTGAAAATAAGTCCTCTCTTTTAGAACTGATGTGTCACCAGCTACTTCAGCATTAAAGTGCTTTAAATTCTTAAATGTCTTCATTTCCACATGCCTCTGGAAATGACACTATTCACATTTAATGGATTATTCAGCGCTGTTTTTAAAGACTGATGAGTTCTTTTATTGCCTGTTTCTGTTTAAGGAAACTGTAGCAGCACAAGTCTTACTGACTGGAAAGAGATCAAATATCCTGTCTGCATCACAAACTTTAAAAATAATTTTGGACAGTTGTCATGACAAGGAACTAAATACAGATTACCCTAGCCCCAGACTGGCACCTTAACTTCAGAATGATCTTTTTTTCTATTACAAGATGACATTAAGCCAGCAGACAGAAAAGTGGACAAGCAGATCATATTCTGAAGAAAGAAGTGAAAAACAAAAGCTTTACTGCTAGCTACGCTCTCCAGTTGGTTCTGCTCCACAGCAATGGGCTTTTTTTTTTTTTTAATGAACTTTGTAGTCACAGAAGAATGAGACAACTTCAGCCTTAAAGTGATGATGATGATGAAGATGATGAAGAATACCAAAGAGTAAGAGAGTGAGTGCTCCATAAGTAAGCTCTGCTAAGAATATATAGAGATCTAAATGCTGCTCACTCACACAGCCCACTTCCTTACCCATCAAAATCACTGGTTAGTCAAATCTTATCATGCTGCATCCTGCTCACAGACAACTCTGACAAGAATCAATAGCAAAGAAGCTTGTTCATTTAATTTGGCTGGCTCTTATTTAAATTAATCATTTTGAATGAAGACAATTTATTTAGCAGAATAATTCTTACAGCAAGTACCATCTATATTTATGGGGAAAGAGGTAGGGGGATACAAAAATTCAGGATATAAATTTGGGATATAAAATGGTTCAAAAGTGATTTAACAAAACAAAATAAAAAGAATAAAATTTATCCAGTCATCCAATGGCTCTTTTTCAGTTTAAAATAAGACTGATGGGGAACTGATGCAGCAAGTACAGTCAGAGGAACTGATTAGAGAGAGTTAATCTCAGCAGTGGTAACTCATGAGGGTTGAGGGAAGGAAACAAGACACAGAGTGATATTCAGAGATAATGTATTGGCTGGATCACCTGTGCTTCATCACCTTGGCCTCCAGGACAATATTGAGAATGGCTCTCTCTGATCTGGAAAGAAACAACAAGACCTAATGAAAGAACACTCTCTCCTTGGCTTCCTTGTGCCATTGGTAACAGTGATGAAAGCTGCAGAGGGAGCATGGCAGCCCCTGAATTAGTCAGTAAGTACTTCCATCTAAAGATGTTACAGCTTCCAAGGCACAGTGCAAACAATTTTGAAATGAGTGACATTGCATACATCTGTCAGAACAAGA
Organism: Sitta europaea; assembly: GCA_013400255.1. NCBI lineage: Eukaryota > Metazoa > Chordata > Aves > Passeriformes > Sittidae > Sitta > Sitta europaea. Next base: position 488,990 of record VXBS01000721.1, on the reverse strand, counting down.
GAAACATTAGCCAGACAGAGGAGATTAAACTCTGAAAACGTCAATTTTAAGGATAAAAAGGGTTAAGACTTTAATGTCTGTGATTTATTCAGATAACACCCATGAACATTAAAAGGGCATGATTTATGTTTGTAACTTCCCATGTGTCAAGAATGACAAGACTTTCTCAGAGTCTGCTGAATAGAGAAATCTGCCAGAAGCAGATGGGAAATCAAATTTTGCTGAGAAACAGAAGATTCTGATCTCCTCAACAGAACCTACAAATTACTGTATGAGCCGTAGGAAAGTAAGAAAGACCATGGACAAAACCTTAGGAGAAAAAAAGAAAAAAAATATCAGCATGTATGCATCTGAGCTGCAAATAGCTGGTTTGTGTCCCTCATCATCTGTGCTCTGTGGTTTTGTATACACCTTCAGTTTATGAAGCTTGCTGCCTGTCACTAAAATAAACTCCTGCAAGCCAGGGTTGTGCTGTGATGTGGGATGGCACAGTGCAGAGGGTTACACAGCACAGGTCATGGTGAATCTCCACTGTTAAAAGTAAAACAAAACACAGGAACAAAGATTATTGAACTGGTGTAATTTGTGCACTCACTTGTGAGCAACCTGTGCTCAGCATGACTGTCTTCTTGTTCCTCCAGCACTGAAATAAAGAATCCTCAGGGAAAGGCAACTCCCTAAGACCACTCTGCCAAAGGTGGTCTAAATATTCTAAGCCTTTCTTCTTTATATTTTCCCAATTTCCAGGACTTTTGAAGTGGATCCCTGTAATTTGACTTCTTTATGCAGCATTACCAGATAACTACTATAGAGGTTTTGCTGCTCTGTATTTCTATGCCTGGTTCTTAGCTCAAAGCTCTGATTTTCATAACCTTCAGACAGATTCAAAATTGATTAGTGCTATGTAACATCTTCCAAGTTCCACCTACCTCTAAGAAATGTCAGATGAGCTGTGCAGCATTAGGATGAATCAAGTGCAGCAAATCCAGGCTGTGAGAGGAAGAATTTGCAATATCACAATCAGCACATATTGTAAAGCCCCTGTGTTTGCTGGGATACAAACAGTGCAGAGGGCAACACAGGTTCTAATTCTGCCAAACATATATGAGATTAGGCAGTTTTAATTTAACAATAAACTTTGTTAAGCTTGCCTCCTCACAGACAAAGTCAGCAGAGTGTACAAACAAAGTCTTACAGGTAATGAGAAATAAAGTAGCTTTAAGGTGCAACTTAATGCTGTTCTGTGTAATGTGGACTCCTCCTCATTCCAAATTACATCTCAAATATTTGTGGTGCTTCCCAAGGGAGCATCATGGTTCTGAGAACGAAGAGAAGAAATATTCTGAATGTACCAATGGTGTACAGAGGTCATCCAATCTCAATAATGTTTGCAATAAGACATTGGGACTGTCAGTCACAAATATCCCACTGCAAAAAAACAAATAGTTACAAAAAATTAAATTTCCATTACCTCTGTAATGAAGTCTCTTTATTAAGTGCATCTCATTAGTGACTGAAATATTTTACTAGTGAGTACAAACACTATCATGGGAAGCTTTTAAATTGATTAAATTTTCTTTTAAGTTGCTTGGATGTGATTAAGGATCTAAACTCTAGAAGATGTTCTGACCTTTTTGGAACTTAACTGAGAAGCAACTTGAGGAAAAGTAAAAATTTCTCAGATTTAAATTCAGTAATGATGAGGCAATGCATATCATAGAAAGGGCAAAGAACCAAGGGGACAATGCTAAGAAAAAAATGTGGTTAATAACAGGATAATCTGAGCTAAAATGAAGGAAAATATAACAAAAATTAGAAAGAACACCAGGAATACCCTTAATAATGAGTTCACAATGAGATGTAGCAACAGATTGAAATGGCTTTTCTGATACAATGCTGCTGTATATTGGGAATTGGAGACAAAGTTTTCTAAGCTGATGTAAGGCACAGACTGTTAGACTAGATGAGTGGGTTAAAATTATTTTAAATAATTCTTTCTTCATTCCCCCTATTCTTTTTTTACTGTCTTTTCCCACACACAGACTTCCCAGAACTTTCAAGCACCTCTTAGGAAAGTTTAAAGGCCCTAAACTACTGATGTGTATTTTACACCACTTTATACATCTTGATTTGATGATTAGATGAAGGATGTGAGGAAGAAACATAAAACATCCCTGCAGAGTGCAGTTTCACGATATAGCTAAATTATCCTAATGGCATTCTCTGCCAATTTAGCTACCAGAACTGTCACAGCACTCAGTCATTTGTCACACACATCTTTGGGCCAGAGCCACTGCAAGTCAGGAGGATGGAGGAAGGGCAAAATCCTTTGCAGCAACAGTTAGAAGACTAATGTAGTTATAATGTACAAGGCAGTGGTTTGTAGTAGAATGTGTGTGTTGGGGATGGAGCTTTCAGCTTGGATATCTTCTGGTGAACATCTCTGTGTCATGTCACTTCTCATGGACATATTAACATTACTACTGACGTGAGTGGGGGATGTGGGGAAAAAATGGGAAGAACAACCTTTGATCTGGATGATTCTGTTGCTGTCAAACTGTGTCAAATTCAAGGGGTTCCAAAGTCAGACACAGAGTGTGGAGTCCTTTCATTTAGCAGATTCTTGCAAGATGTCATTCAGAAGAACAGATTGATACACAACAGCTATGCCAGGGCCACCACATGTGATCAGGTTATTACTCCATTTGGCCCTTGGATTTCACAGAGTTAGCAGAGGGTTAGCAGAGTTCTCAAAGACAAATAGTCCTTAACAGACTGTCTACTACTTGGAAAAATTAATGTATATATATATGTATATGCATAGGAAAATTCCTGCTCCCTCAATGAGCATTTCCCTCATTCAACAAAGAGCTTGAAGCTTGAGTTGTTTTAGCTTAAAAATTATTTATGATGCTAGCATTATCAAATGCATCTACAGGATTTGTCTGGCTGACCTCCTAAGGCTCTGGTTTTCATGGTACAGTGACTATGCATTAGTAAAAAAAAACCAATTCTTTTATGAGTTCTATAACTTCCTTTGATTTTATTGTCTGTCTGTTTGCTCCCCCATGTCCCTTAGGAGGTTGGTCTGTTTTCCTTATGTTCATCACACTTCAAGAAAATGGGGAAAAAATTATACAAACACAGACATTATCAAGTAATAAAAAGCAAGGAACTATGTCACACTACATTTAGGCAAAGACTATTTCCCCATGTTTCAATTTATTTTAACCCTAGGGCAGCTTTGGTTTTAATTCATTATGGACTTCTTCAGGGCTTGCCATGCCATAGCTTGAGTACACAAACTTAAAAAGGTTTCCTTGAATCCACCAAAAAATCCCACCTAGATATTTCAAATCCCATTGAAATAGCTCTCTGATGAAAACATTTGCCTGATATGTCAATTTATAGATATCATTCACTAATGTGTTCCCTCCCACATCATGTATCTTCACTTCATATTTTATCCATAATATGATTATGGAATCAAACTATCTCACATGCATGCATGCACTCATATTTTATTTGCTGAATCACCTGAGAATTGAAATTCTCCTGCCCAATAAACATCCTCATTGATCTGTATAGGTAAAGAGATTCTGGACAAATCAACTATTGGGGTACCAGACTTTATAAACAAAGCAGAACAAGTCTTAACTCTGCCAGATAAAACAGAACTCCTCCAAGAAAAAATCATTTAGTCATCACAGACACATAGAGTATTTCAATTTTACTCAACAGAATTAGCATCCTCCTCATTTTAGTTGGTACAGGAAAAATAAATTATTTGATGGAGCAGATCCAAGTGTATCTGTACCCACTGTTCTTTAATTTGAGGCAATTTTTTATACAATAAGAACTCCAGTCACACTATTCCAATTCTGCTACATTAAGTAATGGATTTATTTCAGCTTGGTTTAAGCAAGAACATTATGCTGCTATTGGCAAAGCCTTTCTTTCGCTTTGACATCTCAAAAGCAGAATTTTTATCAGCCTAGGATGCCTCCTGCAGATGAGTTAGGAGCATCTGCTTTTATCCATAATTTGAATTCCTCCTCTTTTTCAGTCTTAAGATTGAAAGCAAGAACAACAGCAACCATGCTTTGAAGCTCTTAATTCAATAACTTAGAGCAATAGCTGGGATTAACAGCTTCCACAGTATTTTTTGCTTTCCTATCACTGACTTCAGAAACAGTTAGACAACAGAGAATGTTATTTTCTTCATCACAGGTGAAATGCACTGTAAGAAGCCACTTTCCATTGTGCTCAGAGCAGAAAAACTGCCAAGAGGGAACAAGTCAGACCTAGGTCATCCTCTGGCTTAATTAATGGAAGAGGGCAGAAAGGACAGAGCCAAGGTACCGAGTTCTGCTGTAGCCAGGCATCTCCAGAGCATGCTGAAACCTGCTGTAAACTATTACTTTTTAAGGGACATGTAGGAGTGATATCATCTATTGAAACATAACTCCACAGTAAAGCTAAGCACTCACTGATTCAGATGCTAACCAAGTCCAGCCAGTTCCCAACTGCTTCAGTTTCTCTCACTGCTAGCAGAACAAATTCTGGATCCCTTTGAAAAGAAAAGAAATACCTGCACTCTGTTGTAACCACCCAAATCTGAACAGAGACACCCACAGAACACAGAGCTGGTGTTACAGCAGAAAATCTCTCACAGTGCTGCCTCTGAACAAGACCCAGCCCAGGGGGTCTAGATTTAGAAGTGTCTGCCCACCAGTGAAGTAAGAGTTTGTATTTCAGCAGGTACAGTGATAAAAACCTACTGTGAAACTGCACCTGGGCTAAATTTCACTACAAACCCACATTGCATATGTTGACTATATCGTGCAATGTCCAAAATCTGAAGAGACAGGAATATTATTCAAACACCAGGACTGGGAAACAGTGGCACTTTCAGAACATGAGCACCACTTCATCACTCAGCATTGTTCACTCCTGTCCTCTTAAGCAGCTGTACCCAAGGCCTGGGACCTTGGCATTTATTCTTATCCCAGCACCTGGGATAGCCCACAGCTCACCTTCCAAACCAGGGGCTTGCTCCAAGTAAGAGCCCTGCCCATCCCTAAATAATATAGAAACTTCAATTCCCCCACTGTACAAAACTCAGTAGAGTAGAGCTCAGTTTGCCAGTAGTTTTAAGGGAAGTTAAAAATGAGTTTAAAATCATTAGGTAAACATGCAAACATCCAGGATGAGTTCCAGTGCAAAGATTGTATTATTCATAGTACTTTAAATGTTAACTATTCAAGATTTCACTTAATATATTTTTCCTACAATAAGATAATGGAATAACACCAAAACAAAGTGTATGTTTATGATCATTTAAGATTGTAATTTGTTTTGATTACACCAAACAGCATCTGCTCTGCTTTCCTTTTACACGAAGCACCAAGAATATATTGAATAGTAATATCACTGTATTTTGAAATTTGTCTTTCTACACATTCATTAGAGTGAAATTCTTCCAAAGAAAACTTGAAAATAAAAAAAAAAAAACATGAGGAAAAAACAAAAAATCTGTCAAGAATATTGCACATTTGCATTTGTTTTACATGTCTGAGAAAAAAAAAAGTATCTCTGCTGTACCTCAGACTCTGTAGAGAAGTCCTGATCTTATGTTTATGCTGTGTATTGGAGTAGTGATGCATAGGCTGTGATCACTGTGGTGTACAATTTTTAATTTCCTAGCAGCAGCATTTTTTATTGCAACTGGCAGGTTGTTTATAGTTGTAATTTTGAGATGCATTTTTGTTGTCGTTCTTCTGGTCTTTTATTAACACACTGCCAGATATCACTCTGTGATGGCCCATGCTGGGTTAGTGATAATGTTGTCTGCACTGGCAGGTCTACCTTGGCAGATTATGGGCATAAAATGGGCAGGAGGCAATCAACTTGTCAGAATATTTACAAATTTCAAATTGCTGTCTACACCCTTAATGACTTGTACAATGAAAAAGATTGCTATGTCACCATGTCTGCTCTGCATGAAGGATGGTAATAGTTGGAGAAGATGGGCTGGGAGGGAGACAGCCCTCATTAAAAACAGAGCTGTGATTGACATGAAAATTTGCCTATGAAGCCAAAAGAAAGGTAAATATATTTAGATTTAAGTGGTTTTATTGGGGGGGCTTACTGAACCAAGAGACCTTGCTAGCCTTCAAAGACTCAGCTGCAGACTGTATCAGTCTTATACAACAGCTGAGAGAAAGTCACTGATTGTCCCCCTCCTCCATCCCATATCAGTTTTCTGGGATACCTCACACTTCATTGCTATCCTCTCCAAACTAAGGTGAGAGGGGGGAAATAATTCAGTCACGGTAAAAGGTAGTAAAAAGAGAAGTTAAAAAAACATCTATCATTTCAGCTGCTTTGTCTGAACTACACTCACCCCTCATTGTGTGGAAACTGCTGAGAGACCCATCAGCATCCCTGCTCACAACTTCCTCACCCAGCCCTCCTGCCTCTTCAGAGGTTCAATATTATTCCTGCCAGAAGCCAGGAACAAGACCAGGCACCCCACACCAACCCAGCTGTTCCCTCTGGTGCTCACAAAGTGTCCCTCTGGGCAGAGCAGAGGTCTGGGCTCTGAACGAGGGTGTTTGGGGTAAAACAGTGCAGGGTCACTTGGGCAGCAGGGTGGGGATGGTGAGCACACACAGCTGCTCGTGGTGCTTTTACCAAGGCAAAAGTGAGAACTTCTGAGTGATCTAAAATGGTGAGTGTCCTGTTAGATCACTCTTTGAGATGGCACACAAAAATGAGAGAATTGCTCTGACAAAACCAGGACAGTAGTAGAACTGGGTATATAAACCCCTAATACCAAACCTGTTTCTTATCCATGTAGGAATGCTTTCTTCCTAGTCTGTTTTTGTAGGCACAAGATCTACAGGAGTTTTTGAGAGCACGGGGCTTTTGCAGTTTTACTTTATAATTACAAAAGAAGAACAGTTTGAAAGGTACTGCTTGAAATATGATCATTTACTTCTTGTTTCAGTGTAGTTTACCAGTACCATTTTTCATAATCTTTGAAAATGTTAAAAATAAAAAGGGTAACAGTCTGAGCATCTGGCTTGTTATAAAATGGAATATGTTTACCTAAAAATGAAAGATTTACAAACGTTATTTTTTTCTATAGAAAGCAGAAAATCACAAACCACTTGTGTCAGAGCTGTTAACATGGGACTCACATATGTTTTCTCCATATATATGCAAAAACATATTTCCAGCAGAATAAAACCTGCTTTGACTTCAAAGGAAATGGAAGGGATGGCAAAGTCTTTTGAAATCCAGGACCATTGTTCAGCCATGGACCAACAGCAATATGAAAGAGTCACAACATCTGCCAAAATTCCTCATAATCTAAATCTTTACTTTCACTCACAGTCACACATTTCTTACAATTGCTACATAAGAAGCCATCACAACACACACACTTCAACAATAACAAGTACAAATAAAGTACAATAAGTACTTTATTACAAATTACTTTAACTACATCCTAAACAAAAGCACAAACATTTATTTTGCTGCCTCTCCCTCCTTTCCTCTTTTTAAGTACTGTCACAGGAGGTCAGCAGATATTTGAAAGTGAGGGTATTTTCTGCAGAAGTTGCCTTTATGAAGAAGCTATTTAATTAATTTCACGAGGCAAAAGTAGTTTAAATTTTTACATGCAAAAATTCCCATCACAATCAAGAGGCCAATGCAGACATAAAGTTACACACTCACAACCAACCTGAGTCCCATGTATTGCTCACATCTCAGTGAGACTTCTGCACTGAGCACAGAGTTATTCCCCAGATCCAGAGAGAGCTGGGTGTCTCCTCTGGTCACCATTAGGTGCCAAGAGTCAGCCTTGCATCATGATCATACACATCTACTGACTGTAAAGGGAGCATGGAGCAACACAACCCTCATGGAGAGACTCACTCAGAACAGGGGAAATGGATATAGATCTCCATGAAGATCACCTTTTGTTGCTAAAAAGAATTTTCAGACCTGGAACAAGCTTAAGCAAAAATGAAAAATAAGAAAAACAAACAAAAAAAAGGTACAAAAAACCAACACCATCAACAAAAATAAACAAACAAAATTTAAAAAGATCCATCATATATACTCATTAAAATCTTCAGTAACCTATGGCTGTAACTCTGAGTACTCTCTGAATTTGTAAATATTTTTTTTTACCTATGAAACTTTGGATCTCATATTGAGAAACAACTGAATTTACCAGTGTGCCAAACGAGACTTGTGGGCAAGCTACATTTGTTACAGCCTAAAGAATCAGTTTATAAACATTAAGGTAAGTAAACACAGATGGCAGCTTCACTTTAATCCAGTTTAGTCCTAAGTATTAAAAACCATTCGTGGAATCTTGGCTTCAAGAATTAAAATCTGTTAGTTGTCTCTGCTCTGATTTCTGATTGCTAATACAAGACCCATGAGATTTGCATTTTTTGGGATATTTGTAAGAAAGAGCAACCCATAAGCAAGCAGTAACATCACCATTAAAGAGATCTCCAGCAGATGTTTTAAAATCCTGTTTAATACAGGCTGCAACAGTTCTTGATATTAACACCTGAAAAAAGGATGAAATTCTCGTCACACGATTTCACTTGTGTGAAACTGATTTCAGTTTCATTGCTTATTAAAGCCAGAAATATAACATTCCTGTAACACCAACCCAGAGAAAGAACCCCACACAAATAAAATAAAACCAAGTGCACTTGGGAGCAGGCAAGCTTTAGATGAGAATAGGTGACCAGACACCCGACTTTTAGATGGATGAAATCAGGTGAAAGGAACATTTTTCTGTCATTGCCCCCCAGCCAGATTTCAAACATCAGCAGTTTCTGTGAATCCTGTGTTTCTTTTACACAGTGGTAGGTAGCAAGATGGGTTTAGGAGTTACAGCCTTTAAGAAACTGCTGGAGTGGACTCAGGGATTGGTTTGGTGGCTGATAAGGACAAGGAGAGAACAGCATGTTCTTTTGGAGAGCTGGAATTTCCACCTCAGTGATGGTGTTAACGTGCTAACATGCTAACACATCCCTCTGAAAGTCTAGCTAAAGTAGAGATATTCCACAGCTACCTTACAATACACATCTGAGCACGATTTTCTGAGACAGATTGGACAGCACAAACTTTTATGAAATAACACAAATACTCTTCCTGGAAACAGCAGCAGTAGTAGTGTGAACAAATGTTCACTAAAATAATTCATCTACAGTGTGATACACAAAGGTTGCCACCTGTCAATCAGAGCTCTTGGAAAAGGCAAGGTTGAGCATCTAGTTTTCCTTTAGTTTCCATGGTTATTTTAAGGTCTGTAAATGACCTCTCTAGAGAAATTAAATTAAACATAATTAAAAAAAATAAAAAATACAACAAGCACCATGCTTCAGAGAAGAATTGTGCTATCTGTAACTTCTTTCAACACTTGTGTTCTCATACACACAAATTATTTAATTGACATCCTGCTCCCTGGCATTTAGAATTAATATTTTATTAATAATCACCAAAATACAATATACCAGCACTCCCAGCAAACTTTTGCTACACTGGAATGTACTAATAACATACTAAAATTCCTTACTGTTATTTCTGTCTATTCATTAACACTGCCACCAGTATGACACTGCCCACCTCATTGTACACAGGAGAACTGACCATGTTGCTACCAAAAAAACTGGTTCAGGATAGAAGTAAAAACAGAAGAAAAACTGTTCTCCCTTAAAAATGCCAAAAAATCACTGTCTTTCACATTTCTGCAGATATTTTCTATGTTTATTTTCTCTTCTCATTGAGGATGTTTTCTTTATTATTAATTAAATGGAAAATATCCACAGCCAGTGATTGAATTACCCCAAAGTACCTGCTTAAAAAGATCGATATTGATCAAACTAAAGGGTAGAAAGTAGCACTAGTCTTCTTAATGTAAGTGATTTGGCTCAAGGAAGGTTTTGATCAAATTAAGTGGAGGATCTAATTAACCTGTGATTAAATTAAGTGGAGGGCAAGCTGTATAGGCATAAATCCCATACACATTGAGATGAAACTAATAGTAATGCACATATTTACAGAGGCTGCCAGGGGAAAGCATGCAATAAATTCAGCAAAGAAAGAAAAAGGTCACAGAAAGAAAGGGAAAATAAAGCATGAAGGGATTAGAATACAGAAAGAAGATAAAGACAGCCACAGATAATGATTACCATTGGAAGAACATTTGCCAGACCTGGGAGATTGTGAATATACTAAAACATGATAAAAATTCTTCCAGATTAAAAAGCTAAAGCAGTGAAAAACTCGGTGATCCATATTGAAATAGAATTGCAGAAGGGGTTCTTGTGCAAGGTCAGATGACATCTGTCAGCAGCCTGTGCCTCATGGGCAGCATGTGACCAGATCAGTGGTGGGGACAAGTTGCCAATTCACACCACAGGCAAAGGAGCCCCTGCTTTTCCTCCACAAAGCAGACCTTGCTCTTTCAGAATCGGGATGTTTAGGGCTCTACACCCACTGAAGAGCCATTTGCAACAATTCAAACAGTCAGATATCCTTCCTCACATGACCTGTCTTGTAAGGGACCACTGCCTTGTTTCTGTCTCAGGGCTCTGAACAGGATCACCATAATCTATTCCTGGAGAAGCCTGCACGTTTTTTACCCACTGCCAAAATCCTATTACAGCAAGGCTGAAGCAACAGAAGTCAGAGCTCTTTGTGACTCCACACCACCCAGTTCTGGAACAAAATTGTGTGTCTTCAAAACAACTGTCTTCAAAATTAACACTCCACTTAAAAGAATGAGGAAATCTTGAGCAGGATGCCAAGACAGGCAGAAATCCCAACAGTTTATCTTTATCCCAACTGTTTGTCTTTATCTCCTAAAGACTTGCTTTTTTTCTGAAGTTTTAGAGAAAGAATTGTTGACATTGTGCAGCTTCAAAATAATAAGGTGTGTCTTTCACCCTTATTAGACCATAATAATACTTTAATCTTGAGCCTCCTCAGATCATATTTTGAAACATTGCTGGTCTCCCTGTATTCAATCTGGGGCACTTATGCAAACTTTCTTTAAACATTCTTGATACATTTGATTGATTAAAAAAAAAAAAAAGGTGGAAAAATAATTGGTTACAAATTATTCAAGAACAATAAATATGAACAAGATATGGAACTTAATGGCATTATAGAATTTCTGTAATTCTGCCAGCTACTTGCTAGCTGAAAAAGATTACACAAAAGCATCATTCTAGATGTAGCAGTTCCATTCTACTTAGGCAGTGGTAGTTTTTTCACACAAAATTCTCCACTAGTTATCTTTTATTGCTAGACAAATATGGACTTCCCAGAAATGCAAGACAATCCTCTAGAAGATAGGAGCCCCATAGTATTTCAGGGCTCAGTGATTTTCCATGAGACACCTCTGTGTCTTAAACCTACCTGTTCAAAGGCCATAGGCAATTACCTTGGTCTTCAATTTTGTGTAGCAACTCTACATCCACATCTATTGGCAATTTTCCACAGTTTTGAAGTCTGGTAAAAATACAGCAGGCAGTAATTTCTGAGAAACAGAAAAATAGCACTCTTAAAGCTGAAAATCCAGCTAGCCAGAATCATCACCAGACCTACAAACCTGACATATTTTTCAGTGTTCCAGTAACACATTAATATGGATTTTGGGTTACATTGTGTGCACAGCGATGATTTCTTGTTTAAGCCAGTAGCCAGCAACAGGCAGCCTTTTTTTTTCCTTCCTTTTTCAGCTGAAGAGATTTACTTCTACACAAAACAGCCTCTGTTTTGCAATCAATAGCAGCACTGAACAATTGGATTGGAAATCAGAGTGTATAATCAACTCCAAGACTCAAACGGAAGAATACCTATTGTTCTTTTCAGAGCAGACAAATTGAGATTTCTGTTATCTCTTAAGTATCAACAATTATGCAGTGAATAATATTAATTTTCCTTTAACAGGCATGGAATTATACATCTGGCTTCTGTCAGCTGTGTTATGCTACTGGAACAATGAATTAACCTTGTCCCATGCAGGCAACTCTGCACAATTAAATATTATATCAAGAGCATGCCTTTCATAACTCAAATGATTGCAGAAACTTTGCATCATAAAACCTTATAAAGAAATTTTTCTTCTTTTATGAATGAATTAACTTAATTTTTTTTGATGTAGTGCCTCTTCATTTCTGTACACCTAATATAACTTAACACAAGGTGCAATAATACTTTTCACATCATCTCATGTGGGTTGCAGAACTTGTTGCAGCATCTTCAGTCCCCTTTGACAGTTCTGTTGGTTTCTTCTCTATAATTCATTATACCCCAACTAAAATTGGCAGGTACCCTGCCCACAATCAGGAACATTGGAAGTTCCCAAAAAGACCTCTGGTTTTCCACACTGCATTGCACATAATCGTGGTTTCCATGACCTTTGCAACATTTTACCACATGCCCTGAAACGAGGAGGAAAACTAGATAGCAAACCTGAGGAAATGGCTAAAACTAAACCCATTATTTATCTGGGGTCTCATGACAGCCACAGATTAATGGACAAATGACTCCACACAATTTCTCTGTTTAGCTTTTCAGACAGATTTTGTCCAGAACTTTGAAACTTAACTCCTTGTTCCTCAGAAGGTATTCAGTTTTCTAATTTCCAGCCACAGAGCATGTGGAAACATTCTTGCAATTGCTTTGAGTTTATTCTCACTGAAAAAAAACCTCCTGGTGTTAAGAGCTGCACTGGGTCAATAAAGAGTGCATTGGCTTCTTGTGGAGAGAACTGCTTTGCAAATTCCTTATGCTTTTATTAACTCCTGCCTCTTCCACTATTATTTCTACCTGAGGAGAATGATCAGACCCTTATTCTGTTACTTAGTGTTATACACACTTAACACTGTTACACTTCAGGACAAGTGATTTGATGTTTATTCTGTAAACAATTTGAACTTACCTACCACGTTTGGGATTTTTTTTCCCATTTATAAGCAGCTGTGTGCACTAGCAAGTTAGCTGTACCTGTGGCATTCTAACTCTGCATGCACAGCATCTGTTTCTTAGGAGACAGAAGGATATTTTTTTTTTTTGGTGTTTCTTTCTACATCTTTTCAAGGAAGGGACTAGAAGCATCAAAACAAAGGTAAATTTTGAGAAATAATCTTTGCATGTTCCTAACCTATAGTTCACTTTGAGAATAGTCTTTAATATAACACTCCTACAAAATACCCAAATTAGGGAAAAGAGTGAGGAAGCAATACTGAGTTAAATTCTATGAATTCTTCTTCCTTCATCCCTTGTTTAGATGTAGTTAAATATCCGTTATTTTAGATATTATATTAAATATATATAGACGTAGTTAAATAAAAATCAAATATTCTTTCTGTATGATAATGAATAAAAAATTTCAGCACATTTTTATTTTAAATTGAAAGTGATGGTCTTAAGCCCAAGGTTTCTCCTGGGTTATGATCTCCTGCTGCTGCTCTCAGGAATGCTGATCTCACCTTCTGTACCTGACCTTGCTCTGTCTTGGACAGAAAAATTCTGGCCAAAGAAATCCTGCAATTCCTCTCTCCTTATCAGAAATGCTCAACAGATGTCTGGACAAAGGGAAGATTATTGGAGAACCACTCCCCTAAGATCCAATTCCAGGGTCCTGGATGCGTCTGCCAAGGAGAAGGAGCAGATGCATGGAAAAAAACCCATGGCCAAGGCAGAAGTCCAGCAGGTCTGGAGTTTTGCTGCCTGCCATTCAGAGTCTTCCACCCAGGAAATGAGGGTCCTTGTCTCTTTTGGATTGTTAGATGTGGTTAGATTTCCATAAGAATAATATCTGACTCAAACAAGATAATCTTTCTGACCTTAGGTGAAGAGGCAGTTCAGTTTGCCAAACAATTGCAGAAGTGTTTTACAACACTTCATAATTGAATGATTTTTCTTTAAAGTTCATACTCTAAAAACAAACAAGGTTCATTTTTCACATTCTGAACCTTACCCCTGCTGCCTACTTTAAATTTTTAAAATTTGTTTTATGTGTTTCAAAAATATAGTGGATGAAATGAAAATTCCAGGCCTGCCAGTAAAATCTTTGCAAAACTGTGAAAAATTACACTTAAGGGCAGGTCTTCACTAAGGGCTCCCAGAATAAAAATCCTTACTGCAGGTTCCATAATCAGTCAGTGCATATGCTTTGACATCTTTCTATCAGTTTTGTCCAAAAAAATGCTGTTAAATGAATTGTGAATTTGAGAGACCTGGGAAATAATTGCTGCTATGATAACTTGTAAAAAGAAGCAGTAATTTTTTATTTTTTAACATTAGCAAATAAAATCAAACTATTTCAGTGCAAATTGATATAGAGGATAGTAAAATATTTTACTAAAGATTCTTTCCACCCATTCTATTTTAATTCCTGGGCTATATATTCCCCTTCTTTCTGAGGCAGAAGTCGATAGAAACTGCATATAAAGAACTAGGACAGTATGCTGGCCTCTAAGGAGTTTGGATGCCCCAGGCAACCTGGAAATCATCCATCCTTCCTTGTTTTCAGTCTCTCACACAACAGAGATACTAAATGTTACACAGCTTTTAATATGCTGGTTCACACACATCTCTAAAGAATATGGATATAATTGGCAATTGCCTAAGAAAATAAATGAATCTAAAACACACCCAAACTCATAAAAAAACATGACAGAAAATTTCAAATATTTGTTCTACTTCCTAAACATGTGCCTCAAGCAGAATCGTGCTAGATGCCAGCCAGCATGGGACAAAGGCTCCTTGTTTTAGGATTAAGTTTCATAAAAGGGATTGCTTTTCACTTGCATCTCACCAAAGGACAAGGAGGACCCACAAGCAGGGGAGGTCTCACTACTACAGCTGGCATGGTGCAGCCTCCTGTGGCCTGATTTAGCAAGCTGAGTGATTCATTTAGTGCCTCTTTACTTGGCTGGGTGCCACGCAGAAATGCCCTAGCTGGTGTTTGGGGGACACAGTTTGTGTTCTGGACACTTTGTTAGACACAATGAGCACCCTGGGTCATCAGTCAGGCCACCAGCCTCTGCCAGGAGTGCTCAGCAGCATAAGCCAGGGAACACCAGAGGCACACAGGTATTCCAGGTCCAGAGTAAACTCACCCACCAGGGATCCGAGGGTCAGGGCTTTCAGCCCAGCCAGGCGTCCTCACCTTCCACAGTTCTCTGTAATCTTTCATCCCAGGAGTTTGTGCAGCTGATTTTCAAGCTAGCACAAAGCTGAGAATCCAGGGACGTTGTGATGTGCAGAGCACTGTGCTAATTATCCTTTCTTCACCTAGAAATAAAATATCCTTTGACCACGTGCATAGAGAGACCTAACAGAGGCAGTTAAATATGAAATTCCTTAAGTGGCTGTTATCCTACCCACTATTCTAAAAAAAATGTTTACATGTCACAACAAAAACAAAAGGAAAGAGAGGGCTGGAAACTCATCCACAGGAGGAAAACAAGGGTGGGTTTGTCTGTTTTGTTTGTAGAGACAAGCCTGTGTTCACAAACACATTTCACCACTTTTACATTTCAAAGCTGGAGTACAGCAACGTCAAATTAAAATTAAAACCAAAGAAATTAAAAATAGTTTCATATAAACATAATTACATAATTAAATATAAATTTTTGTATTACACAAAAAGTTAATATCATAGCAACTTATTAAAAGAATTTCTATGAGCCTCATCAGGAAAGTTAATAATTTAGATACCATATGAAGTACAAGAAAAATCCCTGTGATACATTTGTCTGTATAAAGTAGCAGTTTTCAAGGTTATTATTTTCATATGTCTTAATAGAGGTGAATGCTGCTAACTGGAAAACTAAATATACTTTGAGATTTATGAATTCAGTAATTGCATTTCGGGTCCTAATTAAAAGCAAAGCCAAGAAGAATATTTCAGAAGGGGATAAAAAAAAAGTCTCTTTTGAATACACATGTCTGCACAATCTACAGTACACATATAATGCTGTTATTTAGAGCTTTCATGACCAAAAATTCCTCTGCCATTCCTCTGTCTGGTGAAGCCACAGAACACCAATCAATTCACTACAAAATGCAATATTCTACACACGGCAAAGAAGAAAAGAGACAGAGAAATTAAAGTGGATTCTTGATTTTGACAAAGTTGAAACACAAAGGTTGCTACTTGTCAGATTTGGAAGGGTTTTGGAAGCCAGTTCTAGACCCCAGATTTGTGCAGATAGAGACTAGAAAATTCAGGAAACAGAATGAAGGCACTCACCAAGAGAGAAGGTAAAAATCTGGTAGTAAGGGAAAACAAATGAAGAAGAAACTCAAGGAAAACTGTAGTAGGACCTAAGAAACTCAAATTGCATTCTCCAGAGAGGTGAGAGTCATGTGTATTAACAACCTCTGAGTGGACAGAGAACTATTAGGGTGGTTTGGGCAATTTTCTCTGTTAGTAACCAGGGGTATCTGCTTACCACCATGCTGGATGCTCACATTGTACCCCAGCCTCTGATTTTCTCCCAAAGGGACTCCAACATTGTCTCAAATATTCACCAAAAAGGATGAGTAAAAAGCCTGTAAGAATATTCCAAGAATCATGTTAATATAGAATCTTATTTAGGTGAACATACTAATTTATATCTCTTTCACAATCATTCACTACATCTTGGCAACAAATTGTTTGCCTTTTCATCTGCTTTCCCTTTTCTTTCCTTGTTGCTGGCTGTAATCACCTCCAGGAAAACAGAGTTATTATAGCAGACTTTTCATCTTTACTGATATTATGTTTATATTTTAAAGAAATGGTTTTGAACTAGGAGTAGTAATGGATGAAAGAACAAAGTTGAATACAGGGAGAAAATAGCCACACAGTAGAGAAGAAAGTTAAATTGGAGGGTAAAGATAATCTTATTTGCTCAAAAAACATTATGGGTTGTTTTTCATTCCTTCTTAGCCACAGATTCAAAAAATTAATGTTTTTAATTTTCTTTTTTCATTTCAGACTTTTAGTGCCTATATAAGCATAGGAAATATCTTGTTTTAAAGAAAACAAAAACAAATAAAAAGCACATAAGAAAATAAACAATGTCAAAAAATAAACCTCCTCTTGTTCTTGTCCCCTTTCCTTCTCTCTTTTCCTCTTTTCATCTTGCTCTTTCCCTTTCTTTCTCTCGCTCTCTCCCCCTTTTTTGCTCTCTCTTGTCTCGTTGGACCCTTTTTTCTCCCCCTTTCCTCTCTACCTCTTTCTACTCTTGCTCTCTGCTCTCTTTTCTCTTTTTCTTTCACTCTATTTTTTCCCCTCCCTTTTTCCATCCTTTTCCCTCTCCCTTTTTCTTCCATCTTTTCCTCTTTTTCTCTCTCCTTCTCTCTACCCATTTTTCTCTCCTGCTTTCCTGTGTCTCTACCTCTTTCTCTCTCCTCTTTCTTCCCTCTTTCTCTATTTTTCTCCCTCTTTTTCCTCTTGTCACCGTTATCCCCCCACAATCACCATTATCGGGGCTCCTCTGACTGTTACCGACCCCAACCCCCCCAGGACCCTCGTGAGACCCCCAAACCCCTATTTGCCACATCACAGTTTGGCACCCCCTAAAATGGGGGCTTTGACCCCCTCCCCAGTCACTGTCCCCTCAGGGTGTGGGGGGTCCCTGTCCCCAANCCAAATCCCAAATGTTGCTGTCCCTGGGCAGGGAATTTTCAGAATTTTCAGGATTTTCTACTTAGCTGTTCCTGGGAGGGATCCAGGGCTGGGAGAAAGGTGGCTGAGCCCTCCCTGGGGAAAAAAATCCAAAATTCAACTCAAAACTCCTGGAGGTTTGGAAGATTTGAGGTCATGGCCATTCCATGGGGAGCTGTCTGACCAGTCTTTTTTGGGAAAAACTCAAAATCCAACCCCAAATCCATCCCAAATCTGGAGCTCTGACAGCTCTGGGCTCACAACCCCTCCCCAGGGAGCTGTCCCAGTGCCCCAAAACCCTCTGGAGAAAACCCCAAACCCAAACCCCCGGAGCTCTTTGGGTGAATTTCAGGGATTTTGGGCTCCAAGTGGGAGGGACCCACTAGGTGTTGGCAATGATGATGGTGAGGAGGAGGGGACAGGTTTTTAAATGTCCATTTAGTATCCATTTCCTCTTTTTGAGAGACTAGCCCTTACACAAGATGAAAAATTGACTTTCATCAAAATAACTTCACAAAGAAGAATATAAAGGTACAAAATATCAAGAAAAAGCACAACCCTCATACAAAAAATATTGCAGCAGATGATGTTGCTGGAAATCTACATTCTAATTTCTTTTGATCTTTGCCGCTTCTTAAAAACACACACTAAATTCTCTTCCAGTTTTAAAACTGTGTGATCACTCTGAAGCCAAATATCTACTTTCCCAAGTAGCAGGGCAATTAGAACTTTGACCCTTCTGATGGGGTTATCTGCAAAAGAAATGGCAAGGTTGATTTACGGTGTCAGCTCATTCCCAATGTGATGATAATATATTTAAAGAGAAACATGAGAACAACCCAGATTAAAAACAAAGGTACAGTTGTGATCCTGAAGATACAGAGACTTGATTTCAGACATATGGGCAGTAGGACAAGAAGTGGGGAGAAATCCACTGAAAACTAAGGATGCAGCAAGAACCTGAAAGAGCTTTTCTAAAGCTGACTCGTTTCATAATCCATATTATATTTTTGTACACAATTGTTGCTGTCAGTTGATTTCCCCAGGATTTTTGTGGCTTCACAGTCAAAACCCACCTATCACTACAGGTGTCCCATAATTCAGTTTGGATTAAAAGCTGCTGTGAAATACTATTAGTGAGGCATCATGTTTTTTGCACTGTAAACGACCTGTTTTAGACTAAACAAGGGATGAAAACTAAGCTTCAATGAAATGCAGCAATTTCTTTTCCCCTCTGGCTGTTCACGCCATAGAGCACGATGACAGAGAAAATGACAAGTGAGTCACTAAAACAACATTATTGGAATTGACAGAGATTGAGACAGTCATATTTGACTCTAAAAGATGAAGTCTATGTTTATCTGGCTGGGCTGGAGTTGACGAGTTTAGGTACCTGCAGGCTCACATCTGGTTATGTTCTAATCTAAATTCCAATGAGGTTATTGATTCTGTGTGTATAAGAACACAGGTGAAGCTGGGTGGGCTTTACAAAGTAAATTGTTGTCTGAGCCATGCTAGAAGTGGCTGCTTGTCCCATGTATAATGCTGTATGCAGGCACTTATGGAATATGGCTGTGCCTATTACAGATATTGCTGGCTCTCTGGAGATTAAATGTTCTACAGAGCTAACTCCACAGATTTATAACTCTTGACAATTTTATGGCCCACCTTAAATAGTTGCCCTCTGTAAAAAAAAAAGCAGCCTGTGCTTAGAACAGTATGTAATGGTAAGAGCTTCTTTACAGAGTTTTTATAGAGGACTGGGTATCAGCTGACAATTCACTCTGAGACAAACATCAGAGCTACCAAGGAGAAGGGAAAAAAAACCAAACCAACAAGTGGCAACCTAGCAATAACCTGTGCAGAGGCTTCTTCTGTCCCACTGCATAACAGCAGATCAACAGTGTAATTCCAAACATTGAAAAATCATCTTAATACTTGTATGCTTCTCCGTAATCATTCCTTTCTTCATGAGGGTGAAAGTCCTGTTAAAAACGGGACTGAGTAAGCTACTAACAAATGGTTCTCTCACCAGGTAAAAGAGAATAAAACAGTGTGAGACAGAGTAGAGACAGTGCTGACAGTGTCGATGTGCAATCACTTTTCTCGATGAGAGTATCGTGGCAGAAAGCTGCGTGATGAGGGGATGAAGGAGCAGTGTACGTTTCCACACACTATATTTTTTAGCTGAGAAGTTTTGTGTAGCTGATTAGCATTTCAGAAGAGCCTTCTCCCAGGGACTGATATTTGTACTAGCACTCCACACATACAGAAACCCAAGGAGCACATAAAACTAAAGGGCAGGGGGCAAGGTCTGACTGGATCGTTTGCTCTATTCGACACATGCAGCACAGAAAATGAAGAAGAAAGACAAGGCCAATGGACACAGGTTGGAGACATTAGGGGAAACAACAAAAATTTTAAACTGAATGAATATACTGGAATTTGAGCTAAGATTCCTTTCAGTCTTTTCTGAAAGAATTGTGTCTGCAGCTTCTATGTAAAAGCCCATTATCAAGGATCTACTTTGTTAAGTAGTTCCTTCACACATCTTTGAAAGTCTAGCTTGAAGTGCAATCTGGCACAATACAAACTGCTAAAAAGGCAACTCAACAGCCCATTCACATCCAAGTGCAGGGCTATAAGATAAAACTTGTAACCCCTAACCAAGGCTGGATTTAATCTCCAGATAAGAAAAAGCAGAAAGATGACGGAAGACAAATTCAGTATTAGAGAGCAGTCTTGCAGGTGTTCCTATGGTTTCATTTTCCTATGGACACTGACAGCAGAGAAAAAAAGCTTATAATAAAGTAAAGCAATTGCAGTAAATTACTGTGAAGCCAATCAGATACATTCAGTGGAGAAAGGACTTGGCACCAAGCTCAGTTCCAGCTGAGCTAGAAAACAGCTCACAGAACGGTGTAGTAAGTGAACTTTGACATTGCTCTCTTGGAGTAGAAGTGATGCAATATATGTTATTATCCACTGATATTAATGAGTTCAAGAACATTTGAAAACTGTATTCTGCATGAGCATATTTAACCTGGAATGTTTATACTTATGGGACCACCATAAATTCATTCTTTGATGAAGACAAGAGTTTTACAGAAGTAATTTCTATGTAAGTAATTTCTCATCAGGTAAAACAAAATGAATACCTCAAAGTTTTTTATTACACTCTTTATGGACTTGTTAGGCTGCACAGAGTGCATCCTAAGGGCAAGACTGCTGACATCTCTTCCATCTCTACAGATGGTGTCAGCTGTCTCAGGAGCAAACAACAGAATTTGAAATCGAATACTGCAAAACAGGCCAATAAAAATGTTGATGCATGGAGACATTTCAGGGTTGTCGTTTGTTTGTTTGTTTTTTAATTACCTGATATTATCTATGTTTTGCTCTGATCACTTGCAATTCCAAACCTCTTAAAGTCAGTGAACCAACCTACAAGTGTCAGATCAGACATGGCAACTTCTTTGCACTTCAGCTATTTCCCCAGGCAATGCCCTTCTGACAACACAGCATTTTTAATGAAACTCTCTCACATGCCACAGGAAGCATGCAGCTCCTCAAAACTGACCGGTTCCTAAAGAAACCCTGCATTTAACTTAATAAGTCGAATAACCTGGAGTCTTAAGAACAACTTAAGTTTCACTGAGGCTTTGTGGGAGTCTGGGTGCATCTCCCCTCTGCAGAATTAAACTCTGGTATAGCCCACCTCCCACTTTGCACTCCGATGACAAAGGCGAAGCAAGTAGGAGAACATCCAGGTCCTGGAGCATTCATTGGAAACATTAGAACATATTAGCTACTGAAAGATTGCTGTTTGTATGGCTGAGAACTGATATCATATTTTGAAAGAGCTTCCTTTCTGTTGTAAGGACCGCTGGGGAAAGGATCACTTACAAAATACATACAACTCCAAATCAAACAATTTGCAATTTTCCTCAGAACTACTTTTAGGAAAAGAAAATATTTCCATTCGACTTTACAGAATTCTTCAGCAGACACCAGATGATTGCCAGACTGACCCCTCCTTGAAAATGAAGGACTTCATGAATCCCAGAAGTTTTTCTTTGATAACCAGTTACTTTCTGGAAGGTTGCCTTTCCAAGCAGCCTCTAAAGGTAAACCAGCAGTTCTGTAATGCAGGACGAAGGAATTGCTGATAAAGGGGTGAATCGGCACATGTCAATAAAGGGGTGAACTGGCACCCGCCCTGATGCTCATCACGCACACAGGTGACCATGCAGATGCAAAATTCTCTGCTCACTGACTCTTCCTGGGGTTGGTAGGAGGCAGTCCTGCCAAACCTGCTCTGCTCAGAAATATAGGCACACACCCCTATGCAAGGACCAGAGACAGTTTCTCTCCTGTCTAAGAGGTGAAAAAAAAAAAAAAAAACAACCCACGTCTGCTTTTTGAGCAGCCTCTTCATAGATTCTTCTTTACCTGGGGGTAAGGAAGAATATTGTATAGTATTGGAAGTATATTATAGTTTAACTTTTGTTCCTGGCAGTATTTTAGGGGCATAGATTTGCCAGTAGACAATGGGAGAAAACTGAGAAAGTCTGCAAAGAGCATGGCATGCAAAGAGCTTAGTCACTCAAGGCAAATTCCACAGGGGTATGAGGTTAACACAAGCACAATTAAAAATTAACCATTGGTGAATTAAGGCCACCACGTTTCTTGGATGACAACCATGCTTTAGGGTTTAACAGGTTACACTTGACAGCCTCACCATAGTTTGAAATTTTTTACTAGATTTGAGAAACAAAAAGAAGTTAGAATGCCTTCAAAGTAAATTTTCTGACATAGCATACACAACACATGCAAAGAAACAAACAAAATCCACTTATTAAAAAGTACAATACAAATCCCAAAATTAACAGAATTTTTTATGGTTGACATTTATTGTGAAGAAGTGGGGGACTAATTCATCAGACAAAAAAAGAACACAAAAGTGAAGAACACTTTATTGAATGGCTATCTACAGTACTTTGCTTATTGCTCCCATGTTTTTAGTGACCAGTTAAAAATATAGCTAAGGACCAAAATAGAGCTATATCCTACTTTGCTATGTTTTCACTTCTTGTTTAATATACCAATACATCCTTCTAATCCATTGCTTGGTCTAAATTTCTCTACAATTTAAAAAAAAAATCACTGACACTTGGGGTATGGAAATAATAATGGAATGCTCTGAGGCAAACAGGGATTAATTGTAATTGTCAATTTTTCTGAGCACACTTAAAGTAGCAGCCACATGCTGCCTTATTCCATGAATCCAGGAGATTGTTTGAGCAGGCAGTGTTATATTACTCTAGGGTGGGAATGAAATCATGTGGGAGCAGCAAGCACAGCTCATGGAGAAAAATTACCATTTTATATTTATTACTTTGACTGGTTTAAGTGCCACAGGAATAGACTCTCTAATGCATTTGAGTGCAATTCCCCAACAATTTTACTCTGTTGCTTTGTAAACTATTTTTAGGGAAAGTCTCAGAAGACTTTTAAAGGCACAAGCCATCTGAATTTAAAAGGTTATTTTGGTGGTTTATCAAAAGGATATAAATAATATGATACATCTTTTCAGATTAGATTGATTCTTCAGAATCAGGTAGGAGAACAGAACTTCAGGAGAAAATTTCCTCTTTTCAACTTGCACATCATTCTTGTACCATAAGCTCAAATATTCTTCTTCAGCAGGCTTATAATCATTTTGGATTTCCATTGGTAACACTACAGTGTGGATTTTTCATGCTTTTAAAACAAAATATTATTATAAAGAAACTACAGGCTTGAACATACATAACTGCATAATTATACTGTCCACAAGCTAATAGCAAAAGAGCATAAGGACATCCTATTTCAGAGGAGGAAAGTTAATGAAAAATCAGACAGGCAAAAGTTCATGTCTCCAAAAGGATATTTAATCAAAACTACAATTTTTTCATTAAACAGTAAGGTAATTCCAGGTTCCCTACTTCCCTACCTTGCACCTTCACAAAGCCTTAGACATTAGACATAACCATTTGTTGGCATCCTCTTCTCCATCATGAAAACCTGAAATCTGAGTGTCCAGCATAAAAATGGTATTTCAAGAAAAGGTATTTCAGCTGCTAGCAACCTTCTACAGATGGATTTTTGTGTTGATCTTCCAGCACAGGAGAATTAACACCTTGAGGAAGTATATGCATTCTGCCCATGAACGCAGTAGTAGCTACACAAAGAATAAACCACATGATAAGGCTGAAAACTCTTTACAGATTTATGACATCATAATAATAGCTCAGAGGTGCTTCCTGTTTATTTTAACAGTCTTTTCTATCTTAGTCACTGAATCTTGGGTTCCAAGGCAGAGTCAGAGCATGTTCTGACACCTCTGAACAGCCTCCTTTCCCAGCTGCCATTTCAGCAGACACCAGCAAGCACCTTCCACCCCGCTGGCTGCCAAAACAACTGCTACGCTGTGTTTTATGAAATAGTTATAGTGTTTCTTAAGGGACGTAAGAACTCAAAATCATTTCTGTGGGGAGCTTGCACGCTGCCCCCTGGAACTGCCCTGGGCATCCTTAGCCTGCCCTGTGATGCTGCAGGAAGCACAGGAGCCTACACCGTTTTTTGGCCATTGTACTATTAAACAGCATCGGGAGAGAAAGTGAGAAAGGAACTGACATCGAGCTGGCATCATCCTGGAAAATTCCAACCCACCGCAGTGACGCTAATCCAGAGTGCGATATTAGTCCACACCGCTGCATCACAAACTACCAGTTTCAAGCTCTGCTTCCTTTCTGAAAGCCACAAGCAGCCAGCTCACTGTGTTCGTCAGATGAGCACAACCAAATGGCCAAATCGTCGAGGTCATTGAGCCTTGCAGCATCTGATGGGGACTGCAGCATCTCAGCCAGACTGCAGAGTCCTTAAGACTGCAGTTGCCATCCATATGAAAAGATTTTTCAAAGGCTCTTCCCTCTCCTACCCCTGGGATAAATCTGTGAAGTGATACAAGGCTTAGAAAAAGGTAAACCATTTCTCCTTCAGTCACACACTTGAATAATGGTGCTGAAACTGTTGTGTGGTAGGTATTTGGCAGTGAATCACTCTAAACAAATCAGTGTGGACCTAATGACTTTGTTGACTTACACTATTTTAAGAAAACCGCAGCCGTAATACACCAAATGATACAACACAATCAGCAAATTTATTATTCTATTATTAGTTTTGTTACTGTAGTCAAAGCTACCCCTGTTTTATGAGATACGAACAATTTTTTTTTCCCAAATTTTGCATATAAAGACACATGTAAACTATCCTGGAATGGGTTTACATTCTGTGTTAAATGCTCTCCAAAGAACGCTGTAAAGATCACTCAACAATCTGCCTCAGTGTTTTATAGCTGGCCAAACCCTCCTCTCACTGCTTTTATTCACTGTCCGATTTTCTG
Source organism: Sitta europaea (assembly GCA_013400255.1). NCBI lineage: Eukaryota > Metazoa > Chordata > Aves > Passeriformes > Sittidae > Sitta > Sitta europaea. Next base: position 463,833 of record VXBS01000721.1, on the reverse strand, counting down.
TAAGTGCATTTCTCCTCAAGGAATGGAGAAGAGGTCTTCAGGTATTGTGTCTAAACAGTACAGTGTCGTCACCACTAGTGTCTTCAAAGCTGCATGGATTTAACAACAGCAGGGAAGAAAAGGATCTTCTAGATCTTGTCCTTCATTCCAGTGAGAGTTACTGTTTTACAGAAACTATTCCGACACTTGCAACATCGCTGATTTTTTTTTTCTCTGTAAGTGATATGATATATAGCTGACCACAAGGGAGAGGCATGGCGAATAATTGAAAACAAATTCAAGAAAACACCACTGTCTGTCGAGCCAAACAAGAAGGTTAAGCAATACCCATCAAAGCAGTAATGACAACGCACACACTCCCCCCTCAACAACCCCCTCCCCAAAATCAACTCCAGAAAGCTGTAAAAACGTGTCAGAAATTGCTCAGATGAGTCAGAAAGGTAATTTCTTTCTATCTTACTTTCTCTCCCAGCCCCAGACATATTCAGGTAAACACAAAGCCACATCATGATGAAATCAACAACTTGCAAATGAGAAAAAACAAAGGATAATGCGGAGATCAGTGCAAAGATCAACAGCAGACCTTGCCTCTAGGAAAACTCTCTCCTTCCAAACTCCAGAAACTGCATGCAATGAACCACAGCCACTTGCCACTTAGGGATGAGAAGTCAGAATAAAAATCACAGCAATGACAGTAGATGCAGATAAATAATGAGTCCTACCACGGCGCTGTCTGGGCTAGGCAGAGGGGAAGGACACTCGTGTCAAACACCTGCATTGGAAAAAGACACTTCAGACATTTCTACAGCTGTTTTCTTCTCATCATTTCCCACTTAATATCCGTAACTATGGGAACACAAAAGAAAACCAAAGATTTAGGGAAGCAGGGACTGAGAAGCAAGACATCAATAGTTTCATACAGAGATGAAAAGACAGACCAGCAAGATCAAAACTAACCAAGAAAGAAATTGCATGTGGCAGTTCAGTAATGGTCAAACACACATCACTGGTACAATGTTTAACCCATAAACACAGAGTCCTAGGTTTTAAATAAGGTACAAACATTGCCACATTTGCTTCATCTACAAATAACAGTGAAGAATTAGTTCTTAATAGTTAGCCCATAGACTTTTCCACTTGCCACAGAAATGCACAGTCTCCATTCAGTGTCACTGGCTTTTATTTTAAGTTTGTTGCTGGTTTCCTCATTAAGCACTGGCTTCTGAAATGTCTTGCATCCACTGTGTTCTGTAGCAGAACAGTTAAATTTGTCACACTTGAAAGAGAACCTTGGAAGTATTAACTTTGTTACTTGGCCAAATTTTTTTAAAAAAAATCTCTTCTATATGCAGAATGAAAGAAGAAAAGTCAGATAAAATTCAGAACCTCCTTTTAAACTGATTCTGAGAAAAAGTTCTTGGTATCAGATAAGAACAGAAAAGCCCGAGACACAAGATTAATTTACATATTTAGTTTTATCCAGCAAATACTTTTCACTGGTCGATATCATGTGCCCACATTTCAAGAAGTGACTTTTCCTTTCAGCTTCAATGAAAGAGAAAAATAGAAGAATGACGTTTTCTTTTGCTTTAAATCCACATCTACTTCAAACACAGCTTTCTCTGTGAAAGGCTGAGCTCACTTTTAGATTATAAAATAAAATGCTTAATACTTCCTCCCTGAAACAATACATAATTCTGAACATTTTTCTTTGGTGAGGCACATACATTTTTCAAAATTACAAGACTACTATGGGTTTAAGCAGAGAGACTGAGAAATTTCACACTTAAGAGAAAGTTTCCTGGGAAAGTGGAAAGAAAGTCACAAAGTTCAGCCTCATCTTTCAGCCTTAAATTAGAGGGGTCTTCTCTAATTCCAGATGGAGTAAATAGTCTGACAGGTAACATGCTTAACAAGGGAAAAAATAAAACCCAAGCAAAACCAAACCACAATGCTCTAAATTTTTCAATCGTTTTTAAAAACTCATTACAGAGCTTAACCATTCTGGTATCAAGTCACTAAATAGTTTGGTTTGTCTGATGAAGACATAAGGTTAAAGTGCAAACCCAATGGACTGGCAATGAGTGGATGCCAGGTCTGCTCTCGTGAGGCTACAACATTGCATTGCCAGTGACCATTTCCATCCCTGCAAAGTAGTTCCAAAGCTTTGCATGACTGCTTCATTTTCAGTGTAGTCCATGCTGAAATGAAGATTTTCTCAGTACACATGGCTTTCAGCACTTGTTTTTTATAGATTCAGCCTCTGACCACAGTCATCTCTCTTTTTAACTGATAATTCAAGCTTCAGGTGTTAAATAAAGAATTTGGATAAGGTCATTTCTGTCTCCTCACCCTCCCCACCTGTTCAGCCTCTGATATGTAACTGAAGAACTGAGTGGCTGCCTCTAGCCACAAGAAAAAAAGAAGATGGCCAGCAGACCCTGTTGTGTTTGATTCATGACCCACTTAACAAGTGAGACCCCAATTCATTTCTTTAGGCCTGTTTCTGATTCCTCACAGCACAATCTGTCTTAAGGCTCAGTCAGCCCCCTGAGGCAAACCCTGGCAGCCCCATCTCCCAGCCCAGGCAGGCAGGGGAGCAGAGCAGAGCTGCAGACACCCTCAGTCAGCCCAAGGAGCAGAAGGGGATCCCAGTGCTCAGTCTCAGGCACCAGAGACATGCTGTGCTCCCACTCTGACACACTGGGAGTCCTCAGTGCCTGCAGACAGCAGAGCTCAGGGCAGGGAAGGACAGAGCAGCCTGCACTGGTCTCAGTGGGCAGAGGGAGGCAGAGCTGCCCAAGAGCCCTGGGTCAGCACTGCTGGAGAAACACCTCGAGTGCCTCACAGCTCAATCAGCACAGCAGCCTGCTCTAACAAGTGCCACTGAACCCACACTGGCTCCTTTCTGCTGGAAAATATTTTAACTGCACACGTGGGGTGAGCCTTTTGTAGAACTGCCAGTGGATAATGCAACCAGCACAGGCTGATGTGATCACAAAAACCTGCGATGGGAAGAATTTTGTATTTAAAAAAAAAAAATGTAGTCTAAATCAATTAGAAAATTAAAAATGTATGCCTCAGTTCCAAAGGGATGCACAATTACATGCAAAAGCCCCCCAAAATGGATGAGACTGAATTTTCAAGAGGCTCTTATAAAACCAACAGAAAATAGCTACAGTAAAAGCTGGCCAATTTGTGGTGTCTGGGGGATTTAGTTATATCCCTTTGCAGACTGCTTCTGATTTTTCTTGGATTTTTCAGGTTATTAACAGATTTATCCCTCTCAAGAACAAACACTAGTTTTTTGAATGGGCCTGAAATCAAAACTCAAAGGGCTGTAGAGGTGAACGAGCAGGGTAGTGGGAAGAGTTTCTCTCCAGCTCCTAGCAGGAGCCAGAGCTTACATCCCAGCTGTTTTTTTGACAGAAACCCCAATGGTGGCAGCAGCCTGTGGTGTGAACTGCAGNATACACACACACATATACACATATATATACACATTTATATAGATTTTTTTTCCGACAAGTATTTTGTCAGTTAGATGACTCCACCAACAGAAAATCAGGGCCAGACAGTGGTATCAAGGCATTGCTGAGGTGGCCAGTTTCTGACCCTCTTTGCTCAGCACCTGGCACTTTATTTGATGAACTGACATATTCAAATGAATTAGGGCTGTGGTTCACAGAACAGGACTTCATGCTCGGTATGAAAGAAGATGGAAGAATTTAGAAAACAAAGAACCACTATAAACAATGTAAGTTATTTTGAACTCCTCCAGCCTAAATGAAAGGCTAAATAGCACAGCAAAACCAATTCTTAATTGCTGCACTTTCTTCAAGGCTTACATATAACAGATGGATAAACATTAAACTATTACTTCAANTGCAGACAGCAGAGCTCAGGGCAGGGAAGGACAGAGCAGCCTGCACTGGTCTCAGTGGGCAGAGGGAGGCAGAGCTGCCCAAGAGCCCTGGGTCAGCACTGCTGGAGAAACACCTCGAGTGCCTCACAGCTCAATCAGCACAGCAGCCTGCTCTAACAAGTGCCACTGAACCCACACTGGCTCCTTTCTGCTGGAAAATATTTTAACTGCACACGTGGGGTGAGCCTTTTGTAGAACTGCCAGTGGATAATGCAACCAGCACAGGCTGATGTGATCACAAAAACCTGCGATGGGAAGAATTTTGTATTTAAAAAAAAAAAATGTAGTCTAAATCAATTAGAAAATTAAAAATGTATGCCTCAGTTCCAAAGGGATGCACAATTACATGCAAAAGCCCCCCAAAATGGATGAGACTGAATTTTCAAGAGGCTCTTATAAAACCAACAGAAAATAGCTACAGTAAAAGCTGGCCAATTTGTGGTGTCTGGGGGATTTAGTTATATCCCTTTGCAGACTGCTTCTGATTTTTCTTGGATTTTTCAGGTTATTAACAGATTTATCCCTCTCAAGAACAAACACTAGTTTTTTGAATGGGCCTGAAATCAAAACTCAAAGGGCTGTAGAGGTGAACGAGCAGGGTAGTGGGAAGAGTTTCTCTCCAGCTCCTAGCAGGAGCCAGAGCTTACATCCCAGCTGTTTTTTTGACAGAAACCCCAATGGTGGCAGCAGCCTGTGGTGTGAACTGCAGGCAGGCAGTGGCCAGGCACCTCTGCCCCTGGGCTGAGAGGAGAAGCACAGCTGGCAGCTGGCTTGTGAAGAACAGGGGAGAAAATCACATCTCCAGCCTTTCTGAGCCTCATGGAGATCTGTTCCCCCAGCCAGAACCCCAGGACAGACACAGCAGCCCTCCTTCTGCACGTGGCCACCTGGGCAGTCCCAGGGCATGGCCCACACCGGGGGCAGTGGTCACCTCTGTGCAGATGGGCTAAAGCTGAAATCCCAAGGGGTGGGGCATTAATCACCCACCACAGAGTAGGCTGAGTTGGAAGGGACTCATGAGGATCATCAGGTCTGTGTGTCATGTGGATAAACAACTTGGACAGCATGATTATTCTCTCTCTATATATATATA
>VXBS01000721.1:409232-458792 GCA_013400255.1 Sitta europaea | reverse complement strand
TAGCACAGCAAAACCAATTCTTAATTGCTGCACTTTCTTCAAGGCTTACATATAACAGATGGATAAACATTAAACTATTACTTCAAATACATTACAGAAAAGCAAGCTTCTCCTTTTCTTTCTTTTGTTTAATTTTTCAGTGTTCATCCACAACCTTAGAGAGCCTTAAGCTGATAGAAGGAAAGGACAGGGGATTTGGGGTTCAAATTGTTGTAGAAGCTTTGATGCAAGGATATGAGTCTAGCACCATTCCCATTGCCTAGTTTCATGATCTGCCCAAATGTGCAGAAGCTATATAATTTCAAGGTTTGCAGTCTAGTAAGAACAAAGATCAAATAACTCTTTCAAAGGTAAGAATGGTCCCCTCTGAGGGGAGCTGAGTGACAGAGAAGCAAATAAGGGACCTAGCCTTGTCCTCAGAAAACATTTTAATGGCAGCAGGATTCAGCCACAGAGTGAAGAATCAAGAACGCCTTCATTAGTTAAGTGCTAATTGCCCTGGCTGTGCACATAATGCTGAACAAGAATGGGAGGAGTTGGGTTTATCACAGTCAAAACCAGCAGCTCAGTTCGATTTGTGGGAGGGGAAGAAATGGTGCCTGCAACCTCCAGGTGATGCTCTGCCTCCTGCAAGAAACCTCTCCTGCTCTGTCCTCAGAAGAGCAGTTCCAGCTTGCTCAGCCTCTGGGATTTTTGCAGAAGTTCCAGCTTGCTCACCCTTTGGGATTTTTGCAGCAGTTCCAGCTTGCTCACCCTTTGGGACACTTGCATTGCTGAGCCCTGGATTACCTGGATTATTGGTAACAGAGTAAATAAAATCAGCTACTTCCCATAGAGGGCTGAGGCACAAATAAACGTGAAAATGAAAAGCAAAGATAAAATCAGGAGGGTTTTGTTTGTTTGGTTTTTTATGTTGTTTTTTAAGGAGAAACTAGGAAATAAAGTGACATGAGGGAAGCAAAGACATTTTCCATCATGAATTCTTGAATGCTGTACACATGATCTCATTGGTAATGGGTCAATGCCTCCTGCAGTGCCTTGGGCAAGATAGCTGTGATATATAAAATGCTTCTAGTGACTGTTGACATTGCAAAGAGCTTTTATTTCTCTCTGTCCCTCTTTTATTTTTTCTTTAACTGCATCTGTGTCTCAATCTTAAGCCTATAAAAATAAAGAACTTCATAACAACCAGTTTGTTGACCTCATAATTGCATATTGAACCATTTACCACACATACACAATCAACAAACAAATTTTCGTTAATAAAGAGCTGAAAATTTAGGCACTAATGAGGACATTCATGACACGTTGTCATCAGTTGTGCTGATGTCAGAGACAAGAGAAACTTTGGGGGCTTGTAGCCATCAGCTCACACCTGAAATCAATAGAAAGTTTCCCTTCCAGACCAGAGAGGAAATAGTGAGTGGTGTAATAACAGGGAGGGCTATTTGTTTTCATTAATTAATTTCTCAAAAGTGGGCAGAAAAAAAAAAAAAAACCTCGGATATTTTTCTATCATTCTCCTTTTAGAAAAAAATGCTGTTTCATACACCCAATTTCCTCAGAGAACTACAAAATCCTAAGAGGACTCAGCTGAGTAACCTAATGCTTCTAAACAGAAGGTGATAAGCAGTCATCAGATAGTATTTTCTTTTTTTTTTTCTTTTTTTTTTTTTTTGCTACATAGGGAGCATACAGAGATGGGTATAGAAATGACACAGAGAAGAAAGCAGCAAAATTGTAAAATGCACTTTCATTATAGCATATATGTATGATCATGATTGCAAATGGCAAAAAGTAAATTTTCCAGAGTGCTAGTGGCATTTCAGTTTTTTCCTAGGTCATTGCAACACAGAAATTTCACATTTAGTAAGTAGATAGAGGGTGATTTTTCAGTTTCCTTTGCTTTCCCTATTTAAATAGTAACCCAGATAGGAACAGACTATTGATACCACTAGAATACAGCACAGAAAAGACACCATAATATCTACATATTTTATATTTCATCTTTTTCTGGAGTCACAATGGTCCCCATCAGTAAACAAGGAGAGATTAAATGGCCCAAATCCATCATTATTTATTTTTATTGCCTATTACATATTGGTGTTTACTTACAGTTCTTAAAAGTAACTCAGGATACCAGTAACTCAGATAATTTAAAATTATCTATACTGTGAGTTTTACTGCACTATTCTCTCCCCATATATTATTATATATGGGTTATAATACACAGGCAGTGAAGAATTTGAGGCTAGATATTTCCCAGGGTATTGAGCTCCAAGGAAAACCCTTGATGGCAGAAATTTCAGCAAAAATATAATGCAGAAAACACATGCAGATTGTCTCTTACTAAATATTTTTCTTCCTTTGTGGTACATTAATAATTTTTACTGCATTTTTTCTTCTCTGTAGGTATGTGTGTGTGATATTATTTTGTACTATGAATGAGACATAAAGATATAATTCCCTTGCCTTGCCAAAGTGGCACAGTAAAAGTTAGTGGCTGTCAGAATATTTGCTTCACAACAATGCTTTTCATGAGAAGTATCACTACAAACAGTGACTAAGAAGAGTAGCCATACTGATCAGATATTTTCCCCACAGTGTTTTTAGTAAAATCTCCTTTTTATTTTTTTTTAATAGTTTCTAATTAAAAAGTAATAAACTTTCCACATAGAAAAAAAAATAAATTCTTAGAAGTAAGGCAGAAAAGCAGAAAAAATTCCCATGTATTTAACAGGAGCCACTTCAAGCATTCCAGCAGATCCAAGCTCTCTGAGTTCTTGGTACTCTGTGAAAGATCTTAAGGACCCCAGTTCCCAGTTTCTTCTGTAGTCACCCCAGTTTCCCCAAAAAAGAGACAAAAATCTGTAAATCATGTGAACACCAGCCTTTCTGGTCCACACCCACCTCACTCAACACTGGCCTGCACTTCAAAGCTGAAACTTGGTGATTTAGTGACAACTCTAAGTCTCAAGATAGATTAGCCTCTTTATATTATTTATTGTCCCCTTCTAAGCTCTCTCCTTTTTATTCTGCTTCTCTCCCTCAGGCAGCTTGCTGCACCTATCCATAATTAGAGAAAAGGAATAACCAGAAGCTCTCAAATGCACAGTGTGTGCATAAATGTGTGTGTGTGCCTCCATCTCTCCTCCAACCAGAGCCAGAAAAAGGGATGTGCTAAGGGCATGCTTCAAATATCCTGATAAAAACAAGCACAGGATGAAATCTGGGATCTTTGGATAGGTGGTAAGTTAAAAATAGAACCCATGTTACTACAGCAAATACAATTCCACGTGTTTTATCTTTTATAGTTATCTGGTATTTTTGTCTTGATTTTTTCCCCTTTCAAAATATCAGTGGGTCAAATAAAATTCAAAAGACTCCTAAGTCACTGAAAAAAACCCTCATTGTTCACTGGATGGTTTTTCCTTCCAGAGAAGCATTACTGGTGTGCCATCCTTGACCTCTCAGCAGTAAGGTGCAACAGATGATGTCTGCATTCTAAAAGGTATGCCCTGCTCAAAAGCTGAATAAACAGGTAATGAAATGACTGATTCAAAAAAATTAGTAATTCAAACATTGGTTCATTTCTGTCGCACACCCTGCACAAAATCACAGCTCAAAAATAAGGATAGTACCTTGATAATCCATAACAGGGAATACCTTCCCCTCTGGCATTGCTATTTTGTCTGCCTCAAGTTATACTTTCTAATCCAGCATAAGGGAAAGTGGTGATATAAGGGTAAAGGAACAGCTGAAAATGTGAAACTTTTCAGTCCAGCACAGAAATCCAAGAACAAGTCTTCCACAAAGTCTAGAATGCAAAAATGAAAAGAGCAGCTATAATATTAATAATTAAAATTGAATTAAAAGTAGTGTAAGTTAAGGCCAAGGGAGTATTTTTACTTTATAAATTTTTTATTGTTTTTGATCAGTTAGAACCACAGAAGGCTTGAATACAGAAAAATGCATGTAAATGAAATAATATGTACTAAGATGTCCTAACTGAGGACATTTTTTTTTAATAAACCATAAAAGTTGTATAATTAATGTAATAATATATTAAGGACACAAATAAGTAATGAGAATTATGTTTAAATAACAGCTGTGTAGGCAAGGGTCCAAGAGGATTAAAAACACAACCTTGACTCCAGATTCTCATTTTGTCAGTGCCACAGCAAGGAGTGCAGGGAGGAGCATCCCCATACAGAGCCTGGCCCTGAGTTATGGTATGAGAAGTCTCAATTTGACCTGTATTGCCAGAATTTCTCAGACTCTTAAAGAGAACCTTTATTCCAGAAGAAAAGATTAAGAAAGAGCATTGGTTTTCCACTGCCTGCAAATGTTCATATCAAGCCACAAGCAGAGGAAGGAGGGAGGGACAGTGAAGAGCTGTATCTCACAAAACTCCCTCCTGAACTCCTTCTGGGATGCTCAGGTACCCTCTCCACTCCCACAGCAAGGTTTGACCAAGTTTCAGAAAGGCAGAGGAGAGACAGAGCTGGGGGGGAAAGAAGAGGCAGTCCCCGTGCTCAAAGTGCTTGATTGCAAAGCTCAGTATTTATCCAGCTCTTTTAAGATGAAAGGCAGCCTCTGATCATCACAATGAAATTTGATGTGGAGACTTCATAACCATAGATGGTGCCCAATGCACTTTCCAAATGTATGTTGTTAGTATTTTGGAAAATTAGGCAAAATTGATTTTGTAAAGGTGTTGTTATCCTCATTGTCACTGCAACCCACCACATCCTCTCTGAGAACTCTATCTGAGAAAGCCCAGGTGCAGAGGAGCCTTCAAAAACACTCTGGGCTTTGTGCAAGGAGAAAAAAGAGTCTGTCTAGAACTGTCACCACAGCAATTATGGATTAAAGATGAGGTCTGAAATCCAACTGCTAAAATACTTAAGCAATGTTGCTGGCAACCTTTACATGGTAATGAGAGTTTGATGCTTTGTAAGCTAACAACACAAATATTTTAAGTGTTCAGCAGCAGGAAAGTCAAAGTGCCAACCAGACTGTGAGAGAAGGAAGGAAGCAGTAGTACTGAAAAGAATTATTGTCTGACAGTGAACCCTGCCCATGTGAAGCAAAATTTCACAGACACCAGGAGTGTAGCTGCTCCCCTAAACAATTGGACACATCCAGTGATCCTGAGAAATGTATTCCCTGCTGACAAAAGCAGGGTCAGTCAGTGAGAAAACAATCCAAACTTCTTGGCTAGTTGTCCATACTCTTCCTAAGTAATAAATATTCTCTTCAAGGGTTCTCACACATATCTAAGTGGATTCCCCTTGGAAACTTGTCATTATATGGATGAGTTTGTGTTCTTTTGTGTACTGAGGCTCTAAAAATGTACATGAAAAAATACAGATAAATCTGTTTGTGCTCGTGAAAAAATACACATAAATCTCACTTCCAGCGACTAGAAAATCCCAAATCACATTAAGATGTGGTCCACTTCAGCATTATTATCCCTAATGCCATTAATAGTGCTTTCAAAATAAAAATATTGCTTGCATGTGGGTTGATGGCTTCATCTCACAGAGCTGGGCAGTTAGGCTGCATCCCTCTCTAGTTTGATTCTCTTGTGATGCCTCAAGGATTGTAATTTCAGCAGTGATGTGCCATGAATGAAGTGTGTGCTGTGGATCTGAGCTGACCACACACCCTTGACCTCGTGCTGTTGAGCAGGAAGAGATGGGTGACAGACTCCAGGAGGCACACTCATATTACCTGAAAGCATGTCCTTATTTCACATGGAAGATCTGTCCAAAAAAACCACCAGGCATTTGATGTGCCTGGAACAGAAGGGTTGCATGGGGGCCTAACAAAAGCAAATGGGAAAGAAAAATGAATCTGAATGTGCAGATTTATTCTGAACACCAGTGTAAGGAGCACAACTTTGACATGTACAAAGGCTGTTTATTATCCCCTGGAGAGAAGATGAGTGGAGAAGCTGACATTGGTTGCATAGTGACATTTCAGGATGGAAGAAGGCATATAGCCAATTAAGTCTAGCATTTGTAACCTGTAGTGCTTTTCCCCTCAAGTGCTTATCTAACACTCTTTAGAATATGTTCACAGCTGCAGCCTCTATTTCTGCCATTAGTAAACTTTTCTACTCTTGCTTTAAAGGAACATGCTTTAAACTTCCTTCCTGGTACAATTTTTAATGATTTGCAGGATCCAGGCCCTCAAATGAAGTGCATTTTTTGCTACTTACTATTTTCAACTCTCTTCTAATTTTAAGTTTCCCCTTTCCTCATTTAAAATGAATTCACTGTCAGTCCAATCAGTGCTTATTTATTCACTGCCTTTGGATTTCAATCTTGCATTGACCAGGCATATTTTTTCTAGTGTTACTCCAGATGAAAATGAAGACCAAATATAGAATTTGTTTCTCTTGTATTACATTTGCTGTCTCTCTTTTACTGTATCTACAATTTACCAGTTCCCTAGTCTTCTGGATGAGGTGTTTTCATAGAACTTCACTCTTAATTGATGCAGATATGTGTTATTCCCTTGATCACTGTACCATCAAAACATCCTTAGCCAAGAAGCACATTGTGAGGCTGTGTGTTAACTGAACCTTAGAGACTCAGAACCTGAAAGAACACAACAGTCCAAACTATTTTCCCCTTGAAAATAGTGAAATTACGAACCATGATGGGACTTGGGAAGATTCAGAGCCCCTGCCTTGCAAGTTTACTTAAAATCATACACAAATATTTCAGTGCTGGAGAATCAACAGTAAAGTAACATGGAACAAAATGATTGTCATGAGCTGCAGAATCAGCTCACACAAGCCTCTTTCAGGACTTACCTTTGGAAAACACTGGCTCATAATTAAGAATGTTGATGTAACACAAATGAGGAACATGGCTCTGTCTACTCAACAAAAAAAAGGTAGGATTTTGGTTTTGTTGTTGTTGTTGTTTGGGCTTTTTAAACCCAGATATAGACGATAATGAGACAAAGCCCTAGGTATTCATCTTCTGACAGTAAGAATCCTTCGTGTGACAAACTAAGAAGACTGGAGTAGATAAATGCTTTTATAAGAGCATTGTGGAAATGTGCAAAGACCTTACAATGTATGCTGATATTTTAAGACACTTTACAGAACATTTTAAAGATGTCCTTACAAATTACAATGGCTCTTGTATATGAAATTTTGTCATCTGTAAGAACCTATTTCAGGAAATTATCTTCAAATCTGCTCCTACTCTCCATTGACAGTAAATTGCTGCTATTAAACAGATTTCTATATAAAAAACCAGCCTGTGATTTAGTCCTGGTGTAGGCTGTGATCTTTCATTTGGGAACTGTACAGAAAACTGTATAGGGACTAATACAACAGATCCATATGCTTTTAGACTCTTTTGTGTAGAGCACACTCTATCTACACCCTCAGGACACAGGCACTACTCTTGACAGTATTTTTAGGAAGCATCCCATGAATTTGTTCCTGAGCTACTGCTCTTGAAAGGCAACAGACAAAATACAGTGAGTGAGCAGTTCCCTCCCTTCTGCACTGGGTGTGTTGGGGCTTTCAGGGAAATCATTTGCCCATGATTTCCTTCAGCATGCTCACTGTTTTCCTCGGTCCTTTCTTGTTCCAGCTGCAGAGCAAGCAGCCTGAAGCAGACCTTGTCTTTCCTGAATTTCCTCTGCCCTGTCCTAAGCCATTCCCTGAGTTAAATTCCCAAGGAAACCAATCAGTCTGACACCTGTCTGCAAAGCAGGATGGAAAGCAAATATTTCCTGAACTTTAGCAATAACTAAAGATACAACTGGTATCACAATGTCACTTTGTGTTGATGACCCTTAGTTGCTCATCAAATTACTGTTTTCTCCCTTGCATCAACACCTTTTGGAATTACAGTTCAGGTTGAAGACTAAAAATAACGAAAACTAAATAACTAAAAATAAAAAATAATTCAAACAAAATCTACCTAAAAGCCAGACACTCTTTGTATTTAAGTCAACAACAAGAACCTACTCTAAATGAAATTAAATGTGGCAAAAGACAAGTATTTCCTTTTATATTAAAAGCACTGTGAGTAAAGAGGAACAGATTTTGGTGAATCAGTAGAAGAATACATAGGCTGTTAAATGTTCATTCTTCATTGTTCCTGAGGTACATGGAGAGATGGGGAAAGAAGATGATGGAGCAATTTTGTCACTGGCATGGAAATTATCATTTCTCCTTTCCCTGATTTCCTGCTAAAGTAGGTTTTAGCTGCAGTTTGTCCGTTCTCCTAAGTGTTTGCACAGCAAAACACTTCTTTAAAGGCCTACAAAAAAGTCTGTGGAGAGAAAAGGGATTCACTAACCTTGATGCTACAGCAAACTGTTCTGTTTTCTGCTTCTCTTCTTCCACCCCCCTCTAAGGAAGTAGAACAGAAAAGGATTGCTGATAGGAAAAGACATGCCAGATAGCAAAAGAAAATAGGAGCCCAAAAGTGTAAAAATGAAGAGTGAGTTAGGCCAAAATAATAAGAAAATTACTTCTTAAAAACACCTTCAAAGTTTAGTTAACACTCACGTAACTGCTTACACAAGTTTGTGCACGTAGTAACATTTTTGTTTTGACAATATGAGCTTGAAATGTTTTTCTGACAGCAATGGTTCCTCTGGGGATTTGCCTCAAACTGACCTCAAAGCTGATTCTCTTCAGCTCAGTTCAAGGCTATCATTCCCTGTGCCTTCACTCCTCATGTGAATTACTTATCTATTTATTTATATAATCTTGCCAGTTTCTGCATGAACACAACCCCTTCTAAAGGATCTCCCCACTGCTCAACTGCTCTCCTCTGTAGCTTCAGACTGCTGACTCTCCACTGCATCCCAAAGCTTATCACTCCTGCTCTGCCTCAGGCTCCTTCATTTCTCCCTCCAGCTCTGATTTTCTTGCATTAAGCTGAAGTTTCCCATAGTGTTTTTACAAGCAGTTCATTTGAAAGACAAAAATTACAGCAGACCTTTTCTGAAAATAATTGAAGGAATAAATATGACAGGGATGAAAAATTAATGTCTCCTCTTTTTAATTTTATTTGCTTTTGGTTTCTCATCTGATTTAAAGCCTCGTTCTCTTGCAGCAGAAGTCTGGCTCTTTTATTTTGATGGTTTTGGCCATCTTTCCATACTAGAATTCAAAATATGTCCATGATCCATTCTCACTCCTAAACCTACTGACCCTGCAGCCACCATGCAAACAGATCAAGGAGCTGAGGGGATGGAGCTTCTATGAAAATACAATGATATTTTAATTTATTCCTAGGAGGCAGAAGTAAGGTGGCAAACTCAGCAAAGTGACAACTTTCCAACTCCTTATATACAGACAAACAAATATTCCTCCTCTCTCTTGGAAATTTCCATTGGCCCTTTCCAAACACTAATGGAAAAATGAGAGAAGAGCTCTGCAAATAGATCATGGAAGATTTATTCCACAAATTCCTCAAGAGAATGAGATCACATAGACCTCTGGAAACCTGACCTACAACTATGCCAGTTGAAAATCAGATTTCTTTGCCAGGGCCAAACTAGGACTGCTAAAAGTTGAGATATCTCTGCCTCTCTTCCTTAAGTATCAGCAAGGGACTTTTGACAGTCAAACGAAATATTAATAGTATAGTCTGAATTGATACAAATCTTACTATAAACACAACTACCTTTTTCACCAGTACCTAGATGTAATAACACTAATACTGGTATCAGTTGTGATTTTCTTCTTGTCAGTAGTTGGTATAAGGCCAATAAATATAGCTACCTATTGCATTGCTTTTAACCAGGAGTTGTTTTGCAAACTGGATCAGAGAGCACACATTAAAGTGCTAAAATTAGTTTGTGCTGCAGTAGTAGCAAATTAAAAATGGCACACTGTTACACCAAGCAGTGTATAGTTCTGCCAATTGATTTATGAGGTCAGGAGAAAAAGAATTTATCACCTGGCATTATCTCTGCCCAGATTTAATGGCTGCTCTGTCATCAATGCACAAAAAAAATTATAGATGTTGAGAAAGGTCTTTTCAAAAGGCAAGGGCTGTTTACAAAGGAATGCTTCTCTCTAAGACACCTTAATAAAATAATAGCCTTGGTGGCCTAAATCTTGCAGCACAGTGAGAAATCTATATGGTGCTGGCTTTTGGCTCCAGGCAAATATTTTCAAATTCATGGTCAAATGACTAGAGGACTGTCACAGCACCTCCAGCCGTGAAAAACATATTAAGGTCTGGACTGTCTGGCATTTTTGCTGCCCCTTTGTGTCCACCAGTAGCACAAATTTAATGGCAAACTGAGATCCTTTGCTGAAGTTCAAAACTACATGTCCAGTATTAACTCAAAGTCTCCTTTCAAAAATAAGCACTGACAAAGGACAGAGAACTCCTTTGGTTCCTGTTATAAGAAGGCACAGGAAGAAAGAAAAAGGGAAAAAGTAGTTCTTGATTTATGGTGGGGCTTAATCTTGAGAGATTAAAAAAAAAAAAAAAAAAAGAAAAAGGAAGTGATCAGAGTATCAGGAGTACTTTAATGTAAGAAGCATTGCCATGTTTCACCTCAGAAGTGATTGCACTTCAGTGACAGATGAACAGATGAATGTGTCCCTCTCTACAGCATGCTGAATGCATTCACAAGCTTTCTGGATTAGAAAAGAGGTTGTAAACAACAGGGTTATTATAATGGCATTCATCTGAAGAGAAACAAAAATAAATATGTATTCAGGAGGCCACAAGGAGTTTATCAGCATTACCAGCTTCTACTCTCATTGTAATCTTTGATAGAAGAATGATTTGGGTGTCTTCCACTTCTGCTACCTGCAGGCACTCAAAATCACAAGAGTTCTAATGCACAGTCTTACAATAGACAACTCTTTACTGCTCAGAGTCCATGAAATTCATTGTTGGAAAAGTATCAGGTGGTTCAGATTTTAAAAAGGAGGATGAGGAATTCTAAAGACTTTGCTAAAACCTAATTAAAATGCTGCGTATTATTAAATCCTAGGGAAAAAAAATGTTTCACTATCACCTCATTTTAAATTATGCTTAATAAAAAGTACAACCGAAGTTGTAAAATCTAATATCCAAAGTCAGCGAAAATATTTTTATTTCTAAACTCTAAGTATATTTTTAGAGCCCACTAAATTCAAAATCTGCTTAAGATCACATAAATTGCTGTGGTCAGGATGGCAAAACTTAATTTTATTTTATGGTTTTGCTGAGTGGTATCCTGCTTCACTGCATAGAGCACCCGAACTTTGCTACTGGCCACTCTATTCTTAATTAAAACACAGTCTTCTTTGAACACAGTCAGACTTCAGGAAAGATCAGCTTTGGCATTTGCTCCTTTCTAATTACAAGTCCTACAGTCTAAATGGAACACAGCCATGTGCAGGACCCCTCAGCTGTCCAGCACTATCCAATCATTCACCTAAAATTAACCCTGGGAATGGACTTTTAATTAAAATATGTTAAGAAAATGTTAAGATACCTACATATGAAGATGAATTTTTTTTTTAAATTTCCTCATTTTAAGGAAAGCATCAGCAAAGCAATTAGAGGCACCACCTGAAACAACACCTTAGAGACTCTGAGTCATAAAGGATAATGTAGAAAAGAACAATTTGTTAGGAATATGATTGGGGGAAGACACATGTCAATCTATCTGCTAAGGCCTTAGCTCAAGTTAAATTTTACCACTAAATTCAAGCAACTCATAATAATGTAGAACTCCTTAATTTCTCTCACATTGTCTCTGAACATGAGAATTGCATTACAGTTGGTATTTTGTAGCTAGAATTATTTTGCCACCATATGTACTACAAAAAAATCACTGAGTTTCTTACTCTTATGGTAGTTAAGGGAAGTGAAAATATCTTTATATGTATCTACTATTTTCCTTTTTTTTTTTTTTTATTTCAAAATTTGTTGCTGTTCAGCAATCCAACTTTGACAGGTTTTGCAACCATTTTAAAAGAAGTCCAGTAGTTTTAGCAGAGCTTTGTGCTACACAAGAACAGACAGCAAGCTTATCCTACATCCTACAAGTTATTGCTTCTCTTGCTGAACAAGATCAGATTATATACACTTTACAACAACAATACAGATGTTTTCTCTCCCAGTATGCAAAAATAAAGTCAAAATATATTTTTAGTTCTCAAAGAAGAATGCAATAATGCTCTATTAGTACTAAAATTGTCCCAGGACAGCATATTGGGTCACCCCCAACACCTGCAGAGTCTCACCATCTCTGGTTGGGTTGTTTTGCCTTTTATATAACTCTGTATGAAGAAACTCTTTAAAAAGCTCTTCCTCTGGAGTATTTAGGTGTGAGTGTGTTCAATTCCACTCAGAGCCTGGGAAAACCCTCCAGCCCCTGTCACACGCAGCCTGCTCCAGGGGATTGGGAGCTAGACCAGTGTGGCTGTGCTTGATCACAGGTTTATGCAGCAATCAGGGCTGGAACTCTGTGGAAGTCAGCCAGGCACCCCCATAACCCCTTCTTTTTCTCTTCAAGCACATGTCCACCTTTCCACTTGCTGTCTCTCCCACGGGAGGGGTAGGATGAGCACCTACACCACTGCTATCTGTGCTGTCCAAGGGCAAGCCAAAAATCCTGTCCCAGGAGAGTGAAATCATTCCACTTGAAGTTGCCCACACCTCTGGAATTTGGAGACTTTCTACTGCAAATAATGTAAAATATCAAGAGCAGCATTTCTTGTTGCACCTAAAGAGCCCTACTGCATTTCACATATCCAAGCTCTTGGCTTCACATTTGTAACTGAGCCTAAAAACCACCTCACAGGCCCCTGCTGGAATATCAGTTGAATAATGACATAGGAGAAGGTATAATGACCAGCTAACAAGTGAACCACTGACAAGAGCAGGAGAAAATGTGTGCTGTTTGGATATAAACACAAGTAAAATGTGTAGGCACTTTAATGGGGGTTCATGCATCTCTCACACACACACACACACATGTAATTGAGACATCATTACTGCAGCCACAAGGGGCATGAGTTAACTGAACTCCCACACACCTTTTGATATAGAAAGTCAGTGTTTTAGAGTAATTAGTGGCTAATTTGTATTGACAGGGGTGTGCTGGGAAAGTTCCTGAGGGTCCCTGACGTGCTCTAACTCACCAGGTTTCAGTAAGGGTAAGGGCCACTGAGCCAGTGGTACTGCTATTTCTATAAGAAAAAAGAGGTTTCAAAGAGCAAGCTAATCTCCAAGCCTAGCTTTTCATCTCAGTAGTGAACATTTTGTCTGACCTTTGTCATTTTGCATCCCACACCTTTTGTTATTTCTAGGCTTTTCTAAGAAGTCCCAGCAGAAG
Source organism: Sitta europaea (assembly GCA_013400255.1). Taxonomy (NCBI): domain Eukaryota; kingdom Metazoa; phylum Chordata; class Aves; order Passeriformes; family Sittidae; genus Sitta; species Sitta europaea. The sequence goes on along the minus strand of VXBS01000721.1, from coordinate 445,454 downwards.
AGGCGGCAGTGCCAGAAAAATAATACTGGTTTTGAATACTTTATTTCTAATTTCTGCAATTTAGAACATGCTGTGGATTCCACTTTCCCCTCCCCCATTCACAAAAGATATATTACTCCACACTATGCTAAAGAAAATCTTTCAGCAGCCAGCTTCCAACAATGCTAAAGCCTCAGCAGAATGCTGAGGTATGCAACAGGGCAGTGCCCTGTGTTTTGAGAAAGGAATATAAATGATGAATCTCTTTGTAACTGGACCAAACACTTTCAGGAGTGCATTTACAGGAAAAGGTACAATCAACATTTTATCACTTAGATCACTGAGACCAGGCAGAAATAATTGTGTTATGGGCAGCCATAACACAATCCCTTGGGTACCCTCCAATGAGCCCCATGAAGGCAGTTAGAGCTCTTACTCATCTCTCCTTACATATATAAATATATTAATTTGTCTTGTGATTGTTTCTCAAATTAATTCAGCAGTGGGTTAACCAGGCACATGTAATATGTGATTGCAGGATGGCCTTGCACTAGGATGTCTGGCATTACTGAAGCTTTTTTCCATTGCCAAGTGTTTCTTCTTCCATGCATTTTACCATCTAGCAGCATCCTCCATTTTTTAACACAGCCCAAGTAATAAAATGAACAGCATTCTTCAGAGCTGAAGCTTATGTGCTATCACTAATTAGCTGACAAGGATTCCCACCCCAAGAGAAGCAGGAGGTAGGCCTGGGAGTTAGTGACTTGGAGATTAAATTCACATTACACATGTGGATGTAATGTATTTAATATGTATTTCCCAGTACATTCACAGGAAAGTACCAAAGAGATTCACACCACTACTAATGATTACTTTATCTAGGCTAAGGCTCCAAAAGGAACAATAGGAGTATTTTAAATAGCATTTTCCCTCCTAGAAATTTGGATAACCAACCATTGATACCAGTTCAAAAGTTCGGTGTGCTTCTAAGTTCTGCAAAGCAGCTTTTTACTGATGGTGGGCAGAGAGAAAGAGGCAGGAAGGAGAAGAGATCCAAACCCAAAATGGCATGGATCAAAGCAGCAACAGTGGGACAGGAGTGCTAAAAAGGCTTAGCTGGGGATTCCATTGCTCAGGAAGATAAGCCAGCAAGTGACAGAGCATCAAACCTTCACTTTTGGTATCTAATTCCCACACAAAAGGATCCAAACATTGGGATGTTCCTAAATGTTGGGATTGTTTCTGCATTCATCACTCGACACTTCCAAGTTCTTAGTTTCCCACTGAAGAGCCAAGGCCAAGATTATGGCAGTCTGCAGATCTATACTAACAAAGACCTTTGCACAAACCCTGTTAAAAACCAGCTGCCTTAACGAAAATCTAACCACTAGAACCACCCTCCATCATTCACACCATGGAATGTTTATTCCCCACATGAAAGATTTTGTTTACATTTCCACAGGAATCTTATTTGAGATTACTTGACATCCATCCTTTTATATTGCTTAATTCCTGACACCAAATGTCAGGAACACCTTAGGAAATTTCTTTGCCATAACTCTTGGTACAGCAGTATCTCCACCAGGATACCAAAAATTATCTCCTGCTCCTGCCTGTTCTGTTGTTAACAATAGAAGCAGAGCTCTTGTTACAGGCAGGTCCTACACTTCATCAAAGTAAACTCTGATTTGTCAAAGCTGTTCTTCCTCCAATGTTAATTTATAGAAATTTAAATCATCCAAAAACACAATTATTAAATTTGTTTCATCTAATTGCAAAACTTCCATAAGCCCACCTTTCCAAAACACTGGATCTCCATGGAATACAATGCCATGTAAAAAGATACTCCTGCATTATTTTTTGTTATAGCTCTGGAACTTTCTCCCTCCTTATAGTAACATGCCATGAATAAAACACAATTGCCAAACTTAGAACAGTTAAAAAGCACAATTTCCTGCAGAGATGCATTATTACCTTTTTTTTTGTTGTTGTGTTGGTTTTGATTAAATGATGCCCAAGGTTAAAAAAGCATGAGGGAATAAATTTCCTCATAAATAATGAGGAAAATTGGAGAGCAGACTCTGTTGACCCAAAGGAACACTGCAGAGTCTGAGAATTCCACAAAGACTCTGTAGCACCACTGGCAGAATAAAATGTTGCCCTGTAAGAATAAGGGCACAACAGGCTGAGCATAGCTGAAATAATCCACCCAGAGTTTAAGTAGCCTAGGTTGGTAGGTTATTCCTGCTCATAAACTGTCACAGTTGGAAGATCCCAGAAAAGAGTGGACAGGTATGGAAACAACTGCATTACATAGGAAATGGACTGCAATTTTTTTCTGGCTGACATTTGGTCCTGAAATTTTTCACCATGAAACAGAAGGAATCAAGTCCAGAATTCTCCTAACTGTGGTGTATCGTGTTATTTTTTTTTTTTCAAAAAAATTGTAGGATGCTTAGTTGTATTAAAAACCATTCAGAGAAGTACTTGTGTGAGTAGGTCATATGAGGTCTTTAACCCTGCTGCACATACAGCTCCAAAAGTTCTCATCAGATAATTTTAGTGGTAGATTTTAGTTATGCATGTGAGAGAAAAAAGTGAATAAATGGCCTTATGTTTCCTTCTGCTGTTTGCAATAAGCCTGCTAAAACATCTCTTAGTACCAAAATGAACTTTCCCAAAGAAGATTTTCTAGCTTTAGCTGAAATAACACTGAAGGGATTCCTATGGAATACCCAGGGCTAGGTTCTCCTAATCCATAATGTTTCATTTTTTTAACTCTGTGACTGGATCCAATTTGAATGTCTGGAAATTGAAAACTTTGAGTTATCCCAGCCTCAGTCACAGCTTACAAGAAGCCCTGGGGAAGTCAGGTCTTTAGAGGAACTCCTGCTGCATTGCCTATCCCCAGCAAAAAATTGTAAGGAAAAAGGTTGCAGGGAGAACCATGAAAATGGTACAAAATACAGTTATGTGGCAGAAATATGATTATATGTGACTTCATTCAGCTTCTTGTTCCATAGCTTTTAAGCTACATTTCTCAGTGACAGTGCCTTTAATATTTCTGCAGGATTCATGTTTTGGTCAGTGTGGGGAGAGTTTGAACAGTCATTCATTCAATCATTCCTGTGGTGTGTGCTCACAGTATGTGGTCTGTCTCTTTGTTCCTAAAACAGAGTAATTAATTTTCCCTTGCCTTTTCTATGGCACTGCCCGTGGCAGGGCCAGAAAAAGAGTTAGCATTCACAGCCTACAAGTGAGGTTGAAGCATTCCCTACATTCTGAAGATGGGCAACAATAGAACAAATTTATTAATTTGTTAATTTATTTATTAATTGTAATTTGCACAAATTTATTATTAATAATAACAAAAGTTACCTGTCTTTATACTCCACAGTTGAGCACATTTTTCTGGTGTGCCCAATACTGCACACCATCACTTATGTTCATAGCAAACTCCAAGAAATTCAGCTGAAGATGCTCCCACCTCAGTCTGTTAGTGGCACTCAAGAAACAATGGTGGAAAATTCCTTGTCAGCTGTGACAAGAATGACCTGAAATCCTCTCACCTAATATCATACAGGATTTCCATGGCAGAAGGAGGAAGACAGTGCATTTCTACAGCCTGATACTCAAGGATAGAACCCAAGAAACTATGATTTCTCTCCTTGCAAATACCTATCTGATTCACTAAGCAAACTCAAGAACATAAACAACAAGCAAAACACTTCTGGAGAATAATGGCCTTTGTTACATTTTCCTCACTTCATTTTTAGAGGTCCCCATTCCAAATATGTCAGAACTCCTAAGAAAACAGTGGTATGTGAACACACAAATAAGGCCACTATATTAAGCATGTGTGCACTGGAGCACACAATGCTGCATTAACAGATTAATTCTGACATTTTCTAGTTTTCGCACATCTCAAGGTTTTTTTGCAACTTCACTGTCTTTTCATGTGATATATTTGTTTATTTGCTTGGATTTGTGCATGTGTGAGGTGGCTGTGGTTTTTAAGAGGGAGAACTACGCAAGGGAATTTATCCCAAGGCATCAGACTGTTCCTCAGCAGGGTTGTAACCTTCATATCAGTCACAGAAACTCTGACAGCAGGAATAACCTTCCATTGTTAACACAGATCAGGCTTAGAGGTCAACAAGATTAGCTCTATTTTTGTGAGTCTTATGAATATTGTAGAGGAAAGTCTACATATTTCATGAAAAACTGCCTTGATCAATCTGTTTTTCCCAAAATCTAGGCAAGGTTCAATTTGGAGAAATTTCATACTTGATTTTTGAGGACATTCTCTTCCTAGAAGACACCTTCAGGTGTTCTCAAGGAGCTGTGGCCCTTCCCACAAGGGCACATGCACTCATCTTCACAAGCCTCTGTTTTCCCACAGAAGCAGATGTGTTACTCACCCCACCATGGGTCCCCTTCATGTCTAGCTGCTACTGTGACAGCAGAAAAATGGAGATATATAGGACAGACAGACAGATAAACAATATATTAGATAGATAGATAGATAGATAGATGATAGATAGATAGATAGATAGATAGATAGATAGATAGATAGATAGAGAAACAATATATTAGATAGCTAGATAGACAGACAGACAGCTAGAAGACATTGGTGTTGCCACAGGGAACCAAGGGACCTTTTTTATGACAAAATATTTTAGATTGTAGTAGTTTACACTCCACTGTTTGCAGACTCTAATCTTCATCACATATAATTTATTTTTATTAAACTGGATTTTTAGTAGATTTTGTGCAGCAAAGCCCAAATTAGAATAGTCATTTCCACAAGAAAGCAAGAAAAAGTGTTTTGGGGCATACTGGAAGTGTGGATTGAAATTAAGATAATATTAACCAACCCACACTGTTGGACTGGAAGGCTTATGTATTCCTGTGTTCAGGTCCTCTTTGCAAAAGTATCTTTTTCTTAAAAAAAAAAAAAAAAAGGGCAATTAAAAAAGGTGAAACTTAACAAAAATAATACATAATCAAGGAAAAAACCCTATCCCAAATCCCCAACAGCTCTGTTATCATTGGTTATTGACCAAAGCCTGTCTCAACTCTATCTGCCTGTTACCAGTACAGATTAATGATTTGATAGATTACTGCTTTACTAATTCCAAAATTATAATCCAAACCATGTCAGAATTTAAAAATCACAGCACAGAGTTATGTAGGTGCCCTAATTTTGTTTCTCAGAGAAGCTAAAGGTCAAGTCAATAAAAGGCCAAGCTGACTAGCATGTATTGAGATAATATTCTTCTTAACCTGTCACAAGATCAATAACTGGTGTCATTATTCATTTCCTAGAACTAAAGAAACTAACACTATTATTCTAATAAGAGAGTAGAAAGTATATCAACTTCCTGCCATTCTGATTTTATTAGAATAGAAAGTTGTAAATTCAAATCAGTAAAAGAAAATAGCCTAACGAAACCAAATTCCAAATATTCTGTTCCTGTACAGAAAAGAAACAAGCATTTGATTAATCACATTTTGGAAAGATATAGTACTTTTTAGAGTGTTTAGAATATAACATTGAAATAAAGTGGGTTTTGCAATAATTTCATCTTAGTGATTTTTAAAGTTATAAATGTGTGAGTTCCTTTTTATTCCCTTAATTCCTGAACACTTAATTTCTGTTGGAATTTTTAAAAAATCATTAGAGGCAGTCAGAGGAGCACAATGGAGCTGGTTCTCCAGCACTACACTACACCCCAACAGGGGTATAAAATCATAATAGAAAAAAAAGTGGATGTTGAGTAATAGAACATCAGTCTTAGGAGGTGCTATTCCTTTCCTGTTTGGTCTGCTTATTGTTTAAAAACCCAAAAAATAAAATTCCTCCTTTCCCAAGTAGGAATGATCCAGCTTGGTCCAGCATGGAGCCCATCTAAGTGCTCACTCTCTCACAGAAGATTCTGAATTTTGTTTTCTGTATTGTTCACTTTGCTTCAGATAAAGCTCACACAGAAGTGGCTTGCCTATACTTGAAAAGATTTGTTGGGAGAGCTATATGGGCCAGGAAAGACCAGGTTTTACACCATCAAAAGCTTTCTTTTGATAATGTGACCTAAAATAGTCCCTCACATGGCACTCTGCAAAGAAAGAGGCAGAATATGAGGTCTCTGGTAGGACACACATCTGCATGCTTGCATCACAACTTTTTGTGTAGTAGTTTAAACAACAGAACTCATGCAATGAATTAATGAAAATTCATATGATACCAGAAAATCACAAAACTGACAGCAAGCTTTGTAAGCCTGAAGCTGAAATTCTGTAGCTCTGGAAGGCAATGGTGTATAAGACTCAAAGCAATGCACAGCAGCTCTGTGGAAGATGGAAATGGGTCTTCAGTAAAACACTTTTGCTGCAGATGACAATCTGTATCATGAGATTCAGAATAAGCAAATGTGAAATAGTGAGAGATGAAAGATGATAAATGCATTGTATTGAATACTAAAAAGAGAAATGTGCTCCCTGCAATAAAACGAGGTCATCCAGAAAAATAGCATAGATGAGCTAAGTCAGCCTTAGGAAAGTAATTCAAATTTGGTGCTACTACCATGTAATGTTTTGAAGTCTTGTTGTTTTTTTACAGACTTGACAAGCATCAAGCCCTTTCAGGCAAAAAATCCAAATCCACCACCCAAACACTGTCAGAAAAACAAGCAAAGGAGAGACAGTTCAGTCTGGCAGACTTGTGGGTGATATACAGGCTTTGACGTAGCATCGCTCTGCACCAGGACTGTGGCATCTAAAATAGCAGTGTCGAGTTCCAAGCCTTGATTTCATGTTTGCCAGACACAAAATGGAAGCAGAGATGTGCAAAAGCTGAGTAAATACTCAGACAAAACTTTCATGTAGCCAAGAAAGCTCTCAAAGTTCATTCAAATGTGGTTGTTAGTTTTAAGCACTCAGAAACAAAGCTGCTTTTGCACATTTACATAGTACTCGATTTTAATTTCAAAATATTTGTTTTAATTAGTTCCTTAATTTAGACAAAAAGTACTAGAAGAACAAAACCTAAAGGTACTTCACATTAAGCCCACTAAAATGCAGTTGCTACCATTGTGGGCTGATCTGTCCAGCTCTGGCTGGCTCCAGACCTACACATGTAGAACAAACTCTTTTGTGATGGCAGAAATTGGTACTTAAACAAAATTTCAGTCTATCCTGAGCCTAAACATGGGATGAGTCTTCCATTTCTAACTGGAATGAGAGAGTTTTTCCAGTTGTAGTAGCCCAGAAACCATTAACACCAGTAATAATTATACTGTACAAGACCAAAATGGAAGATTCAAACAAAAAATTCATACCCAAGGGACCTAAGAGACCACTGAGAACAGTGAAATATGTCCTGCACTAGATTTACTGCAGCTGGATTTTAGTAAAGCATTTGATATAAGGATTCTGCCTTACAATCTTAACTCAAATTGGCTTGGACATGAGCAGAGTTACACAGACAATAAATTGTTAGAAAAAAAATCTGTAAACAAAGAGTGGTGATTAATATGGAGCTGGAAAACTATATAGTGTAGTGATATAGAGATTAATGTTCAGCAGAACCTCTTAATTTTCATCTATGTTCAGACGATGGGCAGTAATTACCATTTTTTTTATATAGGAATGCATCTATAATAAATATACATACTCACACACACAGAGTAGTAAATTCACCAGTTAGAAACCTGGAATGTAGAGGTCCAGAAGGCAAATAAGAGCAATACTGAACACTGCCATAGATACACATTTCCAATCCTGTGTGAGAGCAAGAGGCACAACACACCCTGGGGGATGCTCATACTGGGGGGATGCACGAGCCAGCAAAGCAGGGAAGATTGGCCACGATGCTCCCAGAATGTCACATTCAGTTCAGTACCCCTTAGAACCTAATCATGACAAATTAGTAATAACTCAGACAGGAGAAAAAACCTGCTGCTTAATGGTACTGATATCTAGGCCATGATTCTGCCCAAGTCAATGACAGGCACCTACCTTCCTTTGAGGATCAGGCCCTCAATCTCATGTAGGAGGATTTTCTTATGAAGGAAGATTAAAAGGTCTAAATATGAACAGCTAAGCTCTGACTAAAGGGAGATGTGATAACTGCCTATAAATATTTGAAGGGTATAAACATTAAGAAGGGTGATGAATTATTTAGATTGGTACGAGGGATATAATGAGGAGTAATGGGATGAAATTAAGAAAGTGAAAATTTAGGCTGCTCCCTGACAGTGAGGTATATTTCATCTGTGAAATAATTCACACTGAACATCACAAAAAACTTCTTCTATGCGAGATGTATTAACCTGTTCTAGTCTTCCAGCAGTAATGGCAGAAATCACATATTTTGGGGGTGGCTAAATTAAGATGAAACAAAGCTTGCATTAGCCAGGAGGCTCTCTGGATAACTAATAAATCTATTTTCTTATTTCAGCACCTCAGGCTCCTGTTTACTTTTCTGTACAAGGACACACATAAATTCCAATATCATCTCTGCAACCCAGAAAGAGAGCTTGTACAATCTGGAGGAGTTGCAGCAACATGTGATGACTTTACCACGATGGCCACTCCCCATCCCCTTGTACCAGCTGGTGGGGAGGAGATACTTAAACCCAGAAAGAAGGGAAGGGTGGGGAAAAGGTGTTTTTAAGTTTTGAGTTTAATGCTCATTATCTTACTCTGATTTGATTGGTGATAAATTAAACTAATTTCCCCAAGTCGAGTCTGTGTTTCCCTGGCCCATAGTGGTGAGTGATCTCTCCCTGCCCCTATCTCGACCCAAGAATCTTCTCTCCTCTACCCAGCTCTGTTGCCCAGTCAGGGTCAATCTGCCACAGAGAGATGGGAAGAATATTTAGCTATTTGAATTCCACTGTAGGAGAAAAATGGTTCACTTTTAAATAATTCCATTACTTTTTATAGTCAATTAAAATGGAAAGCAGTAATAGTCAGCAAATCTCAAGAATTCATCTTTAAGAAATACATCCTGAAATTTTAAAGTTCTTAATAGGCTCGATCTTGCACTGTACAAGATAGGGAATGATAGCAGAAGCAAATCTTACATCAACTCTAACACCTAGGCTGGCTCACTGGCATGCAAAGAGGGACACCTAGGTCCCAGTTTTAAGATGTGTGTATTTGTGCATGAGCTAATTTTTAATCCATTCTCTAAATACAGCATTTTCAAGATAACAAAGAAACTATAAAGATTAGGATGAATTTTTAGCAACTAAAATGGTCACAGACAAGTTTTTTCATCATTAGAGACTAGCAGCAGAACTCAAAAAACCCAAATCACGTTTTCTAACTTAGAGTGCTGCCTACTAAGTTGCAAATGCACCTTTATCTATAAATCAACTGTTGACCTGGCTAAATACTTCCCACTTTGTGATACCTGGCAAACAGAAGGCAGCAGTGCTACAGTTTAAGGACTGCAGCCAGTATAGCCAGTACTCCAATCTAATTAATCCTGACTGTAGCACTACCAGCAGTTTGCCTTTCAATTCTACTCCTGGGCACGTAGTCAAAAATTTTTGTACTTTCTTCCTCACTCTAAAGAACTTTTGGACCACAGCTACTTATTAATAAAAGTCTTTCTTCCATAGAATTTCAAGGAAGCATGTTGAGGGAGACACATTTGAAATTAACTCTGTAGATTTTGGTTAAGAGCATATATTGCAGGAGGAAAAGCAAGCAAACCTGATAAGATTTTTCTCCAGACAATGGGCACAGTTACAGTAGTTTTTCTTCATTCTACAGTAGTCACTCCTGGCCTTATGATCTCACACAGTGTTTTTGTATTCAGCTACATATGCATTTAAGTGTTGGATTCAACCACACCTGTACGAACAAAATCATTCCCTATGAATTCCCAATGAGTCAAATTCCACTGTCAGTTGTATCTTCATTAATCCAGAGAACTTAATTGGTCTCAGTGGCTTTGCTCCAGAGCATGGAATACACCTAAGCATAACTTCACAGCATATAAATCAGGATGAAACATATGTCCTGCAGTAAACAGTGGAATAGAGTCTTCAGATCAATTTTATTATAGCCTTGCATGCTTACTTTATGACTTCAAAGCTTGAGAGACCAACAACAATGCTCAGCAGATTTTCTTGATTTTCAGCCCACATTCCATAGAAACAAACCAACCACAAAGCATCCATGCCACAGGAGAAGACAACTAATGCTTTTTTCTAAGTGTAGATTACAGAAAGTAGGGCTAGAAGTGACCTTAAGTTCCTGTCCTGTTCAGCTCCTGCTTCAAGACAGTCTACTTTATATAAATCCATCATGACAGATCTCTAACACACGTTAAAAAACTTCTGATAATTGAAATTACACAACCTTGTTAAATAAAATCAATTTCAGTGTTGAACTGTCCTTCCTGACAGAAATTACTTAAGCCCAAATCCACAAAAGGATTCTATATTTAGAAGCAGGATTAAAGTGGGATTTAAAAGTCCAGAACTGAAGTCCCCAGATTACCTGCCTTGCTGTCACCAACTTCTGAGGTACAACACTTTTCCACATCAAAATTCCCCAGACCTAGGACTTGCATTTGCTTGTACAGAGGATGCCATTTTTGGCAAGACCGAGTGACTCAGTATCTGGTTCATTTTTTCACCACCCCGGAGTCAATCAAGAGGGAAGGCAGATGGAGGATGGAGGGATTCAGTCTGGAGCACATGGCCTTTGCAACACCACCAGATCAATTCCTGCAAACCTACAGTGCATCCACGAGGTGCATCCCATCCCTGGGAAGAAAACAAAGCCGTGAGCAAAGCACTGACCTGGCAGCTGGGATTTTGAGTATCGGGATCCCAGCTCTGCCCTCATCTCACTGAGAGAATAATAGAGAGAATTTCACCGAGAGAATATCTCAGCTCAATGGCAGCAGCTTCGCCCTCTTTGCTCACCTCTGTGGGAATAAAAACAATCGCTAATTACCTTCAAAAGATAGAGTGAAACAAAAGAGCTGAAAAATACCTTTTAAACACAGGATTAAAGTAAAGGGCAACACAACTCGAAGACTCATGTAGCAAATTAGACACACATTTTACCTGAACAATCCTTCTGACTTCTGCAGAGACTAAATTCACCAAATAAAAATGAACTGACAAAAAGAAGCATTTCTAACTTTATCACTGGCCAGAAAGCCATCCTGGCATGAAGACAGAGAGCTCTTGTTTCCCAGTATTGCTGGCAGGGATGCTCCAGGACTTGTCTTGGTGGTCTCAGATGTTTCTCGAGCCACCAAGTGGAGAGCTCTTGTGGTTTTGCTACTTGCAGCCAGTGTCTTCCAGAACAAAGAGCAACAATGCAGAGGTGTTCAAACAGGGCTGGTGCTCCCTGCTGAGCAGGAGGAAGGAACACTGAGCGTTTAAAGGGACAGCAAAACACACTTAAATACGGGCAGGAGGTGAAACTGGAGCTGGCCCCATCACTTTAGGGCACAAACTGACAACTCCTTGTAGCTACCCACTCAGCAGCAGATGGCTTGGAAGCAGATGGGTGTGCAGACTGGAAAATACCTCGGGTGAATAAACCAAAACAGGGAATTTGGTGGTGATTTCACCCAGTCAAGGCAGTAATATCCAAGTAGCTTATGACCATCATGAATATCTCAGTGTCCTTCTTCTTTCCCAGAAGCCTGTAGTGAAAGGAGTGATTTCTCATCTAAACACAGCTTCTGACCTGCCAACACCATCGTTGCCTAGTGGTTCACAACGATGAAGTACATGGCATGCTTCCAAGACATGCACATGAGAGAATAGAGGCACTGGTTTTACAGAGGGAAGGAGAACTTGGGAAAAGGGAAGAAATGAAGAATATCAAAAATACAAGAGTAGAGACCAAACATGACATCGACAGAGGGAGGGAAGAAGAAACAGTTTCAGAAGACAATTATGGTAAAGATGAGGGAATAAACTTCAGATTGCAAAGTCTATAAATGCACTTACCAGAAAAAGAGTAAAGAAAATGGATTCATTTCAAGAAAATTAAAAGGCTTTAAAAATCAAATGAGGATGAGGGCCCTGCCAAGCTACATTCATCAAATATTAGGCACATTTCTCCAATATTTGTCAAATTTATTCAACAAATACTATTTGCAGCCCAGCTGTTTAAGTACTCTCCAGCAAACATACTGAAAAAAAAAAAATAAATAAAATAATTCAATGGTCCATCCAGCTGTTATTTATCTAGTTACAACACCCTTTCCAAAAGTAAGCTGCCTTGTTAAATTTGTTACCTGGAATGAGTGTTGTGACAAAGAGAGGTTAGTCCTTATGTGTACGTGGGTCCATAGGAATGAGAGAAGGAAACTGGCAGCATTACAATTAACTACCCTACCCAGCAAACAGAACATAACCAGGCTTTTTTTTCTTTGAAATATGCAGGCAGAGGTGATTTTCTTCCTGTGTGGTAAGAATAGCCCTTTGCCTACTAAGTGTCAACTTTTGACACCCAGATTACAGCAATTAAACTCCTTTGGTGCTAAATTCAAGGTTGCAGTTAGCAGTAGGATATTTACTTCTAGTCTGTTTAAATACACTGGTGCGTTGTCAGATGATCCTTTTCCCTGTTATTGGAAGGCATATGATGAGGTAATTTTCACCTCAGTACATATTCGAATCAATTTTCACTACTGCTATAGGGCAGCATTTTTTCTCCACGTTTTCCATTCCAAAATATATAAGGAATGAAATATGAGTTCCTAATATAGTTTGTTTAGGGAAAATTATTACTTTTCTAAAATGAACTATGTTAAAAACTGAAGAGATACATTAAAATAAAGTTTGGATACAAAGTAAACTATCAAATATTAGGAAAATGTCCCATTTAATGCTCTGCACCTTACTTTACTACCCTTATTTTAGACCTCTGGCATACATATGTACAATGCAATCTTTTTAATGCAGTTGCAAAGGAAGTTTCCACATGACCCTTCCGACAATCAGTGCACAAGCTGGATGTTGCTCTGGGACTAAATTAGCTATTCAATATTTCTTTTCATCCTCTTCCTTCAACGTGTAGTCTCACCTTATTTACTGCATAACATCCATTCCCTGCTCTGAATACCTAATTATTAATTTCCTCATGGGCTTTTGTGTGGCACTCATCACTCTGGTATCTGATGTTTCACAAATATTAATGAATTTATCTTCCAGGCCCGTGAGACAAGCTAATAATACTTTGCACACTTTGCAGCTGCTGAAAGGGGAACAAAGACCTTGGGAATTGCCCGTGACCAGAGAGAGGAGTGTGGAGTAAAGCTTAGAGCTGCGGGTCCCCAGATTTGCAAAGCAAGATCTGGTTCTGACAGACTTCATTTTTTTTGCTGGAAGAAGGAGTCACAGACTGTGCCCTACCTCAGTGACAGCTGCCTGTGCTCAGCACCCACCCAGGACAGGCACCCATGGCTGCAGCTCATCCAGGGAACACACTGCCCACATCCCCACGTGCCTAAAGGCGTCTGCTTGACTCCAGCTAACTTATTTTGTTGTGTTGGACTGAAACTACAGCCCAAAACTGCTGAGAGAAAAACTGGGAGAGCAATTTATCACTAGACAGCAGCAAATCTCTGGGGCCCTCCATTTCTTACACAGGTTCACTGAAATGTCTGATTCTGGATCCAGATCCTCAGTGCCTCCTGCTCCCCATAATGAAAGTCACTATGCTAATTCTCCACCTGCTGCCTGGCAGAATTAGAAATGGATTCCCATAGCTTCTTTGCAACTGGTACCTCCAGACAAATACAGCTGGGGGCAAGGAGAGATAAACTGGATGTACATATATTTGGAGAACTGAGACTGTAGGTGAGGAAAGTTTCAATTTACACGTGCAAATTCAGAGTTGAAGTTATCCTCATGGTTATTTTTATCTTTTTTCTAGCCAGAAAACTTCTGTTAGAAAAACACAGCAAAACCCCAAGTATTACACAATTTTCCAATGATCAGCCTGATGTCATAGGTGACTTTTATAGCTTTGAAGATCTTTTTTTCCCCTTAAAATACTCTTATTGTGTCTGATTGAATGTATCTGTTGTGTACAAAAAATTGATTGTTAACCCTGCCTCTAAGAAGTCTGGACTAATTTAAAACTTTGCAGGACAGATTGTCAACATGAAACTCTTCTGCCTTCCCTGCATTAGCACCATAAAGCAGAACAGAGGTGAATTTAACTAAGTAGATGAGGTGTTTGAAATTTCAAATACCTTTTATGTGACACTCAGAGAGTGTTTTTTTTTTTTAGGAGAAGAAAGGTGAACAAGTTAGGATGTATGTTGACTCTGGCAACCTCACCTGCCAGCAAGATAAGTTTTCACAGAGGAGAATTTTTTCAAATGATAAATAACACATTCTTGATTACCTCAAATGGATCTAAATTACCAGAGCACCCTAAAATTATTAGATCACCTGTAATGAGTCTTGCAGCAAGCATATACAGACACTCCTGCACAAGCAGAGACCACAGATGCATTCCACAGAGGCAATGCAAAAAAAAGATAACAAAAATCACTGGGCAAAACAAACAAAACCCAACACACAGAGTTGAATCTAGAGATTCTTGCTCTAGCAAAAGCCTAGCTGATTTCTACACTCTCAAGTTTACTGTCTCATGCAGGACAGAATGAAATCTTGAGAATGAGTTCCTCTGATAAACAGGTCACCTCTCCATCAGTCTGACACAAAGTACAATCTCTGCTCTGAAAAGCCAAAATGCTCAGTGATGGAGAGAGGGAGGAGGAGATGCATCACCCAAGTGGTGATGGCTGGAGACAATTTTCTAGGAGACCCAGGGAAGGTATTATGTCTTCACAGGGTGCTGAAAAGCATTTCTTTCAACACCCATGCAGAGGCTCCCTGGGTATTTTTGTCTCCCCCAGGGACACCCTGTGTGTCCTTACATTCCCTTTCCTTGTATATCCATGCCCACGAGGAGCACTGCTGACACTGCCAGGGGACTCCTTCCCCTCTGTGCCCTCAGAAGGTTTCAGCTCTCCTTTCACAGCAGCCAGGTGGGGTGGTCACTTGGCAGCTCTCTGATTCCGGTCCCAGCACCCCAGGGAGCAAGGCCAGGCTGTGACCAGGAGCAAATGTGAGCTGCATGAGCTTGGAAACTGCATCAAAGCACAGGGCTGGCAGCACCAAAGATTTCAGCAGGTGCAGCAGTCACCAGATCAGGCCTGGAGCATTCTCCCTCTTTCACCCAGAGCATCCTCCATCCCAGTGCCTGGCTCTAGGCTCCTGCAACCCCCTTGCTTGAAGCTATAGGGGGTTTTTCAGCAGTTTCTACCATGGAGTCATGGAGATCTGTATCTTTTGTTTTATCTAGGAATATGTTTTCTACTTAACCAGTTTGGGTAATTAGAGAGCTTTATTTTCCCCCAGTCAAGTATTAAATTTCTTTCTCATTTCCTAACTTCATCTCCACCTACTACATTTAATGTATTTCCAGGTCAGTTCTCACAGAGCTCTAACAATTTCTATACTACCTGCTTAGGAAAATCAGTAAATAGCATTCAGCCAGATTGCTCATGCTAATTTACAGCTTGCTGTGGTCATTTATTCTCAGCTGAACTGTGTGTTCAAGATAAACACAAGGTAGATGCTCTCTTTTAAAGCTCAGGGTCACTAAANGGATGGGGAGGCCACGTTATAGTGCAAGAAAGACTCCTATATCTCCTTAAAGAACTGAGTGCTGATTATCAGAAGAGTGGTAATGGATTGAAGATGAATTATTTAAAAGATGGTAACATGAATAGGAATTCAAGTTTTGTTTTACTGTGTTGTGTTGAAATCTTGGGTGGGGGGAGGAGGAGTGTTTCTAAGGTTTTCATTCCCTTCTGTGTGTGTTTTCCCTATATATTGTATGTAATAAAGTTTTTTTTCCCCTTTTGTTCTAAAGTTAGAACCTGCTTTGTTCTGTTTTTTGGTCACATCTCACAACAGACACCAGGGATAGTATATTTTCATGGAGGCACTGGCTTTGTGCCAACGTCAAACCATGACAACCATGGAGTCATGGAGATCTGTATCTTTTGTTTTATCTAGGAATATGTTTTCTACTTAACCAGTTTGGGTAATTAGAGAGCTTTATTTTCCCCCAGTCAAGTATTAAATTTCTTTCTCATTTCCTAACTTCATCTCCACCTACTACATTTAATGTATTTCCAGGTCAGTTCTCACAGAGCTCTAACAATTTCTATACTACCTGCTTAGGAAAATCAGTAAATAGCATTCAGCCAGATTGCTCATGCTAATTTACAGCTTGCTGTGGTCATTTATTCTCAGCTGAACTGTGTGTTCAAGATAAACACAAGGTAGATGCTCTCTTTTAAAGCTCAGGGTCACTAAAAAAATCCACTGGATCTGCTAGACTCCTCTTTCAAAACATGCACTCTGCAGAAGAGCTCCACCAGCAGTACTCTGTCCTCATTATTCCCATGTCCAGAGAGGCAAACACTCCTCTATGACCAGGATTTTTTGGTTTTTAATTATTATTACAACAAAAAAGTCTTATCTATATGATAAAAATTTATTTCAAATATCTCCCCCATTGCTAAATATGTAGCTAGTCACTCACCCATCCACTCCCACATGCCCACTCTTCTAGATGATGAGGGAACACCCAAGGCTTCTCCACTCTTCCATGAGGAAGGTGATAGCAGCTCCTGTGTACCTCCTTGATACCTTTCTTCTCCCCATCAAAAGCAAGAAGACAAGTAAGCAACCAACTTTCCACTTTCCCTCTGCCCCACATACATACAAAAAATAATTTTACTTTTTAAGCATGTTTTTGTATGGAGTAGAAAAACAATATCAGCTATGGATGACCCAAGCATATCAAGCATCAGGCTTCATTTTTCTGAAATGCCATATCAGCTTGTTAGTTGGGATTTTACATTGCTTTTTCTTACTAAACAGAGAAAAGTTTGCTAGCAGTTGCCCATGTAGACATGCTAGAATTTTTTTTCTTTCAGCAAACAGACAGCTACTTCTCTCCTTGGAAAGTTTCTAATTAAAAGTTAGGTTTCTCTTGCTTTTCCTTTCGAAAATACCATAAATTATAAATAACTGACTAGTCATTCATTGTCTCTAATGCACAAACCCAAATATACTTTCTCCAGTTTTTTCAACTTTGCTGTCAGAGGGACTTTTTATATTTGTGTTGGGAGGAGACAAGCTGCTCAAGAAATCTGATGAAACCCCAAGACTGAAAATTCTGTGTCCCTTAGCTACAGAAAGTACATTCTGAAGGCAACTGCAATGCAATCAAAGTCACCACACAGTATGGGCTCCCTCAAATGATGTTCCCAGTGACATGGTGGAGGTTTTTTGAGCACAAGGTAACACAGCATTCATGCTAGCTCTGCCCTGGGCCTCTGTGAAGCAGATGCTGTCAATCATTTCAGGCTGTGTTGAACTGAATGTAACATCTGCAATATGGTGTTTACAGTTTTCCAGCAAAGCTAAAGCTGAGACAGCCAGGGCATTTTACTGAGTAGAACATTAGGCTCTCCTTGAACTATGCTGGGGATTTGAAAGAGCTGGCTAACTACACTTTGGTCATTAAGAATTTAGTTTCTTGTCATACTAAGCATCCTATCACCAAAGAATTAAAGGCTTCAGCCCCTTATTAAAAAAAAAAAAAAAAAAAAAAAAGAAAATAGGAAAAGCATTATATCATCAGGGTTTGGATCCTGGAACAACTGTTTCATGAAAAATCTTACACCACATGCTGAAATGCAGTAGTTGATTACATAAAACTCTTGTCCAGCTCTGTCTTCTTGCCATTATTGTGTCAGCAAGACTCAGGAGGTACTAATGAGTGAGCTACAGCCTTTTACTCTGGATTCAACCCAACAAGCAGCAGTGGATGTAAATATGTGACAGAAATGTCCAGTCAGTGGGTGTTCAGTGAGGAGAAGCATTCCTAACTGCAGGTGGCTCATCTTACACCTCCTCACTGAACTGGCAGTCCCCTGAGAACCTTCTTGGTCAGGGGATTTCAGCACATCTGCATCTGGCAGGGATCAGAATAATGAGCAACACAGGCAGAGGAGCTGTGCCACTCACATCCCCTCTGGTGCTTCAGCCTCAGGACTCCTCTCCCACAGTCTGCTTACAAACATTTTTCCTGACACTGTGCAGAAAGGATGCTCCATACTGCCCTGTCTGTGTCTCTGGACTCACATTTGAAACATGCACCTTCCTCCACGTCCTCCACTGCAACTCAGTGCTAAGAGGGGGGTTGCACTTTCCTCCCCAGTAGCAGCTCCCTGAAGTTCCTTGCCCACACACCATCCTCCAGTGCTCCTCATATTCAGACTTGTGAATATTTCTCTGTGCACTGTTACAGGGCATCCACAAACTCCTTTTAATTAAAGTCAAGTGACCATCTGGGGTGAAGGAGATTCCTTTTCCCTCTGTTTTATATCCCCCATTCCCTTCTTGTGCTGTCCTTCCCCTGCTGCCCAGGTTTCTCCCCACCCACAGCCTCCATACCAGGCTTCCTCTTTACCCCTCTTGTTCTCTGAAGAAGTTGCTCAAAAAATTTCTGACATGTGACAAAATAGTGACTTTGCCAGGCTGGGGTGGGTTTACACTCAACACATTTTATATGGTGCTTAGGAATATGTTAAAAATTATTTGTAGTGTAGCTACAACAACCATAGTAGTTGCACATTGTCAGCTATCAAATCCCCAGAAGAGATGGGACCTAAAGCCTTGATCTGGCAAGCATCACTACTTTCACTTAACAGATGGCAAAACTTAAGCTACAACTTTCCTGAATTTCAGCAATTTTTAAAGAAACAAGGAAAAAAAAAAGACAAAATAGATTTATTTTTTTAATTCATGTTTTTTACCTTCCCTTAAGAATCGGTTTGTCTCTAGGTAAGATGTGGATTCTGTCTTAGCAGCAGACATACTACTACCAGAAAAACCTGAGAAAAAGTTGCAACTCCTACTGTATGTACTCCTGCCAAATCAGCACCCAGAGACCAGATGCTCCCTCCTTTCAGACCATCTCCTTACCTTGCTGCAGATTAAAGTCAGCTTAACTAGACTAAAATTGTTCAAGGTAATGTTATCTGCCATAGAGAGGGCAGCAAAGCCCTCCTGCACCGTTCCTGAAAGGCAAAAACCTCAATTAATCACTGCAAGCTTTTTGGCTCTGTCCTTCTTCTAAACCGATTTTTTTCCTGTTGTTTTAAACAGAAGTAACAGCCCCCTAGTACCACACAACAACCTTTGAGTTGACTCAATCTCGAATCCACTCTAAAGGTTTTTGCTTCCACACTGTCTGCCCTGTTCCAGCCCACCCCCACCTTCTCTTCTTGATGAAAAGGACTTTTAGGGGGACAATGGTCCAATTGTTCTGACAATCCATCAGGTCCCGACTATGGGAAGCTGGAACAACCTCTCATTCTTCTGTCTAAGAGCTTCTGTTTGTACTCTTTGCTCTTCTATTCAGCCCATTGACTTACCTCCCTTATCTTCAATCTATAATTAGAAGAGATTAAGAAAGCTGACTTATTGCAAAAGGAAGTAAACAAAAAAGATCAGGGATGAGTGGAAAGGTGTGGGGGGGAAAGTATGAAATCAGTACAGTCTCCTTCTTGAGAAGGTCATCCCAAGGAAGGGCAAGAGCAAAATCAATGAATTTTGGCTCAGCAGTGATGGGAGTCAATCCATCAGACAAACTGATGGCAGCCAGTCAGGCTCTCACAGACACCACCTGTCGCTGCCAGCAAAATGTCAAATTTATGAATTCATTTCCATAGCAAGATAGCACTCCCCCAGGGCAGCACTGAACAGTTTCACAGCTTCTAGAGCAACCTACTGAGCAGGGGGAGAGGAGGCAGCTCTTCTTCCCCACCAACTGAGGCAAGTTATATTTTAAAGGAATGGATGCATGGAACGAATCCAGAGTCACACTTTATTTAGCATTTAGTTTCTTTAAATCAAGATGCACTTAAGGCATACCCTTATTTCCCATTTTTGTGTCATTAATGAGAGCAAAATATTACACCCATATGCCTCTAATCTGAGTTGAACTTCCCTAGCTGCATCAAATCCCTCAGAGATGAAGGGGACAGTGTTGACCTCAACTAGCTACACCCAAGTGAACATTTATCTCATATTCACTATAATTGTAGCTCCTTGTTAAGAAGCCTTGTCGTGGTAGGGCTGATCCCCTTCAGTCAGTTCAGAGAGCACACTTTCAGTGACTGTCATTCATCACTGAAGATAGCAGTGACAGAAACTTCCATGAAGTTCTCTGCTCACCCACACTGAAATAGGCACTTATCTTTCCAGCACAACAAGTGGAAGAGCCTTGTATTCTTTCCTTCCTTTCTACCTTTCATCTGTCCTCATAGAATTATATGGGTGTCATTCACTATAAGGCAGTGTCACCAGAATCTCTAGAAGTGCCAAACTTTTAGCACAGAAATATTTTAAGAAGCCTTATTTTAAACATTTTCAATTGGAAGTACAAAAAACTGAACTGAGATAAAGAAGATTTTCCAGTTACAGCCTGAACTTTAGTTTTGTCCAGTTAGGCATACATTAGATCATTAGAAAGAGTTTTTAAGTTTAGAAATATGCCAATCTGAGGAAGGAGGGTATAATCCTTGACTAAAAACTTAGGGGGCCACAATTCTAAATTAATGCTGAAGTTTTGATTTAGTAGAGCACTTGGCTCAAATTCTCCAAAGTTTTCACATTTCTCTACTTTTTTAAAGGTATAATTCCACCATTTAGGTTCTTCCAACACACTCAGAAATCATCATTTACCAGCTGTCTAACACCCCAGGTTGTCTAGTTCCAGCAGCCCACAAATTCATAGGCATGAGTTAGTGAAAAAATGACAAAGAGCCGGCACAGTGATGCCAGCCAACTCCCAAGAGAAAGAGGTTATTGCCAGTGGAGGAGGATTTAAGTGAAGATACTTAGCACTAAATCTTTCAAAACAGGCACACACATTCTTCCTATGTAGGATGTCCAAAACCAGACATGAATTGACAGCAGGGCAGCACCCTACAGGGTCCCTGTTAGCTTTGTCAGAACTGATTGGATGGTGTTGCACCCTGCTAGCAGTAGATGTGAGCCTCAGGCTGACTGAGGTTTTAACCCCAGAGTTCTTCAAGCAGGACCTGTGTGAGAGCTCTGGGACCAGAGAGAAGTCAGAGAAGGGAAGAGACAGCTGGCTGAACGGCGTGCTCACACCCTGTGGTGCAACCATCAAACACAGGATCACACAGTGAGGACACACGAGCAGAGGTGCATGTGCATCACCAAAATCCTGGTGCGGAGCCTTCAGATTATCAAAGTTTTACATATGCTGGAATTACACAGCTATAACAAAATTCTCATCTCATGGCAAGCTCTATGTCACCTCACTCAGCATCCTCAATGCAGAAATTTGTGTAAAAACACAGAGAGCTCGCTGTTTTGCAAGAATTTTAATGCTTTGATAAAAGGTCTGTGATGACAAATATTGCTAAAGGTCTTCACAGGAGACATGCAAACAGATCATCACACTCTCTATTGTGTGAGACAGTGTTTAACAAGGTTCTTCATCTTTAAACTGATATTGTTAATCTACTTACAATATATGCCTTTCAGGGGTTTTTTTTTGTGGTTTGGGGTTCTTTATAATCTTCTTTAAAATTAATATATATTAATTTGGATTTCGAACTCACTGCATGCATTAACCTGGTTGAAGGAATAATTGTAAGGTACTTTGTCTTAATTATGGCACCGTGATACAGAGCAGTTAAATATCCATATAATTTTATATTGTTGCCCTGAAGGCCCTTCCTTGAAGTCAACCTTTTCTTTTCTTTTCCTATTTTTTAAGCCAGACTTAATTTGTAAGTGTTAAGAAAGTAGACAAAATTACTTCACCCTAGTTCCTTTGTATTTTTCTCCTACTTTTATTCTCACTTTTGAAGATTAATATAAATGAGTATAGAAAAGTGTCTCTCTAGTTAATTATGCTTTAGGGAACTTTATTCTCTCCTCCCTCCCCCAAATTCTATTTTAAGGCCCAGTCTCATTCTCTTGTTCATTAAGAAACATTAGGAAACAGCCAACTGTATCATATAGCAGCTGATTCTTCCTTTCATGCATGTCCCCAGCTCACCCTCTTTGCATTGTATAACTCAAAGACAATTCAACTTGAAATAGGTTCCTTTGAAAACAAAACTGATGAGCACCTTTCTTTTATTTTGCTTTTCCTTGATTGCCATGTAAAATTACCTTGATACCCACTATTTTTACCTTCTTGCACAGAAAAAGCAAAAATCCAGCCCACATCTCCACGTCAGTTTTCCTTGAAAGGCTCCAATTTTCAAATGGACCCTTATGATCACCAAATTTTATACACTGATTCAGGAGAGAGTCCATAATCATGTAACATCATCAGTCCCAAGCGTTTAACAAAACAGAATTCACATCTCTTTCTTCTTCTAGCACCTTCAAAGTCCTTGTGTTCTGTCTGCTGGTATATTTGGGTGAAACATCTATGTTGTCTAAGTTTTAATTAAAATAACGTGCTGTGGATTTCACTATATTATGTTTCTCATTTGCATGTAAAACCAAAGAAACCACATACACATACATTTTCACTCTTTGATTTACAGTGTCTCAAAATGCATTCATGTGTTCAAGGTTTAGAGAATTTTTTTTTCACTTTACTCCTCTGTTTTTTACCTCTAAAATTAAGGGTCAGATGTATAAGAATCTAAAATCTAACATTTTTCCCGAATAAAAGAAAGTATTTCTTTGGTGGTGGTGGTTTGTGGTTTTTTCTTAGAACCTTATTATTTAACCAAGAAAAAAACCAAAACAACAAACCCAAAACAACAAACACTAAATCACCACGGGAGGTTTTTTTGGTTTTGGGGTTTTTTTGGTAAACACATAATTCTTTGTGACTAAGTATAAAAATATTGCTTAGTCCATTGGCCAGGTGTGTCAGGAATAAAGATGTGTTCTGGGTTACAGCTAATGCTGTTAATACAGCAATAAAGAGTTGTTTTCTCTGAGAACTGAGCCAGCAGAACAAAGCTGTCCAGAGCCACAAGCACATCCTATTTATCCTCCACTGTAGGCTTTCAAGCCCCAACCTCTCTGTGCTCACACATTTAAAATTACTGTGTAAACCCAAAGAAACCACATGCACGTACATTTTCACCCTTTGCTTTACAGTCTCCTGCCAGTTTGCAATAACATGGCATTTCTCTGTGATACTGGGTGACATGGAAGACAGAAGGGCAATTTACTGGAGCAAATAGTCCAGCAGTTGATCTGCAGCAGCTGTTCTACTCCTAAGCCAGGAGGAGCCTTTGTGAGTTATCAGCCCATGGAACACTGCAGATGCAAGGGACTGCTCCCATCTCCAGGGCAGGCCTGCAAGGTGAGACACAAGTCTTGCAAAGTCAAAGGTCCTGGTGACCTCCTTATGACATCCAAAATAGAAAACTGAGCTCTTAAGACTGGAAAAAAAAAAAAAAAAAAAAAAAAAAGCACTGATGAACGCTCAGAGAGCCCCAGGTCCTCACAGGCATGAAGAGAGAAGAATGGAATCTGTCACAGGGAGGATGTTGGGCATTAGTCTCATCTGCCAAACCAAACCCTGCTAATCCTGGGCCCAGCTGTGTCTGACCACAGGCACAGCACCCTGCCCAGGGACAGCTTCTGGCAGTAATGATGACTTCACAGCACCTGCACTGAAAGGAAGCAGCTACTAGAAAAGCTCTTGTCCAGTTTGAAATTCTGAAGATGAGAGGGTATTCCTTCCTGAGATACTGACTGTGTTGTTTAAACTAGAAAGGTTTTGCTCGGTTTTGGTTTTTCTAATCAGTTTAGCTATCTATACTGATATCTAGTATTGCACCCACCCAGCTAGGACCTTTATTTTGAAAGTAACATTCTTCAGAAGATGGATATTTTTATATACCTATAGTAAAACTCAGCTTTCTCAGGAGGTAGTTTAGCACTTTTTCCTTTAATGGGTTATTAAGATCATCAACATTCCAAGTGACTATTTTAAAGTACTAATAGTCTAGTATTATGTGGTAGAACTAAAGAATGTTGTATTAAACTCAAGGTTTACTTTATTTCTTTCAATTCTCTAAGGTAAGCTCAAATACCAAGAAATAGAATGCACTTGTACCAGACTGCTTCAGTGAAGCAGGAAAAGGGGGAGGAGGGAAGCAGCTTTAAAACTTTTAGTCTATTGTGTATTTCTTCAACTTAGTCAACTCTGCAGAGGGAATACCCTTTTATTTTTCTTCCCACCAGTGACAGCTACAATGAGTCAGAGTACATGCCTACTCCAAGCACTTCTGTCTCTTGCCTACCACCATTTTCAGAGATTTATTCAATGCTACCTCAGCCTACCTGTCGCCCACATAAAGAGGCAGAAGCTAGTTACCATGGGTAAAAATGTTGATACTGAGCAGAAATAAAAAGATTCAAATGCTTGGATACACAGAACTCTGTTGTTATATTCTGTCAACTAGCCATTCTCCAGCCATCATAATCTCCAAAAATCAAATAAACAAATGATTGTGTTTACCTGTCAGGATCCAGACAAAAATGGTGTAATGTATATTACACTAAGAGACTGTTAAACTTGGAGAGTTAAAAAAAAAAAAAGTACATGGCAACTTGCTGTATGTTGAAGAGTACTCTAACTCCTCTGATGATTTTTGAGCAGCTCTTCAACCACTAAGGTATTAGGATGTTTCCCATGTGAGTTTCACAGGGACAATTTTTACCAAAGGAAAACCCAGGTACCTTCAGATATTAAGACATTAATCCCCCCAGTAGAAATACCCAATCACAATTACATGAATTACTCTATGGAAGCTTTCCTTACTCCATTTTTTTTTACCATAGAGACCATCCAGCCAAGGTGATATTCTTTGATCTTCTTAAATGACTATCACTGAACATGAAAACTCATGGAGGCTAGCCACTCTCTAGTGGTTTAAATACACATCCATCACTCTTTTGAGATATCTATCACTGTTCAACTAAAGAATGATGCCCCATTACAAGCTTAAAAGTCTCTTTAGTACAGCAAGACAATAGTAAATGTCTGTATCTCAGCTATAAACCTCTCACGTGGGTTACAAGGCCATGATTGCTTTATTGCAGTGAGAATCAAGATCCATATGAAAGTTCTTCCTCTGATGACTGAAAGTTGCAATTCAATTAAAAACAAAGAGCTGGTCATCCTTTCTCTTAAGGTATTCTACTAGATTTATCCTAGATGTATCCTTCACCCATCCTCATTTCAAAGGGAAGCATGTCTTTCTCCATGTATCAGACATAAGGAGTTTTTTCACTTTGCAGCCTTTCTTTTTTTCAAGTAAATCCTTTATTTATAGCTTATCCTCTTGGAAGAGGTAGTGAGAAGCACAGCTGAGCATAGCAAGGAGTTCAACCAGGAAACTAAAGAAGATCAATCTCTGGATATGGTTTTCATATATTTATAAACCATCCACCCAAAAGGAGCAAGTTTATACATTACACACAGGGAGCCCATTACTGTCACAGAACGTACAAAGGGGAATTCTCATGCTGGAAAAAAGAGCATCTTTGCTTCCCACAACTTATCATCCAGAGCTAAGCAAAGTGTGGAAATGAGCTCTCTTGGGTCCTGTTGTACCACAGAACTAAAATACCTTAAGATTTTTGGTTTGCTACATTTGGGCTTTGAGATCAATACCAGGCTCTACTGGAAATATTTGGAATTATTTGAAATGAGATCACTTTGCTGCTTTGTTATGTGTGCTTTGAATCTCATGTTATCTTCTCTAAATCTGTTCCAGAATTTAGTTTAGCAAATAGCATCAAGGGTGGAGAAGCTTCAAAAGCCAGCATTAGAGATCAGGGTGCATAAATTTTGATCTGGAAACAGAGATTACCATTCATCCAAAACAACTGTAACCCAAAGTAGTATATGGGATGGAGAATGTCTCAGTGCAGCAGTTCTCTGGAAAGGGATCTGAGGATTGCACCATGCCATGAGTACAAAAAAAATTCTGTTCCTAAAAAAAGAATGCCTTTAGCTGGACTTGAAAACAGAGCCTGAAAAACAGAAAACTATTCTTTTGCTCAGGACAAAGGAGGCTCCTCCTGTGTTTGGCTACCATCTCTTGAGAAAGTAAAGACAGTCTGTATGAAAGGCAAAAAATACCCAGCTAGCTGCAAAGCCTTCCCTCCAAAGAAAGTTTACAGGACTTGGTGCTGCCCAATATAAGGAAGGGAGAGCTGAAAGGTAACATCTTCCAGGTAGATTACATACTGCTGCAGAGAACAAGAAAAGAAATTATTTTCCAATGTCTGTTGCCAATGAACAGCAGTAGTTATGCTCAACATGAATTTCTCTTGCTGTCAAATTCAGGACAATCTTTCCAGCAGTAGGGAGAGAAAAACACTGAAAAGGTTGCTTGGGTTCATTGGCAGAACCACCACTGGAGGGGTTTTTGACAACAGGCCTGACAAACAAACATCATTAGAGGAGATTGAGGCATAGCTGATCTGCCTCAGGGACAGAAGCATGGACTAGGAAATTTTTCAAGGTCTTTTTAAGGTTGCCACCTTCTAAATACAACACATGGACATATAATGAGTATAAACAGCTGCAGTGCAGCAATTAATTTGCTAAGGCTGGTACCAGATCAACAGCATCCATAGTTTGCAACAAGCTGTTCAAAACCCAGGCAAGACTCTACATCATTCAAACTCCTGCCACTGGTCCCAGTTCCCTTGGGCTAGCTCACATCCTACCTCAACCATGGCTGTTGGAGGTTCAGGGCAGACAGATTTTAAGAATTATTTGCACTGGGAGTCACCTAGGTCTGCATTTTCTAATCTTGGAGAGGCTTGTACATAAGATAATAATATCATTAATAGCCATAAGATAATAAACCCCTCCAGGAATGTTATATGCATTAATCAGGCATAGGACACATACCATGACAAGCACCATACAGAATTAAGCCAGACTGTCCTGTTTTTCTAAAGAAATCTTCAAAACCCGAGGAATTCAAAGGAACAAGCACTCTGGGAACCCAACAAATGAACAAGATAGAGCTTTCAAACTGTAAGCAGCACTGACAGATTTCTTTGCTATTGATGCAGATCCCTGGTGTACAGTCTGCAGCCACTTTGAAAAGAAGTAACGATTATTAATTGGTCATGGAGTGCCAACCATTTACTAGGTGTTTCTTGTTTTTCATTCAGCAGCACACACGAATTTGGAAGCAATCTGAAGCAAAGAGTTATTCAGGACAGCAGAGGACACGAGGGTTTCAGAAACAGTGTTCACAGCCTCAAGAGAGAGAGCCTATCCAGGCTGGTTTGTTTTGTTTCACAAAAGGGCTGTAAACTACTGAATTTCCTACTTCTGGGGAAAACAAGGGAATCAGCAAACCTGAATCATGGGATCTCCCCTCTCAGGTCACTGTGGTTTTCTGGTTTGTGTGTGCCTGAGGTAATGCAACAGAAGAGGTTGACTCTGCCCAAGTCACTGACACAAAGGGCAGACATCAGGATCTGGGTTTCTGGCCACGGTGTTCAGCAAGACAGCCAGCAAACTGAAAGAATGGCACAGCCAGTCCCACCAGGGCATTCTACCTCTGACCCCTTTGCATGGAAGGGACACTGATGACAGAAGAGAACACTCTTTTCCAGGTACTCTGCATAGAGGGTGAAAGAGAACACAAGTTTAGCACAAGAACAAACCTCTTAACAATTTGCAAAATATCTCTGCTGAAAATTTCTGAGAGTCAAGATCCAGTATCTCCAATGGAGCAATGTGTTGGTCAGATGGTTAAAGGATAACAACAGCAAAAGCAAGTGAACAAAACATCCATCTGGTGCTACCCAACTCCTATTTTCATTCACGAGCAACAAGTCCAACTCATTTTCCAACCATCTTTTGCCTTGGACACAAGAGAGAAAGAAAATACTAAGTAAGGAGCCCAGGACTGTGTTCTGGTGGCTCTGCAAGAACAAGGTGTAAGGCTTCTCCTTTCATTATAGAAAATTCAGGATTTTTAATACAAAAAGCTATAAAATGCTCTTACTTTGAAAAAATAAAACCAAAACGAACAAACCAATAAATCTAGGAAAAAGCAGAAAAAACTTAAAGCTGGATTTTTTGCAGCTGGAAATGTGTCTGAGTCTTTCCTAAACTACACATTTGCTTGAGTCAGTTTGTAAATGCAGGCTTTCATCTGGATTGAAATTTATGGCCAGCTCAAAGCCTTCCTACTTAACACTAATGTTCAAAGGTGATAGTTTGCACAGATTCATCCCTGATACTGTTGGTTGTTCATGGCATTTATCTGATGGTCCACATTTAATCTTTATCACTCTTTTTATTGAAGAAATCAATTCTCATTAATATTTTTAATGGTTTTTAGTGGATGTTAATGAAGTGTGGGAAGATCCTTCAGGGACTGTAGTCTTCTGTCACCTTGAAAGTGACAGTAAGTGACATGATAAACAGTAACAGGTTAAAAGTCTTCAGGTTTTAGCTGGGAACATCATCATGGAACTAAAATGTTCCTTCTCTGTATACAATAAAGACAATTTTAAAAGAAATTAAAAAAAATCTATCATTAACATGCACAAAAATTAAAAGCTTCATGAAACACGTAGTAAAAGTCATCTTGCACCCAAATGAAAATTCCCCATGAAAATGTTAATACAGGTACTGCTTATTCTCAATCACATCAAAAAAAACACTTATAGATGAAGAATTGAGGTTGGATATACAGTTAGCAGTTTCTAGCCAGTATATAATAAATAATCCAGTAAAGACACAGTCAAGTCAATTGCTCATCTTTTTCCAATTATCAGTTACTTTAAGAAGAAATTGCTCTTTTTTTTTTGCAAAGAGCTACTTCTCGAAACAATTCTTTTACAAAAAAAGTCAGCAAATTAGTTTTTTATGAAAGCTATTCTGATCCCCCAATGCTAAACAATTCTCCATCACTCACTGTATTTTCAGGCGATGTTGATTTTATCCTTGTTTTATTCTATAATGAAAAAGTAATTTTATCTTCTTCTTTCTTTGATACAATACGTAAAATATAATATCTCTGGTAAACAGTTTAATACTTAAAGCCTCAGTTGTAAGGGACAATGATGCCTTAAATGCCTAAAGATTATGATGGCATAATGATAACCAAATCCACTAGCCAGTCACAATTTCTTCTCACAAGATATTTAAGTCTTGCAAGCCCAGCACAGAGCAATGACAGGTTCCTGGTCACACTTAGCCAGCCACAAGGAAAGGCACCATTGGAGTCTCCTGAAGAGTGCAGGGGAGGAGTGGGACAGAATGGAGAACAGCAGTAAAAGCCAAAAAATATCAACAGCAGAACATCTCTCTAATTTTCTCCTCCTCTGTTAAGGGTAAGTCTTTATTTGACACAAGGACTTGAGAAGAAAAAAATATTCTGACTCTTTGTAAGCGTTGAATTAAAAGTGTAAGTTAAAAGTCTTTTTGTATTTAGATACTAACATGCTGAAAGTACTGTTAAGTATCTCATATTAAGGACTGAAATAGAATAATGAAAGCAGACAGCGTTTTAGCTGTGAAAACACCTGACTTCATAATAGAGGTCCTTGATAACAATTCCATTATAAAGACTCCAGTAAAGTTCTATTCTATGCCATACACTGAAGTCATCTTTCCATTCATATCAGAGAGGGAAAAAAATTTCTGTTTTCAGTGCACAGGCTTAACTGTGAACAATTTATTTCTGAACCATTTGTTACAGAGGAAACTAAAATATTGTTCTGTCTCCATTTTCTGGAGGTTGTTTCTAACATTCCTATTATCTGTAGATTAAAAATAACTTTCATTTCAAAGTGTGAAAAAAGAAGAGTATGTGTTTTTAGATCACATAAATCTTACCTGAATGTGTACTCTCGCTTCTCTTCTTGCAGAATTAGAATTTCAGAAACAACATTCTCATAAAGTTTGTTGGGATTTCAATAAGGAAAAAATAAAGTCTTCAACATTGGACATTTCATTCCAAGAAAAGTAAAGCTGCACTTCACAGTGTCTTTATTGTTTATGAGTTTTCATGATTACAGTGAAGTAGTTTATAAAGCAGGTTCCCTTGTGTAGTTTTAAAGTACATTGAGGAAAGATAATTCATCTACTGTTCACTACCACTACTCTACAAGAAACCTCATCTGCTAATGTGTGTGCTTATTCAACCAAATAAGGCAGTTTTTTTTGGTGCATGTATGCAATTCTTTTACCATAAATCTCTGTGAATGAAAGTTCATGAATATTTTTTTGTAGATGTAAACAGTATGAAAGTTTAATCCATACATGTGTAACAGAGATTTTTTAATAATTTTTTTTCTTTTCAGGAAGGGAAACTTTTGGCATATAAAGAAGAGACAAATATGAAGAATAAAAGCCCTTCATTGAATGTGTTTTACACACATAGACTTAATAGATAAAGCACGTTTGATAAATTAAACAGCCACAAAAACTCACAGTTTCTTTATCTTCAATTGTTTAAATGTTTATACCTTCCTGTCCCAACCACAGAGTCTGTCTAAATACTTTGAATTTCTTTGCATGCACAAACTCACCTCTGCTGCAGCTCCCATGCTGTCTGTCTTTACTACAGGAGACTGGGGACCTTGAGGAGTGGCACACCAGGGTACAAATAGCTTTGCCAGGGACTAATGACAGCTTTCCAACTGCTGCTCCACTTCCCTCAGGTTTTCATTATCCATATTACTTTTACAAAACAGAAGGGGCAAAATGTTTCCCTTGCCAAGACAAATGCATTTCAGCCTTAGTTGATAGGAAGAGAGAGAAATGACCAGAGCAACTTAGAAGGAGAGCTGTCATCAAACCCATTTCTCTACAGAGCCATAATGGTACTTCTGTTTCCTCTAGGTTCATGTTTGTTCTGCTCATGATCCTTCTTTTTTCACAGAAGATGCAATCAAAAACATGTTTAAAACAACAAGAGCTTCACAGAGGGTTTTAATTTAATATAATTGGAGGACTGACTACACAGAGAAACACTGAAAGTTCAGTTTTACTCACATTTGAGATTTTTGAAGTCAAGATTTTATCTTCATTTGTCCTAATTTTTTCATTCCCCCTTTTCATTAAGTTTCATGGTGGGTTTTTTCCTGCTCTTGACATTCAGACACCAAAGCTAGTATGCCACTTACAGAGAGAACAGAGAGAAAGTTTCACTGTCACTCCTGCAAGGATTATAGCAACATTTCCAGCCAGCTTCCTTTCATTTGCTTACATGATTCAAGAACATCCTCTATTCTTGACTGGGTCTCTCCACGTCATATTTTGATTTGGAATGCTCACTTGTACCAGAAATGGGGCAATTTATTTCAATTCTGAAAACCATGACAGTGAGATTCCCATTGTATCATCTGTGCCCGGATGACACTTGTGTGTCTCCAGGGAGGCCAATCTGCTGTGAAGGACACTGAGTGCTGAGGGGAGCATCCTCTGCCTGCAAGGCAGTGTGAGCAACCTGAGGCAGCCCATGAAATCAGAGCACACAGGCTCTGAAGGGAAGGGCGTTCAGCTGAGACCACGGACCAGATGCTTCCATGGTACACATTCACCACGGATCACTTAATTCTGTCAAAGCCTTTATGGCAGCAGAGAGACAGACATGCAAGTGCCCATGTTCCTGTGTGCTTCTTGCTCTCTTTCCCAAGGCTGTGAGAAGACTTTCATTGGCAAATACAGGACTCTCCTTTCAATCATCCCTGGACTTTTATGGTTTTTTGAGTCTCTTAATAGCAGCCCATTTTTGTAAGGCATTTTGAGCTCGCCATATCAGCTCTCTGGCTTTTAAAAGACAAGTTTCCAAACAGAGATTTTGCTGGTTTGACTTCTCTTCTACATGCTGAGAGACAAACTATTGCATTTTAGAAGCAATAACACACCGTAAACTGAATTATTTATCAAATACAACACTGAAAAAAAAGTGAAGAAAAGAGTTATTTATTATTAGTTGGGAAAATATAATTTCATGCCAAATATATTCTACTTATTACAACATCCCTCCTAAAGACAAAGGTTCCTGTAGAAAAGAATGTTGTTTGAGGAACAACTAATCCTCATTCTAATGAAGCATTATGTGATGGTATTCAACAAGTTTCTGATGCATCATTGTAATTACAGAGTGATTAAATCTTCATTGTCTTATAACAGACTGATTTTTCTGTAATGATAACAGAAGGGAAAAAGAATAACAGAGCTTCTTACACTAATGCTACATCATTACAGGTCCAGTTCTCCCATGGAAAGCTGAGAACACTCTAAGAATCTGCTTCAGACTCCCAAAGACACATCAGAGTCCTCAGAAATCTGACCCCAGAAACTGTGAACTAGCTGTTGACTTGAAACCAAGCCCCATAATGGCAGGTAGAAATGCAGACACCAGAGCAAGGGTAAGAAAATTCCATATTATGTGTTATTCCTCCTTCTTACACAGTACTGCTGTGCTATTTAAATTGATGGGATTCTACTGCAATGCATAACGACTTCAGCCTCCTGTGGGAAGACACAAAGCAAATAGTAAAGACTTATACTGAATTTAAACCACTGCAGGCAGTGGTTTATTGTTTCAGAGTTACAATTTCAAAGATGTTTTAGAATTATGTACACTGTCCCCCTTTGTGTCTAATAACAATACAGTCTCTCCACATACTCCTAGGACTAATGAATTCTGTTTGGTTAAAAATATGTCTTCCAGACAATTTTGATGTGAAGAGAGACAGAAAGCTCTTTCTACTCATGGTAATTTGTTCCAGTGGTCAACCTCTTGCTAGAATTTTTGTGTGCACACTGATTTTCCCTCTTTAAATTTGTTGGCCTTTATCTTTCAGCCACTAGCTCTATCTGTACCTTTTCCCTCACTACACTAAATACCCTTCAGAAACCATTTTTTCTCCTCTGTGTTTATATACTACACTGCATATGTTCCCTAGACAGTTTTCTGGTAAACCAAAGCCTTTCATCTCTTTCTCCCAGTGTGAATTTCTGACTGCTCCTCAGTTCTGTAGCAGTTTTGTGTTTACTTTCTAGACCACCAACAAAAGTGCTGAACAGGCAGATCTGGACTGAATACTGGCAGTTTCACAGCTTCATTCAAAAAGCAACTGCTCAGTAATGGTCCCCCTTGCTGGGGATTTTGGTATCTGTCAGTTCACCTGTTCACAACTCACCTGTAACTGCACCTCTAAGGCCCTGTATAATTTGCCACCTGGTACCAAGTCACTCTACTTGTTTCCCACTATTCCCCACTCTTAGCTATAGCTGTCAAAATTCATAAAATTGTTTTTGTAAGTCTGCTCTTGCCTGACAAGTCCAGCTCTCATGTATCTTCTTTGGGTCTCCTAGAAAAAAGAAATTCCCTCTATGTGTGCTGCCAACTCTGTAAATATCAGTTTACACAATATGTACTCCAGTATTTAATTCTTCAACAAAGGGAATCTGTTTCAGTTGCAGCATTCCTTTGTCCCAGACTGAAGTCACACAAAACGCTTTATACTTATGCATGTTACCTTTCTTGACCTTTAACAACAACAAGAACGACCTTA
Source organism: Sitta europaea (assembly GCA_013400255.1). Classification (NCBI taxonomy): domain Eukaryota; kingdom Metazoa; phylum Chordata; class Aves; order Passeriformes; family Sittidae; genus Sitta; species Sitta europaea. The sequence continues at coordinate 411,792 of VXBS01000721.1, read as the reverse complement.
TCTTCTTCTGACAAGCTGAGATACAGACATAGCTTATTTTGTATACCTTTTCTTTGCTCCATACACAGAAAAACCCCTCAAATCTGTTGAAAGTTTCACAGAGTATCCCTTGAAATCCACCTGCCAAGGTCTATGTTTTTGGCTCTATCTTGTTAAGGGTCTGCTGCTTGATAAATATGGGAGGCAGGAACAATTTTCTCAGTTCTTGTTTTAGCAACAACTCGCACCAGCAGCCTCGTGTCTCCTTAACAGTCCCAAGAGAGCACAGATGAAAAGGAGGAGCTCCAGAATTTCAGCAGGACGTGAAAAACAAGCAGGTAACCTGCAGCCCAAGCTTCAATGGTTTTATTTCTGCATCAGCTGCATGCCAGCTCCCTCTGGGAGCAGAGGGCTGCAGCAGGCAGTGTGGGGAGCAGCAGTGTTTTCTCTGAGCACAGCACCTGCTCTCAGCCTCCAGATGTGAGAAACAAGACCTGGGCAAGAGACAGAGAGCCCGAAAGAAAAGGAGCAGGAGCAGGGCTTGACATTTTAAAGAAAAAAACCTCTCTTCAGACCACATTGGACCTTGCAGAGTGCTTAAGGAACAGTAAAGAGCTGTCAGTGTCTCTCATTCTCTCCCAGCAGGTTTTCTTTTCTGCGACTATGTACTTATCTGCTAACTACAAGACTACCAAAAATAGAGAAACAGTGAAAGCTTTCAGAACCTGGGTGTAAAAATCTCCACAACCAAAAGGTTCCCCCACTCACCCAAGCTGTCTCACATTAAAGGAAAGAATATATTCCCCAGTTAGAAGGTCTGTATCTGAGAGGACAGAATGCTAAACATATTCCTGTTCAGAAGTACTTAGTGCTAGATTCTTTCTGGCAAACTAGATAGCCCAGTAGCCAAATACCTCAAAATAAGTGAAAACTGGTTCTAGTTTCTTTAAGAGAATGTTGCTGTTTTGGGGATTTTTGTCCCCTTATCCTCTGCAATTTTCAGTTTGCCTCTTTTGCTTTGCCAAATTTTATTTCATTATATTTCGTGGGCCACCCCAGATAACACTTTGGTTCAGCTTGATGTGGACAGCCTCCAGATTTTTGTAGATGTTTATTGTCCTAACAGTGCCTGGCAGCCTGTGCTTAGTTGAGAATCATCGATTCTCACTTGGAACATCTCTGATGCCTGCAATATCTGTTATTTTCCAATTCCAACATCAAACTATCTCTCATTTTAGATAACTACAGAATGTGTTCCTATCCAGGACACTGAGCACACATAGCTATCTGTATTTCTGAATTCATTGTTTCATCAGGAAAAAAATTTGCCATAATTAAGGGTCTAAACCAAACATCACCCCCTGAGGGCCTTTGAAGTTTATGGACCATCCAGCCTTGTGTCCTGCACTGTGTAATTTGTGAAGTGCTCTGTTAACATGACCACAGAAGTCTAGATTTGGCATATGGGTAGACATTCCATTTACCCTTCCTACTAATTTATAATCTACACAGTATTTTCACAGAATCACAGAATAACTAGGATGGAAGAGACCTTCAGGATCATGGAATCCAACCCATGCCCTAACACCTCAACTAGACCATGGCACAAGTGCCACATGTATTTTTTAAAAAAATATATCCAGGGATGGTGACTCCACCACCTCCCCAGGCAAAGCATTCCAATACTTGATTACTCTTTCTGTGAAAATCTTCTTCCTAATAAGTCTCAGATGACTGTGAAATAAGGAGCCACATACTGCTCAACTCTCCAGTCTAATAATTTAGAACCTGCTGCAATGATGACATTTCACAAGGGAATAGCTGAATGCCTTCTCTTCAATCTTCCTGTACATCAGAGATCTCAGGAGAAAAGTTCTGCACAGTCAGAAAGAGCCACAACCTTATTATAGGGAGCTAAAGGGGAGAAAACCCTGTGTAACATGTTCTGTTTTCAAGCCTTTAATGCTTGAGAAATTATTTTTAATGTCCATAGTCAAATTATAATTTTGCTATAACCAAATTCAGTGAAAATTGGTGGATTTCCCTTTATTTAATGAGAAGATATTCTAAACATTATTTCTTTTCCTCAACAAATTCAAACCCTTCTTCTTGCTGACTGATGCAGAAGAAGAGTTTGGCTGGAAAAAACAATGCTTTAAACAAAAACAAAAGGCTGGTCCTCACCTGCTGTGATATGGAGGAAAACACCTGACTAATGAGCTAAGTACTCCACTCCTCATGGGTGCCCTTCTGCAGGTATAGACAAGAACAGGTTTTGGGCCCTAGGCCCGAAATAGAAACCTAAACTCAAGCTCAATTTTCTTAGAGCTTAGTGTAACAACCCCCAAAACAGGCAAACAAAACAAAGAACAAAAAGAAACCAAACCCAAACAAACAGCAACTCAGCACCAAAACAATAACCTAAAACTCAAGTCCTTTCAGAGGAAACATGGCCAGGAGAAAGAAGGGAATTTTTCTTTATTCTGCACTGTTGCCAGATGTGAGCATAAAGGCAAAGGAGCACCTGCAGTCTCTAAGCAGTACAGTAACCTGAAGGAAAAAAATCCACTTTTTTTTTTTT
>VXBS01000721.1:373392-399465 GCA_013400255.1 Sitta europaea | reverse complement strand
TTTTAAGAATAGCATGTCTGTGGTTAAATCATGGGATCATTAAGGTTGAAAAATATCTCTAAGGCCATCAGGTCCCACCATTTACCTCAGGATCACAGTGTTCATCACTAAATCTCATCCCCAAGTGCCACATTGTGCCTTTTGAACAATTCCAGAGATGGTGATTCCATCACTTTCCTATGCATTCTGTCCCAACGCCTGAAAATCCTTCCAGTGAACAATTTTTTTCCTAATATCCTATCTAACCCCCCCTTCTATTGCCCCTGAGACTCTTTTCCTCCAAGCTAAGTGAAAAATTGAACCAAGAGACACACTAGTTCTGATATGCTAAACAAATGTCTAGAATTAAAGAAGAAATATAATTTTTTTGAAAATAAAATAAATTCTAAGTCAAACAGTAGCCTTAAAATCACACCAGAAAGATCATAGCAGTGTCAGAAGTCTGTATACAATTCTTCTGTTTCCATGCTACAATCAGCAGTCTGAACTTTTTCTGACATAGACAATTAGACCAAAGAATAAAATAAAAAGGAGGAAAGAAACTAATTTCACAGGAAATGGGGACAGATAGCCTGTGACTTGCTAGATCACGACAGAACTTTTTATTGCTACTGCATTGCATTCAGGTTTATCAATAATTTAATAGCAGCTCAAACAGGTTTGTCATACCCAGAAAAAACACAGCAGAGTTAATAAATGTAGATAAATATTTATAATCAAATAGACCAATTGGTAAGTGCAATTAACATCATTAGCAGGAAGTATATTAGAAGTATTATTAATACTGTGACCAAAAGTCCCAAACCAAAGCCTCAAAACACAACCATGATAACATCCTGATGGATGAAACACAAAATGACTCAGATCCAGTAGAGATCCATTGCTACTCACTGAATCAAATAAATACTGGCAGCAACAAACTCAAGATCATAGTAGGTGAATAAAAGTACAACCAGTACCAATATAACACGCTAAAAAACCCAAAAACAATTGCAATATTTTACCCTTGTTCAAGCTGCCTTTCAATCAGAGAAACAAAGTTACATAAGATTTTGAGATGAATTTACCCACTCAATTCCATAAAAGCAAAAGAGGGTAGGATGATTCCAGCAGGATTTATTCACTGTTCATGAATACCTTCTAATCTGGATTTAGAGTTTAGCATGCAGGAGTGCCACTTTTCACAGTAAACTGCAGATTTAACAGAATTACACTGCTAATTCTGCAGACAGAGCTTTATTGGACTTCCCAGAGCATACATTTAAGTTAACTCTTTGCTCCTCAACTGAACAGTAATGGCAAAGAGAAAACAAACAAAAGAATCTTGTAAAATGTAGATGACCTTCCAGTCTAGCCTGAGGTAATTAGCAGTGAGTTTAATTTCTTTTCCACCTCATCATTTGAGCACTTTCTTCACCTTTGCAGCTGGTGGTACTTAAATTCCACATATCCTCCCACCTAATGTTTTCCTTCAAATGCCATTCTTCTAGCGCCTTAGTTTAGCTTTATTTAAACTCCTTCAGCCTTCAATTAAAACATCCACACACTACTGCCACACTTGCCCAAAAAAACCTAACTCAAATTGAATGGAGTGAACCTAAAAATCATTGCTCTGGAGAGATTTTCTGCAGAGGAGGGTGGGAAATAAGTGTAAATGCAGCCATAATTTTCCTCATTGAACTGGATTTCTGAAATTTCAGAGCACTCTGATGATCCAAATGCTTGATCCAAATGGCAGGAATCTCATTTACTCAATGGGCATTCGAACTGGGTATCAGTGAAAAGGCAAAGCAGAGCAATTTCTCTGAAATTCCAGTATTTTTATAGGACAGAGAAGACATCTCTGATGTGCAAGGATCAAGTTTGGGAATGCTTACAGGAGTTGAACACATGTTGACTTGATGGGAAGCACTCCTGGGTGCTGAAAGAGAAGGCCACCATCACTGTAAGATGAACTCCAATTATCTCTGCAGGATCATGGGTCTGGCTTGGTGGAAAAGGAGAATGGGATGCAGTGGATGCTGCTTGTGACAAATTTAGCACAGCTTTAACACTATCTCCCACAACATCATCGACAGCTGGTGAATTATGGGGCAGGAAAATAGAGAAGCAGACTGAAAGCTGACTGAACTGCTGGACTCACAAGGTTGTCAGCTGTGGCACTGGAGTCCTGTTGGAGGGAGTGCTTGGTGTTCCCAAGAGATGTGTTCTGAGATCAATACAATTGACCTTCTTCATGACAAGTTCCATTAATAATGGGGAAGACTGCAACTTTAGCAAGTTTTCAGATTATATTGAATTAGGAGGAGTGGCTGTTTTGCTATTATGCAGAAGGATGTGAACAGGCTGGAGAAGGGAGGTGACAGGAACCTCACACAGTTCAACAAATAAAAATGCAAAATCCCAAGCCTACAGAGGAGCAAACCCATTCACCAGCTCATGCTGGATTCTGACTGGCCAAACCCCAGCTTTACAGGTAGGACCTGGGTGTAAGGAAGGACAAGTAGAACACATAACAATGTGCCCCTGCAGAAAAGAGGGCTAACAACACCCTGAGCTGCATTAGGGGAACATTACCATGCCAAGGTAGGTGTTCCTTCCTCTCTACTTGGCATTGCTGAGGCAAGTTTGCAGCATTCAATCTGATTCTGGGCTCCCCAGCAGAAGGGACATCTGTACATACTGCAAACAGTGTAGTGAATAGCCTTGAGGATGGCTAAATCTTGGAGCATGAGTAATTCTATAGGCAGTTAGGAGAAATAAGAAGGCAGATCCAGACAATTCTTGGTAGTTCCCAGTGACAGAAGAGACAACTGGCACAAACTGAAATACAGGAAAACATATTTGAACCTAAGACAATACACTTTTACATTGAGGATGACCAACCACGAGAACAAATTGTGAAATGTCTGTCCTTGTAGATATTCAAAATTAGATTGGACACAGTCCTGAGCAACTTCCTTGTAGTTTAACACCCCTCTCTGACCCAGCTAGGGTGGGAGGAGTGAGCTGTGGACCAGATGATTTCCAGAAGCATGTTCCCACCTCAGTGAATCTGTGATTCACCCTGGGAAAAACCACAGGATGGGCAGACAGGAGAGTTTGCAGATATCCAGTTGCTGAATATCAAAACAGAAAGTCAGTTCATCCTAACCCTGCTCTCCACTGCAAAAGTATTTGACCAAAAGTGAGAAGATTTGCAAATCCTTGCAGCAGGCAGATCTTGAAGAGGTAGAAGCATCCAAAAAATTTTGCTGACAAGACAAAGACTCTCCAACTCAGCAGTCAATTCTGTGAAGTGTTCACAGCTGCTTCCAACCATGCTGAACCAAACAAATTTTCCATCAGTCTCCTGTGACTGTAAACAGCACTCTAACATGGCTTTCAACTCAGCAGAATTGCATGATCAAGCAACAATTTTACCTTGTGCTTCTAGCCTGCTTGATTATTTATTCATTCAACTCAGAATTCACTGCACTAAGGTTAACATTAAGAGTTCTCCAGATAGGCTTTCCTCTTAATCTTTGAGCCATCATCAAATTAACAGGGTTGTCATGAAGGAATGTTATATTTAACAGATGTAAACAGCCCATTCAAACACCCTTCTGCTCTGGACCTCGCTTATTTAAGTCAAATATCACAATGCAGACTGACCCAAAGAGTGGCAGAAAGGGTTAACAACATGCTCTTTCTGTGCCAATGCAAGGACTAGTAAAGATTGTCTATGTTGACTTGCTTTGCAGTCTTGCTTTTAAATATTTAAATATATGTTTGAATATTTTCTTGCAAAATCACTGAAAAAACCCACTGATGAAGGGGTTGGAACTCAAACATATAGCAAGGATGCACGTTAAAGAAAAGTTTTAGGAAATTTGAGAGAATTCATGCTGGTTCAATTCCTGCATATATAAAGGAGAAAGAGTTAATATGTAAATTTTTTAGACTGAATAAATTTGAGTTCTTTCTGCCTAACTGAAAAATCAATATTTGCAACTAGCTTCCAGATAATCCTTTTTTTTTCTTTTTTTTTTTTTTTTTTTTTTTTAAATCAGGCCAGGACCACAGCTTTTAAGATTTGCTTACATCTCTTATTTCACCACCATTTTTTAAGATATTTTTTTTTTTATCCTTAATTTTTGAGTGAGTCAGTAGCAAGATTTGAAGAAAGTTGCTGAAGACTGCTGCAGGGAAAAAAAACAAAACAAAACAATGAACAAAACCCCAAGGAGCACTTTCCTTAATGGCAGTTCAGAGCAGCAAGAGCCAGGCATGGAGAACCATGCTGGGCTAGCAGCTTCAAGAGAGGCTTTTCTTTCAGTTGCCATGACACTTGTTTCCTGCAACCAAGCAACCCCCCGAGGGCACTAATATAGAAATATAGAGCAGACATTCTTTTTAACCCCCAAACCATGAAACTGGCTTGGAAAAGAATGGACCAATGTGTAGAAAACAAATTATTGTGAATTGATCGTCTTGGAGGGCTTGACAGTGAAGTCAAAACCAGAGTCAGTTTGCCATCACTGCTATTTTGGCTTTAATATTAGAATGTCAGAACTGCAGGGGTTTAATGTTAGAGCTTAAAAGAGCTTTGGGAGATAAACTATTCCTACAATGTCTATAAAAAAATCATTTTACTGTAAAAGCATCAGGGCATTTTTCGCTTATAAGGAAATGAGGAGCCTAAAATACACACATTATTACATAATTAGAATTAGTGGAGAGATCACTTAACTTCACAGCTCTTCACTGGAAGAGGAAGAATCCATGCACATTTTTGTTGTTGATACTCTTGTTGTTACAGTCCTTTTTTTTTTTATCTCATTGCCATTTCCAATAAATTGTTCTTATATCAACCTTTGATCTTTGCCTTTTGTGTCCCCAGTTCTCCTCTCCAGCCACCCACGGGGGCAGAAAAGGAGGGAGAGGGAACAGACAGCAGCATGGTTTAGGGAATCTTGACAGAAGAATTAAATTTTAAGTGAGGAATACCACTCCTAAACTACAACAGGGATTAAATAGCACAACCAAGGGAGTCTCTATACAAAAAATAGCCCACAGTCCAGCACCACTGGCTTATCGTTTTTATTAAAAAAAAAAAAAAAAAATTAAAAAGCATCTAATTTCCACTACAACTACCCTCAGAAACTAAACCACACTTGGACACAGAGTATTAAAGACAAATCATGCACAAATATTTGATCTGTAATAACTCAGTTCTCAAAGGCACTGAGCACATCAGGAACAGTCAGGTTAGTGTTTCATCTTCAAATCTGGGAAGGAGAATTAACTGAACCACACCTCAGAGCAGACAGTGTTCACCCCAGTGGTTCAGCTTTGTTCTCTGTACATTTTGCCAGAGGATGTTATATCCCTACAGGATAAAGGTCTCTTCAGTGCTGAATGAAGCCAAGGAGAGCTGTGGAACCTTGACAAAGTGATGCCTGTCCCAGGAGCTCAGTGCAGCACACAGAAGCAGCAGCAGCTCCCAGTTTGTTTCACAGAAGCAGCACAGAGCTGCACAGGACCCAGCCTCACCAGTGACACTGCCTGGGTGAGGAAAACCTGGAGTTCACCAGCTGGATGGAGCATTTGAGGTTATATCCATGTTACAAAGATCAATGGATTGACCTAGCATGAGGGAGAAGACACCCAGTCACAAAGCCAAAAGCCACATCCTCCTGATAAGTCATAATAAATATTTTCATGAGGCACCATCCTCTTTTTTTTTTGTTGCCTACATTCCTTGGACATGAAAGCCAAGACACCTAACTCCAGGCTGTGCATATCTGTAGAAATTTTTCTGCCCCTCATTACGTAGCACAAAGGCATACAGCAACACCTTTTCCAGGAGAACTCTGTCCTTCAAAGCTTGCCTGTGCTATAAATTGTGCTACTCTCCCCATTTCCCAGCATCACATATCACCTCAGCAGTTCTGAAGAACTTTTCAGCTGTTTCCCCACTGAGAAATGTTCAGTTGTACATGGGAGTAAGCTATGTGACAGCAGGTGCTCCCACCACTGCAGAGCTCAGATAATTTCAGGTTCTGCTGTGAAGCACAAAACATAAAAAATAATTTGGGGTACCAATATGGGTTTGAGCCAAAAAAAAAAAAAAAAAAAAAAAAAAAAAGGAAAAAAAAAAAAAAAAAAATTGGGGAAAAAAAGGGTGTAAACAAAAAAAAAAAAAAAAAAAAAAAAAAAAAAGTGCAGAGAAGAAAAGAAATTAAAAGTGAGAGAATGGAGAATGAAGCACCAATAAAACTGTCCTCACAACTGGAAGCAGGATTATAAATTTTTTCCAAGCTCATTAAGAGCAGTTATACTCCTAAATTTTATCTGTAGACCTAATATTTTGAGGCTGTCTAACTGCAGGACACTTCTCTTGGCAACTAGTACAGTGCTGACAGGACTTGGCAGCCTACAGTCCATGGGTTGTCACTTTAAAATAGTCAGTCCTCTGATACATTGCAAAGTCTCTATCCCTTTGAACTTTCCTGTTCCAGAATTGTTGCTCTTTCCTCAGTGCCACATCTCCTACCAATTACTGGTGTGCTGTGGAATACTGTTTAATAAACATTTTCTTGGCAGGCTACATCATCTAAGTGATCGATCATGAGTTGAGGAAATAGAGTTTTAAGTACTATATCAGCTTCCTGCATCTGCTTTGAATGGCATCCCATAGTCATTAAAAAACCCCACCATTGGCATTAAATGATTTATATTAATCTAAACAGAGATTACTTTAATTAAACACACTTTATTCCTCTTGAATTTGACAGAGCACTCCCCTGAAGCCTTCTATCCCTCCATTTATCAAACGATTTCTTGGAGAGCAGCAAGCCACTCCTCACAGACCACTTTGCTCAGGGGCCTCAGTTTTGTTCCAAAACCAGGGAAAAGAAAAATCCACAATAAGAAAATATAGACAGCTTCAACTAATCTCAGATAGCAGTACAGCTACCACGATTCAGCTCCTGAGTTTGTAACTGGATTCTAAACAAAGCTGCACAGGTTACATTGAAAAAAAAAAAAATCCATGAAATTAATTGTGGGGCATAAGTAGAGGCTGGGCAGAGGATATAAAAAGAGCAGCCTGGGGACAAGGCCTTGGGGATATTTCCAGATATTGGGGATATTTCCAGAAGCTCAACACGGGGTGCCAGTGTGTGCTCAGAGGCATTTTTATTAAAAAACCCTGGGCTGCACCCGGAGCAGTGTGGCCACAGGGTGCAAGGGGGGATTCTGCCCCTGGAGCCCTCCCCAGAGAAATCTCCCACGGGAAACCTTGCAGCAGCCTTCCAGTGCTCAAAAGAGCCTCAAGAAACCTTTTCACAAGGGTGTGTAGTGACAGGACAAGGTGGAATTACCTTTAGCTGAAGACAGGTCGGTTTAGATCAGATATTAGCAGGAAATTCTTTACTGTGAGGGTGATGAGGCACTGGAACATATTGCTCAGCAAAGCACTGGATGCCACATCCCTGGAAGTGTCCAGGGATGGATGGGGCTCTGAACAGCCTGCTCTAGTGGGAGGTGTTCCTGCCCAAGGAAGGAAGGTTGGAACAAGATGATCTTTTTAGTCCATTCTGACCCAAACCATTCCAGGATTTTCAGTCTTGTGATGTATGCCCAGACCAACTGGGACTGTAAAAGAAGAGGGTGGAACTGATGCATACACATGCTGTCACCTTTCTTTTGGTACCAATTACTAAGATTTTTTTTCTTAAGCAACAAAATCCTTAGAGAAAGATCAAATAGAAAATATTTAGTTGATTCCCTCTTCACCTCCAATATATCTGTAGGTGTGGACTGGGGATGGGTGGAGGGAATCATCATATTGTTAAAAGACTGATTTCAATTAATATTAAACCAAAATATAACTAGAGGTATTCATAAACATCCTGAAAGAATTAATTTCCCCTTCCTTGCAAATTCAATATTTTCAGTCTGATTTGCAGACAGGTATCTGAAACAGATCCAAACTATTATCAAATCTGCATGCTAGATGACTGACATTCACCCTTCACTGAAAGCCTCTCAGAAAATAGAGTCATGAAAATTCTATCCCAAGCGTCTGAGCTTTTTAATAACTAATAGAACAGTGTCTTTCCAGGCTCACCTTTCATTTGTTATTTACTCAGCAGTATTTACACACTGTTCAGGCAGGCTAAGCCATACAAAGGGATAGACATGCACAAATATAAACAGAATTATAACGTCCTGGTTGCAAGAGAGCGGCGACAGAGGAATACACCAGCTGTGCAGAAGAGCCTGGGGATGAGTCACTACTCTGAAACATTCAGGCAGTTCTTAAAATATCCATAATTATCCTTCCTACCCAAGTATGGAATATGCCTTTTAGTGTCATTGAACTGTTTGCTGCCATGCATTTCCAAGGATTTGTACCAGAGGAGGCTCTAGGGGAGAGTTTTAGTCCTGCAGTTGACATCTTGGAAGACTTAGGGACACCCAGTGATCCTGGTCTCAACTACAGGGGCAACTTTTGTCTCCCATCTGCTTTGAGGCACAAGAGTAGAGCCAAAGCCCCACCCAAAAGGAGAGAAAATTTTTGCCAAAACCAAAGCAAAGCAAACCAAACTCCTCCCCTTCCCCTTTCCCCACCAAAACCCCAAAAGCTGAACACCAAAAAGGTAAGTTAAACTACCTGCCTCTCCTAGTGGGCAGTGTAAATATATAAGAATCCTGATGAAGCTGTTTATCCCTCAGGAAACAAATCTCCTTTAGACATTTTCATTGACCAAATTATTTATTTGCACTTATCAGTATTCAGGTGCACTTAATATTTTTATGCTTAGAGGGGTAATTAAACCTATACAGAGTCTCTAGTCACTCCATCTCAGGGCTCTGTCTTCCTTCAAACGTGATAATTTAGCAAATTAAATTGTGTTAGCCTAAAGAAAATTCACAGCTTTTTGCATGTAAAAGATTTATCTTTTCCTTATTCTCTGCTGAGGGAACAGTCAAGCTTGGCAAGCACACATCCTGTGCCCCAGATATCATGCAGTGGGAAGGTGTAATACACACAAGAAATAAATAGTCCATTCCCTTAGGTTCTACTTCTACCTTGGTTGGGTTTTTTGGGTTTCTTTTTGGATTGCCACCAACTCTCTGATTAAGTCCTACAGAAATAATAAGCAAGTAAGGTGATAGGCAACAATATATTTTTCCTACCTTCTTGGATTGCAGAAACAAGGTACCTCCTTACAGCAGGGAGAAATAACAGAGAGGGCTGCAGCTGAATCCAAAATTAACTCTTAATGAACAAGTAAAGAAGCCTCACACCTACTGTACATGATCACTCAAAATAGGCAACAAATCCCTTAGAGAATGTTCTCAAAAATTAGTTTCCTAATGAGGTCAGAAGGACAGGCTACAAAATTGCATTCACTGGTTGGTACAAGCTGCTTGTTAGTTGAATGAAATTCAGGCATCTCTCCTGCTTTAAACTTTCTACTGCAACTTGTGTTAGCTAACCTATAGTTTTTTAAAGGGAATTTTAGTTGTGAGCATCAACAAACCAGTTCTTCATAAAGCTGCACACAGGGATATGTCCCAGGTCTCCTCTTTCTCCCCAGGAAAGCAACATCCCTGAGGAAACCTTAGAATATCTCACAGATTAATTTTTCAATTGGGGAAGGGCTTTGGAGAGATACAAAAGGCACAGATTATACCTGTGGTTTTACCAAAAAAATAACAGAAAGTAGGCCTTGATCTGAAAGCATATTAACAAAAGGGATAGAAAGGGATACTTGTGGGGATGTGTAAAAGTTTTCTGATTCAAGGAATGGACTGCATTGTAGTTTGGGGCTTGAGAATGCCAGAAATGCTGCTATTCAGTGCATGGTTACCTAAATAATGTTCCATTTTGTTTTCAGTCACCCTCGACAGATTTTTTTTTTTTTTTATCCTATGCAGAGACATCTCTCCAGATATAAAGTTACAAAACAACAATAATGAAAAACAGCACCCTGCATTACAGGACACCAATTCAGGTGCAAATATGCAAAATTTGTTCATAATCCATGGAAAAAAGTGATCTCTTCTCTAGGTAAGGGGCAAAGAAGAAAGTGGTAGGGGATAGCTTTTCCCTGTATAAAGAATTTAATCTACACACATTAATCATAAATTTCATTTTAATCTCTCCTCATAAGTAGTGAACACAAAGCTACAATTTCAATGTATTTTAAACAAAAGCACAGCAAATGCTTCTATTTTCAGTTCAAATTAGAAACAGACCTTGCCACAAGCTGCATCTGTTGATACCTCTCAGTGCAAGTGTTGGACACTTGACAAACCAAACACACAACGTGTTCCATCTAGTCAGTTCTTCAGATTCTCTCTACAACTATGAGAATTCAATTAGGCAAATTCTTAATTGATACAGACTGCTCTTCCTGCTAGCAATGACCCTTTGCATCATTGTTAGCAGTCTTCTATGATTAATTATGCCAATGGCAGCAGACTAATTTTCTTATTTCTATAGACTACCAAAACAGCACTCATTAAAGAGGCAGTGGTGAAAAAAATTTCATTATGCCATTCATCTTTTACCTCTATTTATCACGGGTTTAGCCCTAGCAGCTTTCTATAAAAAGCTCTTCAGGTCTTCCTTTCTTGCAGTGTGGAGCTGCAAGGCAAGTAGCCAAAGACAGAGCATGCCACTACTGGCACTCTTGCCTTAGTCTGGGTTTTGCTTGCCAGAACTGAGGCTGAGAGACAAGGAAAGAAGAAAAGAAAAATGTTGTCCAAGGAAAAAAACCATCAGGATTCCTATAAAAGCAACATGTACAATTATACAGAAACAGTCACATATGTCTAGACAAAATTTAACACATTTTTTTTATTGAAAAGACACAAAAATTCACTATAACATGGAGAGCTGCCTGCTATGCCTGTAGAATTTGCCACTTTCTGGAAATAAAGATTGATGACCTGAAAGAATCAGGAGTTCAGAACTTATTCAACCAGTAAGCATTGAAGGAGGAGACAAATATTTCAAAGCAGTGGCAGTGAAAATTCAAGGTTTGGGCTAAGGATATTTCATAAATAAATGCCCTATCTATATATTTTTAGGCTTTTTCAACAAGGTATTGCTTGTTGAAAGAAGCCTAAAAGAATTTCCACATTGAGAGAAAGCCATAAGTGAGCATCAATATGGATGGAAAAAGACTGTGACACATTGCACAGAAATGCTTCCACAAAGCCCTTACTAGGAAACAGCACTACAGCCAGTTTCACCTAAGGAGAAAAAATAAAAAAATACACTAAAAGTTTACCCAAGTGTAATAAAGCAGCTCTAAAAATTTACAAGTGAATTTGCACTTTCAAATACTTAAAGTCCAACTGCTGGCACAGGCCAAACAAGAGTTCTCCACATTCTCTAGACTTAAAAATCCTCCATTGCAAAGATTTCTTGATTAAAAATCAATAAATACACACAGTTTTTCTGTTTTTATGAACTCATTGACTTGAAAAAGCAGTCCTTTGTGAACACTTAAAATCAGAAATTGAATATTTTTATTGATATTACATGTCCAGTCTGTTTAAATTTACTATACATTATACAAAATCCCTCTTGTTTAATTCAGTTTTTCAAGATGAATCATGAAATGACATCTACTTATTTATAAGACTTCAATTTTACCAGTAGAAATGAAATTGACTGCTTATTAGATAAAGGAGATTTCAGCATTCCCTTGATCTGAGCAGCACAGAAGACAAATTCTATGCCAGAGGCAGAGAAACAGGACATGGGGGCCTAAAATACAGTAAAATAAAAATTTTAAAAAAACTCCCACCAAACAATAAACACATTTTCCCCAAAAAAACCACTACCAAACAATAAAACAGAAACAAAAATAGAATTAAGGTAGTTCCCATAACTACTTCAATACAGGTATGATAAATTGTGGCTACTTGAGCTCATGTACCTAAGAACCAAGGACCTTTTGACCACAGTTTAAAACTGGCTAGAGCTTCAAAAATTTACTTTTTCAAGAAGAATTTTCCATGGGCATTTAAGGAATTAATAAATATGTTAAATGAAAGAGTGGTTCACAAAATTAAACAGTTTCTTGAGAATTTGTACTGAATGTGCAACAGTAACTTTCAGGACAAAATACTGATTTTTTATTATTATTTGTTTAATGCAGCCATTAATACAACTAGTATTGGCCAAGTCAAAAAATTATTCATAAGAAAGCTTCATCTGCTTTAGGCACATACTTCTACAGCTTTTAGGTCTGTATTGTTATTTTCTTTAAAGAAATGTGTCAAGATGTCATCAGCAACAGCTGTCTAGATGACACAGGACAAAGGCTCCAGTTATGTTTCTCTAACACCTAGATGCCACATGGGAAAATGCTAAATAAAACCATAATAAAGAGGTCAGAGCACAAGAAGAACCTGATCTCAGATATATTTGGCTGATTATATGCTCTTAATTATTGACCAACACACTTTCCTCAGGGGCCCAGAGGAAACAAATAAACAATAAAAACAAAAAAACAACAAAACAATCAAATCAAAGAACTCTGTCTTCTTGCATGACTCCTTTTGATCCAAATATCCAAACATTTATAACAGACTATTGCAAAATAAGTGCAATAAGCACGGGGGTGGGGGGATGCCTGTGGTTTGCAGGTTTTTTTCCCAATAATTTTGAAATTCCTTCACACAATGCATATGTTAAAGCACTCAGCTTTCCTGTACATGCAGGGCAATGTCCTTGCTGCTTGCTAGTCCTATTGCCTTCTCACCAGCCCAAATTTCCTGAGAGATGGACACAAGACTGCACTGCATAACAACTTCTGTCCCTGGTACGAGGAGCAGGAAAAAACTGGGAGATGCTGGTCTCTGTTCCAGGGACAATGCACAGGGATAAGCAAAATCCTGGGTAAAATATTCATAGATTCATCTCTGCCAGCTTACATCCCCTCCTCGCCCTCCAGAGCACCCTGATAGAAATTCATCAACTTGTTAAAACTGAGAGACAGAAAGGGCTCAGTCATCTCCTCGACCCCACCAGCTCCAGTCTATTGTGATGTTGACTCCCACTTATCTGCTAAACCTAGTTTGAATTTCAGATGGTTTCCATCTTTATCACTGTAAAGCCAAATTCAACCTCATTAAAATTTAAAATGCTCTGCTGTAACTCAGTCACTCAGAACACTGACAAATTTACTGTGTTTTTAAATATGATCCACAGTACCAAAGAGACACAGCAAACAAAGTAATTTAAAATCAGTTAATATTGCAATTTGAAAGGAAACTGAAACTCTGTACTTAACATATCTGTTCTATTAAAATTTTATTTTTGCATTAGAGGAATTAACAGGAAAGTGGTTAAAGAGGTTATCCTATAATAATAATAGATTTGTATGCAAGCACATACAGCCACTCTGACACACTGGCAAGTCATATACAGCCCTCTTAGATGAGTTAAAGAACAATGACAACCAAGCAGCTTTTTCCAAGGAAACATCAGAATATGTTAACACACAGAATTTCATTAATTTTTTTTTGAGTAAGCATATCCAGTCTTAGACCTTTTATAAAGAAATTTGGGAAAACATTTTCTTTTAAAATGTAAAGTTATTTAAAATTATTTTTGTCCTCAGGCAAAATGATATCTAAACAGACTGATTCCTTGAGACCAAAACTAAGTGTTGTGAAAGTTAATCATATTTCTACATTTATTTTCACTACCTGATTTGGGACAGAACTTTACAATGCCACAGGAGTTTGAAGTCATATTCTAAATCCATACCTGTCTAGTAGCCCACACCAGTGAAATAATCTCATGAAGGAGAATAATGATTTTTTGAACAGAGGTTTTCTGAATAGTGAAGGCAAGGAGAGCAGTCTGATCTGAGCTCTTTTAAGATGCCATCAGAGGTTTGCATTTGCATGTTTTGCTTCAGCACTTACACACCCAACACCATATAAACTCTGCAATTGCAGCAAGTTTCACAGTGCATGGCACAAGCAGTAAATTAGAGTACACATTCTGACACAGCACACCTGAATACGTTTCCAGCTTGTATTCACTGCAACAGATTTGTGGTGCAGTTAAATGTAAATATAAATGCCATTCTTCAAAACAGTTAACTGTAAAGGGGTCATGAGAGCAAAGTGATGTTCCCTACCATGTAATAAAGGGAACAGAGACAGAGTGAGGCCCCATTTTCCACAGCCAAACTGCAAGAAATTGAGTGGATAATAAGATAGCAACATTTTCAGAACTCACATGACTATTACTTCAATTCTATATAGGGCTTTCTTTTGGGTTAGCTAATAAAATAATTTTGTTCTTGTTTATTTTGTTCTGGCAGAAAATAGTAGTCAGAAATCTGGATTTACAGCCCTGTACTTCTGGTGAAATAGAACAGGGATAGAAAACAACATAAGGCAGAATAATCTGGAAGTTAGGTACATACTGCAGTTGCAGCAAGAGTCACAGAAGTTCAATTCCAATTATCACTAGAGATCATCATCCTCACTTACCACTTTTCCACTGATAATGTGCAACATTAAGGTAGTAAAAAATCTGGTGTATGAATGCAACAACTAAGTAAACCATCTGCTGTGTGAAAAGTCAGCTGAGAGAACGACTGTGGACATATGGGGATACCAGCAGTGAATCACCCATTCAAGAAAAAGTCAAGCTCTGGTCAAATCAAGGTCTGAAAACAAAGTGAGGATGGCAAAGAGGCCATTTAACAACTGCTGCTGCTGGTTTGTGGCAACCTCAGGACCCATCCCAGACCTGCCACCACCTCTGGAATCAGTCTGTCACCTGGGATATGACTTGCTCTAGTTCAGAATAGCTAAAATGCTGCCCATCAGTGGAGGATCAGAGTGAAAAATGGAGGCACCAGGAGCAGTGGTAAAGATGCTTTACAGCAGGAAGAGTGAAATTGTTTTAAAGCCTTCAAAATGGGTCCAAAGAGGGATTTTGATTCAGATGTTTAAAGTTCAGGTTCTGCTTCCAAAGTGAAGGGAGAGTTGGATCAACTCCTCTAAGTTAAATTAGTCCTTTTGACTTCAGTTGACTCTTTCCAGCAGAACTTCCTCTGCTTTCACAGAAAGCACTGGAGTGAGGTCAAAGGAGCTACACGGGCTGATATTTTACTTCTGGGCAGAAAAGTAGCTTTGGGCAACATGTATGACATTGAACACCTTTCCATATGGAGGCAGAAATTATTTTTTGGCCCTTATTTAACCACCAAATTATAATCTAGTAGGTTGATGCAAAAGCAGCACAAGCTATAGGATCTGTGGCTGGTGGGGCACTGTTCAATTGAAATAATAACAATAGAAATACTAAAGATGTTGCTCCACACTGGGACTCAAGGAAAGCTTCCTACTCACTAACCCAATTTTCATCTGTGCCAATGGAAGTGATGCTGAACACTCAGACCAGAGACCATTCCACTGAGCTTACATCTAGAAATATTTGTTCTATTTCCCTTACAGAGGACAGAAATTTCTGAATAACTTGATCTTTTTCACAGACATATGTCTAGCCCCCAATCTAGTAGGAACCATCTTACACTAACATGACCATGCACACCAAAAACCTCACAAATGAGCCACCAAAACCTCACACCCCCCACTCACAAATGCCACAGTCTTAAAATTGAAGTACTCTGCAGAATTCCTATCCCCAAAACATCCCACAGAAATATGTTCGCTTGACATTTTCAGAGGAAGCAATCTTTCAACAATTTCATATTTTTCTACCTTTTTATCAGGAAAATGCTTTGCTACTGAAAAATACCCCAAAACTGTTTGTGGAAAACAGAAATCCCTACCACTTTCTGATCTGCCATTTTTGTACCTTCACTTCCCCTTTTTTTTCTCTTGTTAGAGGAAAAGTTTGCGTTGGAAAGAAATCAGATGCAAACAAGCTAGTAGGGACTACTACCCTTCAGGTATTTTTATACTTTCATCAGATCCTCCTGAGCTTTCTCTTTCCCAAATTGTACATTACTAGTGGAACAGAGAAAACATTTGAGGTTATTCCATGGTATGCTGTTCCTGTTTCCCCCACCCAGGCTGTGGAAGCCATATATATATACACACATAAATGTAAGCATCCCTTGCAGAAAGCTTTTTTGTTCAATGGGAACTTTCCTCTTCTCAATATCTCTTTACAGAACATGAGTGCAAAAGGTTATAGCAAGTATTCAAACATCTATCCTGCCTGTCACAAAGGCCACAGAGCTTTACTATACTACTTTGTATGTCTGTACCACATTTGCTGCTAGTCTGAAAAGAAGCTTTATTACTGAAGCAAGAATCTGTTCACAGAGAGTAAGTTTCCTCTTCTCCTTCCTCCTGCTATTTTAATTCTCCTCCAGATGTTTTCTTTCCTATTTGCAAGGCAAATGGTGCTAAACGAGAAGATCAAACTGAAGCAAGAGAGAGATGTCCCTCTGAGACACACTACTTTATGACAACCCAAATTTTAAATTTGAATCAGAATAATTGCCAGAACAGCTGTGCTGACTCTACACAAATGTATAAAGTAAGAGTGGAACCAGTTCACATTTTAAGTTCTTGTTTTCTGTTCTCATCCTCTTGTATTCCCTTTGCCCCTTCCCCATCATTGTGAGCTCTCCAGCAGTCGTGTTTCAATTGTTCTCTGGTGTCACAATTGTTTCTGTCACACAGGCCCTCAGCTTCTAGTGGCACAGGATCAGCAGCTCTGCACTGATCCCTCTATCCATGTAAAATATTCTTGCACTGAGAACCCCCAGGACATGGATGTTGATGGCCAGCTCAGAAATGAGTCAGCCAAGGACCCACCAAACTCCAGGCTTCATTCAGGTTTTCCTAAAGCTTACTCTTAGAAACTCAAGTATTCATCCAAGGATTTGGTCAGACTGTAATCTTCTGGTGGTTACTTGGGTGGATGAAGCAGCCAAAGGATGAGAATGTTTGGAAATCTGTGTTGAACACTGGGATATTCTTTGGCACTGTGGGTACTGGTTGGGTCACAGCATATGACAAATGAGGTCAGCAATCTTCATCTGTAAAGAATTTGTTTTCATCTCTCCCTGGACTCCTACAAGAAGAAAATTTGTACCACATAAAGTACAGGAACTTCTCAGAAGTACCAATAGAAAGATCTTTTGGTTTACTTAATTATCCTCCTAATCACTGGTGCTTTAATAGAATTTTAAGCACGGTGGATTATTTTAATACCCACTCAATTTTAATTACAGTGCATTTAAAGAGATTAGTTTTTAACAAAGATGGATATCATTATCTCTGAGACAGTACTAACAAGTTGTAGCCACTGTGTCTTTTCCTTCCAACAAACAAAAGTCATCCTTATTTGGACTAACATATTTGCTCGGTGACTTTGCTTAGGGCTCCTATCAGTCAGCAGCACTAGAAATAATGCAAACAAGTACCCAGTCCTCTCCCCAAGAAAACACTTTTCCAAACAGATAACATGAAAAACATACTGGCAGATTAAAGACTTAAATTTTTCCCTCACAGAGATTCAGGAAGGTGCCCATTGTGCAGCTTTGTGCCTCCTAAAGGGAATGTTTGCACTAAGTTGGGGCACTAAGGTAGCAGCACATTGGGTGACAGCACATTCTCAAATTAAGGGATTCAAGTTGCTTTTAGGAGGATGAGTGGGGGCCTGAGGTTCTGGATTGCTACAGTTTGACACGAGTACAAGCAGGAATTTTTCAAATTCCACAGTTTTAAAAACTAAGCTTTTGCCCACACTTTTGAGAGCATGAAGGACATTTTGTTGAGCTCAAAATATTGTTCATGAATAATGAAGAAACACATCCTGTGTTTAAAGATAGGAATTTATGCAACCGAAATTTTAAATCTGATTGCTGTCAGTGCAGAACTGGCTGTTACTAAAAGAAAAAAGACAATAATATCATTAGAATACAAAAAAAAGAGAGCCTCAATAATAGTTGTAGCACTCTATATTTTTCACAAATGACTCAGTCTGTATCCCATTTCCTGGTGTTATGTTAACCCTACACTGCTCCTCTGAGTCTTAAAGTTGGTGGTTTGAATGTGGGCTTGGTAGAAGCAAGGAAAAAGGTATAACAGCAAGCTATGAGCAGCTGGAGGAATAAAATTTTTGTGGGTTTCTTCTTTGTGACTCCATTTGGAGTCCTTCTCACATACCTGGCAACACAGGTTTCCTCTGGCATCCTTCCTCCATCAGTCTGCATCTCCACATCACCTCTAAGTTTACTATTTATGGTGCCTTTTACACATGTTAGATACCACTTCTTTATCCTCTTTGTTACCTCTGAAGCCAGTTTTCTCTAGCTTCAGCTCTGTGGTTGTTTAAGCAATGATTGGAAAGTTGTTAATATCTGTTAGGTCTTCTTAGCCAAGCCACATCTCTTATTACTCCCTGCCAGTGTCCCTGCATGTCACCTCCTGCTTTTTCAGTTGTCAAGGCATCTTCTTTACACTACAATAAGTTATTAGCCATAAATTTCTGATTCTACTCAGAATAACTGTTTATTAGTCTGATTTATATAAAAGGTTGCACCTTAGAAAGATAATAAAACTTTTTAAAAATTAGAAGAGACAGCTGATCAGTTAAAGAAACCAGCTAAATCAAGTAAAACAAATTTTCATGCAAGTAAAAAAGTTAACAAGTAAGAGACTATCCAACACTAATTCTCAGAGTTCCCAAAAATCACAACTCTCAGTAATTCAACTTTATACTCCATCAAAAAAAGCTCTGCAGGTAAAAGCTTGATTGTTTCCCAGCCTGAACATTAGAAACATTAACAATTCCACCACCCAAACTGTACCTGGACTCCAGATCACTGTATTCTCACCAGCTGTGACAAAGACATTGTAATAGCTGCATTTCCATCCTAAAAATATACTCCTGTTAAATCAACATGTTAATTGAAATCCAAAGATAACCTCTGAAGCTGACCCAGATTCAGCAGAGAAAGACAAGGGTATGCATCTGGGCAGGAATTTTCTTCCTATGAAAATCAGTAGGCAGGACCCATAAGAGTGAATTCATGGGCTTTTAACAAAGTCAAGTGTGGAGTGTTACTGCCAGGAAACATGAACAGCACACTCAGATTTCTGGAAAGCCTGAGGGAGCTGATTATTTAACTCATGTATATAAATGAAAATATTAATATCACTTCAACCTTCTTGTCTAAGGAGGCTTCTAATATTAATGCCTTTTTTCTAAAGTGATTTGATCAATACAGTTTGTGTTAATGAAAAAGAAATGAGTTAATTGAAGTATTCACTTCTGGAAGAACAAAAAGTTTTTTGAGGGTTCATATTTTGAAGTCCAGCAAATATTCCCTTCCTTAGTCAACCTTTTAGGCAAAGCCCTAGCAAAAAACAAACCCAACTAAACACACAGAGGAGAGACTATGAATTGGAGGATATGCTGCAACTCTGAGAAGTGTTACCATGGATTTCTTTTCTACAGAAGCCACATGAAAAATCACCTTACAACAAAGCCTCATGGTGCTTTATTCATTTTCTTCCAACCCAAAGCCATATTTTGCTCTTTGACTGATATGCTAAAGATGCAGGGGGAAGCAAGGTGTTGTTGCAATTTCAGGATCACACTCAGTGACACACAGGAACACCAGAACTCCTTCTGCCCATGCAGAATTTTTGCCAAGGTCCCTAGAGGTCACACATGCACAACCACTGCATTTGTCCACTGTGCCTCTAGCTCTCCTGAGGCTTTGCTTTAGTAAGACAAATGGCTAATTCACTACAGAAGAATGTTGTGCATTTCATGATTAAACACAAGCCTCCTCAGACTTAGCTTCATTTATTTCCTCAGCAATGAAATATGTGCTGGTTTATATTTTTTCATTGCTACTTAAATACAAGGAGTTTTTAAAAGGCTGGAGGAATTATCAAAGAGAAATCTTTCATTTTAACATAAAAATATGTTTTGGTCACTATTTTTACCTGCTGCCATGTATTTATTTAATTGCATCATTTAAATGTGTTTAAGGAATTTGAATAATTGCTAATGATCCTTCCCTTAGGAATTCAATTAAACCTAGCCCCAAATCTGTAGACATTAATGGGAAGAGTGAAATCTTGCTCTTCTAACTAGATATTTATATTGAGATTTATATAAAGTTAATTACCAGTAATCCCTAATTATAGTTTTCAGTATTAGCATAGTTAACAGAAACACCTTGTAGTATGCTCATGACCATAAATGCTTGTTTGATGACTGATGACATTAAAAACCAGGCTCAGATGTTCCCTTTTTGGTGGCTTTTTGTTTTGGAGAGGAGTGGGTGGGGAAGGGGGGCCAGCAGAGAAGGGGTTTGTTTGTTTTTGAAGGAAGCACTGCCCCTGTCAGGGATGCTGTCTCCACCCAGCCTTCTCCCTGTGCCCCAGACTGCCCAACAAGAGCTGGCTCAAGCCCTGCTCTTACAGAGACTGTTACAGCAGTCCAGTGCCATTAGCTATGTTCAACTATTTCAATTAAGAGTTTCCCTGTACATTAAGGCTCTGCTGTGCTAATGGAGAAGTAACTCATCAATATTTAGAGCTAAACCCCCATCATTTTACTAGCATGCATGTACCCAGGGGTCCTCCCTCTTTGCTGTTCACAGTGACCCCTGCCCACCTGCTCTATTGCTGTCCAGCCTTGCTGGATGTGCCTACACTCAGCTTGCTGTCACTTCAGGCAACAAAGGATAATGCCAAATTTATCCTCTGCTGATATAAATAGCAGATCATACTGTCCCTGATGTAAATGAAAGTAAAGACTCATTAGTGAAATTGTTAATCCATGTGCATAAAAGCTCAGGAAGAAAATGTGTTTCTGATTTAAACCTCCCCAGCCATGCAGAACACCTAACCCAGTGCAAACAACTCTAGGAACTTGGCTGGAGCACATTAGATGGCCAAGAAGCAAGAATCTGTGCCCTGAAGCAGGCAAGAGAGAGGGAACAGACCAAGAAGTCAAAACTGGTCTTCCAGTTTTCCAAATCAGATTAATGTCTGAATGACTGGCTTTTAAGGTCTTAGCATCTTACATCATCACAAACAGAAGAGAGCACAACAGCTCACAACAGGCAGATGAATCTCTACATTGTCCTTCTCAATTTTCACCAACTGGTCTCAAAAAAACCCACAGAAACAAGGAGTTGCCCCATCTTACCCAAAGCAGAGGGTTTGTGCTTAATTTTCACTTCTCTGGCTTCACTGACACTGCTCTTGCTTCCCTGCTCTGTCCACCAGCCAGGGAGAGGGACCCGTGTGGGACTTGTGCCACCAGCCTGTGCTCTGCTGCACCTCCTGCCCCCTCAGCAGGGACAGAGCACAAACACAGCTGCTCAACTATGAAACTGTTCATCAAGAATCAGAACAAACGTTTTGGGCCTATTCAGGAGTAACATAATCTGACTTTATCGTTTGTTTGTGCTGTATCACAGGTTAGGCCCCCTATGAATTTTACACTTTGCTACCATTGTCTGTTCTTTTTTGCATGTCACTCTTGTGGGGACTAATAACAAAATATAACCATGGCAACGAAATAATAAAAACACTTTTGAATATGTTTAAATAATTTTTAGTAACTTCTTGACAGTTACTGTAGGCAAAACGTATGTATTTTTCACAAAATACACGTTATATTATTGTCACTGTAAGTAACAGAGATAAATTATAGGTAATTTCCACTTCTTAAGTCCTGTTTCTATGGTAATATGAGCAACTGCCATTACTTCAGAGCTTGTTACCATGGTTATTTCAGGTAATTCCAGGGTTTTAATACCCTCAAACCTGAAGTGATACTTTTTCCTCCTATTTTGTGGTTGAACAAAATCATAGTTAAACTTCAGGGGGGAACAACCCTTCTAGTTAAAACAAAACCAGCCTATAGCACATATATAAACAGAGATAAATCAAAATGAATTGCTTACCACACAACCCCTAGCTGATATTCTTCTCCTAAAAGGACAATACCCCTCTCCCAAACATATTTTGATGGAAAAGGGAAGGTGTGAGGATTCAGGGTGAGGATTCTCTAACTGAGCTGTGCAGATTACTCTTCCTGGCCATCCAGATTCCTGGGGAAGCTCAGGAGTGGGATATAATGGGGAGTGCTTCTCCACACCCCAGTCTGAGAGCTGGCTGAGAAGGTGCCAGCTGCCCCCATCCCTGCAGCACTGAGGGGCACTGGGCACTCCGGGGTCACTCCCTGGCACCTCACCCAGCATTGACACCCAATTCAAGAGTAAATGGGATTAGTGGAGCCTTTTGTGGGAGTCAGACAGCCCTCACCACTCTGCCAGCACAAATGGCATCAGCATCATCCCCTGGGTCCTGCAGGCACCACTGTGGGTTTGGAGCTGCCCAGGGTAATTCTGCTTGAACCTTTGTGTAGGACACAAGTGTCCAATCTCTGCTCACTGTCCAGAAACTGAGAGATACGAGGTCAGAAATAAACTGGAGAGTTCTTGTCTTCTTCTCTGCCTGCACACCTGTGTGTGTGTTGCTGTGTGTTCCTCTCTGTGTCACAGTAACACCTGTGCATTGCTGCTTTAAAACAACACAGAAATCTGGGCACAGCCTTTCTACCCCCTTGGATATAAACACAATTTTAGGAAGAAAATTAGCAGTGGGCAGTTTTTAGACAGAGAACAGTTAGTGAGGAAATTACCTGGGATTTTACAGTTGCTTCAAGGTGAGTATGTAGTGGCTGAAATTCCTCTGCTTCCACCTGGGAGTTCACGAAAAGGATCTCTAACTCTGAGAGGAAGGGCAGGTCCAACTGGGTGAGCTGTGCCCACATCACACTCAGAAACCCAAATTCAGGGAGGACATCTATCTGAAACTCCTCTGCACCAGAAGTGTTATCCCTCTCTGTAAAACTATTATATTTCCTAGTAAAATCCTAATAACCCCTGCATTGTGTGGATTGAGAAGCTACCAAGAGTTCTCTGTCAGAGTGGAGGCATGTCCATTGCACTCTTGGGAAGGAAAAAGTTTTAGGTTTTTCAGATTCCTTTCAGGTCAGACACTGTGTATGTATGCTACACATTTTGTAAGCTCATACACTGATGTCACCAAAGGTGCTGACATCTGTAGAGAACAGTCCTGCAAATGGCATGGCAAGCTGCTCCATAAAATTCTGTATGCTGCCAGGCCAGCTGGCAGACAGGCACTAGTCTAACCAATTAAATTACTCAGGCATTCTCTAGTTCCAATCCTTATTTTCAGGCTTGCAACCCAAAACAATTAACAAAGCTTTCTGTAGCTCTTTTGATTGCACTTTCTTACTGGGACATTGATGACTTTTAAGATCCTGGGAAGCTGAAGGGCTTGTTATTGTCCCCTAAAATGGGGGGCCTCTCCTGTTCTGAGTCTTATTTTTTATCCTGTTTGCAGGATCTGCTTGAACTGTACTTATAGGCAATAATTTTTTATAGCAGTAGCATAATTCTCATTTGGCTATTCTGTTCTATTTTCCTTTTTTAGTGGCAACCTTGGTCTCTAACATGACAAACTCCTGGCATTTCTCTTTCATTCAATCAAGGTGGCCCTAAGTATGAAGTTTATAAAAAAGCCCAGGAAACCTCTCTTCCTCCAGTGCACACCAGCTGTGCTTTCTCCATTATGCATTCTTCCAAGGATTTTGATATTTTTAATTATTTATCCCCTTTGAACCTGATAATATTAATTATTTCCTAATCTATCCACCAAATTACTCTCTGACCTAGTCAGACCATACAGAGATAAACTGGAAAAAAGCACAGATAAGTGATTTTATCCAAATCTCTGATCCCGATTTTCAAAGAACATACAAATATTTCTTCTTTCCCTGTATCCTCTTCCTACATTTCAACCATTGCCAAATTCAGCTTCCAGACAGAGGAGACTAGAAGAGTCTAATGCATTCCCTGCTTCAAAAAAGCCTCTACAGCATCCATTCATTTGTATTGCCCATTTCTATTTGGAAACACTCTCACAAAAAATACCCTTATATCATTCTCCAGATTGGAAATATTTTTCCCAATGTGGTGTTAGAGAACACAAGGAACCAGACCCATGACAAATACTGACTTAATATCTAAATCTGAGCTATCTTTTTGTTGCCAGAGAAACATGGGTTGGAGGTGTAAGGCAGAAGAAGGGAAAGTAGAAGGTACATGTTTAAAGCAGCCTCAGGGAATTTAAAAATAAGTTTTCCATTACAGTTAACTGATGACTGGAACACAAGACAGTTGAAATTTCTCAGGGTTTGCTTTGGAAAGCCTAGCCTTCTTTTCAGAAAATTCTCTTTTATAGAAACTTCTCCTGTGATGTAGAATTAATACACAGTGTTAAAAGTCACTGGGTGATTCGTGTCATTTTACACACACTACATCTGTTGCTCACAAACAGGAGAATCTGACTCCTACTGCAGTGGACATTCACTGGGAACCCTGGAAAGTAGGAAGAAAAGTCCACCAGTTGAAAATGATACATGGATATCTCATATGACCTTTTCATCTGTAATTCCCTCTCAAATAAAGGACAAAGCCTCATTTTTATTATAAAACAACCCCAGAGAAAAACAACTATCTGCAAAAATGTTAACAATTAAACAATAATCTGGGGATTTGGAAACTAAGCACCCTGTATATGAACAGATTAATTGAATATTGTCTATGTAATTCTAGAGAAAACCAATTAAGCTTACCATCTAATGAGCAATGATGCCCTCTCACATCTGCCAGCAGAAAGAATCAACATAATCTACTGCAGGTGGTTGTGCTTTTTATTCACTGTGTTACAGAAATGATTCAACACCATAAATTATGGAACCATAATCAGCAATTGGTAATATGGGGGAGTTTATCCTTTTCTTAGTTTATAGGCTTATAACTACTCTTACATCAAAGCACAGCACTCGAATTTGTGCCCACAATTAACATTTATTCATAAAACATCAAGTATTTTTTCCAGCTCTTAGACCACATGGCATTTCAAAACATCAACCAAATTGCAAATAATGACCAAACATTCCCAAATCATCTCTTTCTACCACTTTCTTTTGCCTTTCACATAGATGATCAGAAAGTCATGGAATGAGGAGAGATTCCCAGCTTGCATTACAAGAGGGATAACCCGTTTCCTGTTCTGGTTCTATGATATTTGGAAGAATCTGGTTATTCAATAATGCTTCTTTTTCCTTTGGTTGCTCTGACAACATTTTTACAGGATCTTCCACAAACACCTAAAAACCTTTGTGTTCAGTGGGCAAATGTTTTGGTACAAGCAGGTGCATAAGATAACTCTAGCCCCAAATGTAAAGTACAAACATCAGCAAAAGGGCTTCATATTGTTCTAAGATTTGGTAAAATTACTTTTTACTTTGCATTGTGCTTTCTGGCACAATGGGCTCTTCTAATATGAGTCACAGAGACATGCAGAGCCCCACAGTAAATCCCTGAACACCTGATATAAAGCCATTTATCTGAGGGTAATTCAATCAGTAAGAAATGTGGAGTCATTATCCATAGCTGCAAGTAAACCCATCCTGCAGTCATCCCAAAGATGACACATGGCTCAAGTCACTGGTACTGCAGTTTCCTCCATAAGAAAGAGCAATTCACATAAAAGAAAAAATAACATGACTGCATTGCATCCTTCACCCTGTAATACTATTCTACAAAGTAAATTAATTTTTGTTTGATAAAGAGAAATCAAAACATATGCAGGAGTTTTAGGGAAATAAACTTTCACTTCTAATTGTCCAAGTCAGAATTGGATGCAGAATCCATGACTGGGTAAGTGTCTGCCATCTAAAGGTTCAGAAACCTAAGGCAGCAAGTCACACTCCAGAAATTCGATTCTTTTTCATTTCATGTTAGAGAAAAGCTCAAAGAAAAATAACATAGAGTAGATTTCCTTTATCCCCATAAAGTTCCTGAAATTGTTTTGAAAAGTACTCTGAAATTTTTTTGTTTTAAATTCTTAAATAAATTAAACATTGTGAATATCTTTACCATGTATATTTTTGATTACGTGTTTGGTTTGTTTTTTTTTTTTTTTTTT
>VXBS01000721.1:278098-373377 GCA_013400255.1 Sitta europaea | reverse complement strand
TTTGTTAATTTTTCTTTGCTTGGAGAAACCATTTGTTTGTTAAAAAAAAAAAAAAAGAAAAGAAAAAGAAAAAAACCAACCTCCAAATATTCTCTATCTTTAATTTGAAGGCAGATCTCTTCAGTTTGGTCCTTGCTTTTTCTCAGAGGGCTGTGTACCTTAAACTTCACCAGCACCCTGAGGTCACCAGGTGCCTGCACAGGCATTCAGCAGAGGTCAATGAACAAAACTCAGAAGATAAACGTGTGCTTCTCACCCCTTCAACAAACACTTCAAGGGAGCATTTTGATGGAAGAACAAAGGGAGAAGATCCTCTCCGCAGCTCACAACTCTCCCTGCGACGTTTGACCGTGATGCTGACCCAGCTGGGGGAGCTCTGGATTCTGAGCAGCAAACCAGCCTGGCTTGTGCTGAGACTCATCCGAGCCCCTGGTAACTCATGGGCAAAGTCACACAGACAGAAACAACTCTGTTAAGCCGCAGTAGAGTGGAAAAAAACCCCACTGAATCCCAAAGGCTTAGAAAGGAAATTGTTTTTCATCTTAACCGAAGTAAACCCTGACTAGCATCACTATAATAGTTAAAGTGTCAGGTTTTTATTCCACAGGAATTTTTTTAAGGTTTCCTCATCATGAAAACATAATAGTAACCTATAACCTTTTGTTCATTGGTTGCTACTATGTTTTCATAATGAGGAAACCTTAAAAAAATTCCTGTGGAATAAAGTTGTTACCTGGTATCTGATATAAATTCCCTTTCTTCCTTTGCATAGTAATCTATTTCTTGTCTAAATGACACTTAGTGCTTCTTGTTGAATATAACCTGGAAATGATCAATAGAGCCTAAAACACACATTATAAAAGTCTGATTGCTTCCCAGGATAGAGCCAAGCTCTACAGAATCTGTAAAAGTGCCCACCTGATACAGGTAACCTTGCAAGAGGATCTCCTTTAGCATTTTTCACCCTCAGCGATGAACTGGTGATTCTATAAAAATAAAGATACCAGAAAACACATCAATCTGTGTCCTGTTTGCTTACAGGAGTTAAAAAGTGTTCTAATGTTATCTTTCTTAACAGATTGTACAACATCTCTATTTTTAATATTTCTAACACATTCACAGCTACAAACTGATGTCCCTGAAAAGCAGGGGAGCAATGTCATTTCCCCCCTTCAGCTGTGTTCTCCCCTCTCACAAATGGGAGGACTCACACAAATTATAGGAATCTCAAGAATCACATTATTTCTTGTAATTTGTCTGGAGATGAAGGTTTGAAACCCTTGTAAAATACATATACACTCTTCACACTTCCTTTTCCCAAAACTTACAGGACAGCAGATAATTCACTCATCTGAGTTTAATTATGCTTGCAGTCTTCTTAAAACAAGACCCTATGAAGAAAAGCTATCTCCCTGGTATGGCCCTGCTGCTCCTCTCTCCTTAACTATGAGTGGTTGTTTTCCTCTTACCTCAGTTTCTGGGAATAGGATAAATCCACATCTAACTGAATAGAAAATGAGACTGTGACCCAGTGCACAGTGAAAAAATAACTTCTGCTGGATCTGGGAGATCAGAGAGAGCATCAAGAGCAAAGCCCAACAATGGGTGAACTAAAGGACTAAAGGACAATTTCCCTACAGGCTGTTTGATGTAAGCACCACTACAACTTGCCAGCCTCTGAGGTGTCAGCTAGAGGTTGGTAGCACATTGCACACAATGTCACATCTCTTTATGCTCAGCTTTAGTGAACAGTGGATGTTCTTGTGTACTCCTGGCACCACCTTAGTGCTGAAGCTGGGGTAGCTCTGTTATGGTGATGGCAAAGGGGCAGGAAAGGCTTTGGTGTGGGTTCTACAGAGATTTTATTCCAGCCACACGTGCAGATTGTCCATGGTCAGAGGCAAAACCTCGTGGGAAGGGTCCAGGTTTGAGTACAGGGGTGGTGGGGGCTGAGAGAGCACGAGGGGCACTACAAAGGCAGGGTTAGGGTGTGGGAACCAGGGGGGAAACAGGGAGGGAGGGACTGATGGACACAGGGATGGGCAGAGGGCTGACAGAGGGAGCAGGACAGGGGTACACTGGCACAACAGAACAGGATACCCTGTGAGAGTGGCCTCTTGTGCCTCCCCAACTCAGGGAATGCCCCTCAGGGTACACCAACCTTCACACCTTAGCACTTCCCAAACTTGGTATCATCTGTTCTTCACTGAGGTTTTTTTCCAATATGAAATTTAAACTTGCCTCTAAGATCTTGCAGATGGATGAAGCTACAAGAACTTAATGACACACATTTTCTGTATTAGCATCTCTGTTCTTCCTTACCTCAAGAATCATCAAAAAGGGATTTATGGCACTAGCCCTGCCACAGTTTTCCCTTGTTCCTATTACATGCTTTCCCTGATTATATAGAGCTACAATTCTGCTATAAACATCCTTTTGATTGTGCAGAAGCTTTGCTACAAAAGTTCCATTACAGACAGCGAGACAACTTTCGTATAACCTTAGCAGAGCCTCCTCCTTTGAAGGTTTTTTTTAATTAATATTGTACATATGCTTCAACCCCACCTATAATCCTTCCTATATAAAGATTCCCTCTTCATCCCACAAGTGCACACTTCCAGTAATCTGCAATAACAACGAGCATTTGCAGTTACATACATAATGCATTTTTATTTTAAATGCAACTGCAAAGCCAGCTCTATTTAACCTGCATTATTAATGACACAACACAGAAGAGATAGCACAGTGGCACCATTAAATCCAACAATTATGACACCAGCAAATGTAAGAAGGTGAAATTTTCCCACGAAAACTATATTGTAGTAAAGAATGAAAAAAATGAAGGTGATGTTCCACTGTGTTTTTCCTAGTCACTATACTCTGTAAGGATTTAAACTTTCAAGCTTTCACTCTCTCTCTCTCTATATATATATGTATATAAAAGATCTGATCTTTGAGCTTTTTCTAAATGATGTCTAAATCAGCAGAGGTTACACATATCTACAGCTGTGTCCTTATGCCAAGACAGAAAAGGTTCTACATAGACTGAGAAACTCACAGGTCAGCAAATTGGTTTTTATACCTTGCTTCTGTGTTCTTCTAGTCCCAAAACTTTCAGTCTCTTATTTACCTCTAACCAGACACATATGTGTTATGCCAAGCTGCTCAATTGTAAGCCCTTTCCTGAACTCTCTGTAGGAAAAATACTGTGCACAAACCTTCTGTTGCCTGGAAGAACTCTTTTTGAAGAGGAAACACAGCAAAGAAAACAAACCCTTGCTGGCCCTGAGGTCAGGTTACCTCAATGAGTAACTGTAGGGAGTAGAGAATATTTCTGTAGCTTCTTTCCCAGAGCAGCCCCTTTCTAAGGAAAAGTCCCAGCAAAGCAACAGCTTTGTGACAGTGGCATGCATGCCTACAGGAACACAAATTTTTTTTCAACACCATTTTTTAAAACACATGCCATGGGGGGAAGCAAAGTGTGTGTGTATCACTCCAAAAGGTGACATTTCTCTTGTGTGCAGCACTTAAAGTATCAAGCAGCAGATTAATTGCCAGCTGCACCACACTATTTACTTTAAGTGAATGCATCAGTATGTAACTGTATGAATGCATGTTGACAAATGACTGATTGTTTGGAGTCCTGCTGAATAGCAAAGGCTGTCATAACAAATTGCTGCTGTTCAGGCACAGGTATCTAGGAAAAGCTGATGCAGACAATGCCTGTGACTGTTGCCCAGCACTTTACACAATAGAAGCAAAACACAATTGCTTTCTTAACGTTCATAGTTCTGGCATCCATCACTGGGAATTCTTTTGCCATTCATGTAGACATAATGAGCCTTACCATAGGAATTTCAGTAGTGTTTGAAAACAGCATCCATTAGTGTTTGCATGTTACAAGAGGTTGGTTTGTGCACATCTGTACTGCTGCTGCACAGCTGTGCTGCCCATGTAGGATGTCACATTGCAACCTCATAACTCCACAGAAGTGATGATTTTTCTGGAGGAAAGGGATCTCTAAAGGATCATATTAAAATTTCCTGATTTTTGTCAGGAAAAATGTAAGCTTATCTTCATCTCTTCCAAACAGATGTCATATTTCAATTGATGATAGTCTGTATTGTTTATGATATTAAACAAGGATGATATTTCAATCTCCTCTATCCAGAAGGATGATGATCTAGGTTTAACTTAAATCAGTTAAGAAGGTCATATCTTTCTTTCCTCAGTAAAATATAAGTATAGTTATCAAAAAAGTTACATTTATCCCCCCTGTTGCCAGTTATAATTGACAAAAAATACAGGGGAAAAAAAAGGAAACCCATCTCATTAACTGAGTTCCTATAATATCAAGTTTAATTGCATTAAAGAACAATTCCAATGTTAACAAGTGTGCTGTGTGATTTCTTACCAGTTCTCCTGACTTCCCCATTTCATAGTATTTATACTGACTTTTTACACTTGCATCAGCCAGAAAATTCAGTCTTCTGCTTTCACTTTGGCCAAAGAAATGTTCTCCTACTTCCTACACCTGCCTGCCTTAAAAAGATGAAAGCTTCTCCACCCTGTCTAGTATGGTAGCAGGAAGGTAAAAATGGAGATGACAATGGGTCTGATTCTGACAGAAAATCCAGGTGTCTGTTCAGTATTTACATCCTCTCAGACACAAAAGGGTGACACAAAGCCTTAGGAGATCAAACCATGTTTGCTCTGTTCACGAGCAGCCCACGTGGAAATTTTGGCTCACTGAGAGTTGCAAGCCTGCAGTAAGGACAGGTCTCATTTAAGAATATCCATAAATGTGCACATTTACTTACATAAACTTTACTGCACTCTTCATTTGAAAAAAATAAGCCATTTCTTGGGGCATTTTCCTGACTAAAAATAGATAAATTAGATCATCCTGCTGCCCTTTTCTCTTCTCATATCAGGCACAGAGACAGATCCTTCATGCCATGAAAAACATTGCCAGCATAGCCTGGTTTAAGGCTAGGGTATAATAATAATAAATTATCCTCAGAGTTTAAGAACAGTCCCTAAAAGCATTCCTTTTCTTGGTGTCTGTTCCTATCAACAACTCAGGGGTGGAAATCTCCCAGGTCTCTCTGTTGCTCTTCTCAAGCCCATTGGTAACACTCACATCAGGTACCCTCTTCCTCTGTTTCCTTAAATATTTGAGGACAATATCTCTGTCAAATAGATCTTTTGTAATTCCCAAGATGGTAACTGGCATTTTATACCCAAAAGTAAACCCAGATATAGAGATACATGTCCCCTCCTGCTCAAAAATATTCTTAATATTGCAGATTATTTTCTTGCAGAACTTGAAAGAAGCATACCAAAGTTTTATTGAACTCATATTCATAAGTCTAAATAAGTTTTGAGAGATTTTTTCCCTAATTTTCTGTAAAATAAAAGCTAGATATTCACTACCAACAATATACCTTGTACCTTGCCAACAAATACCTAGTACAATTGATGAATTCATAGGAATAGAAGTCTCACACACTTGCAGTAAATATTTGCTTACCAAATGCCAAACCCATGGGGGGGGGACACAATGAAATCTGATTTGACTTCCCTTTTAGAGCTCTCCTGTCATTTAATCATGAAGGAAAAA
The DNA here is from genome assembly GCA_013400255.1 of Sitta europaea. NCBI lineage: Eukaryota > Metazoa > Chordata > Aves > Passeriformes > Sittidae > Sitta > Sitta europaea. Next base: position 367,754 of record VXBS01000721.1, on the reverse strand, counting down.
GAATAGGATACAATTTTAAAAGGTCAATTACTCACAAGTAAATGGTAGATGACAGTGCACAGAAAGAGCCTAGAAACACCCCATGGGCTGAAATATGCTTTATTAAATTTTTGAGTGCATCCATGCAAAAAACTGTGTTCAAAATACATTTTGATGATTTATAAGCAGCAGGAATTAAATTGGACAATTATGTAGTCAATACTAATTAACTCACTTGTTAATTGGTGTTTTTTTGATATTCTGTATTTTTCAGACGTGCTAATATGTGCATATGGCAAGGTTGTGACATCACGAAACAAGCATGAATATAGTTGTGACAGCTAAGGTTTTAAAACCCAGATGAGAGGGAAATTATGCTTTAAAGATATTATTTCACTATTTCTTCAGCTCGGTTTGTGATCCTTTTTATTCCATTGCCAAAATGCCTTGTAGCATTATCAGAGCTATTTTGTTACTCCTCCTTCACACATTTGGATTATTTTTAAGGGCAATCTCAATCTCAAAAATGTCTTGAATTAAGATTGTCTGATTTCAGAATATGTGGAGTGCCTATTTAACATCTGTTTATTTTTAAAAATACATATATTCTCCTTGAACATTACTTTTAACACAGCTTTTGTCTGTCAGCGTGCATGCTTGTAACACTAAATATTCTTCCAGTAAATCAGACAACACCATTACCTACTATTTCTACTATTTTCATATCAAAGTAGCAGGAATAAGTTCTTCTTAATTTAAATGATTTTTTTTCTTCACAAAAAATAAAGAAAAAGCATTTTGACTCTTTTCTACCCATCTGTAGCAGGTTAATGAGTTTAATGCAGCAACCAGGTATTGGCTCCCTGGGTTTTCACCAATTGTTTCATGTTATTAGCTCATTCAACAGCTAATGTTGAATGTTCATTTTTTCCTTCCTATAACACCACAACCACACACCCACTGAACACTCTTTCCACACCTACCACCCAGAATATTTCTCCCAGCTTCTACCTAGCCAGATGGAAATTTCTATATTCAAGTGCAATTTAATTTCCCCTTCCAGCCACTCCTCACTTTTGAGTACACTGCAATACCATAGGATCACACAATTATAGAATGGCCTGTGTTGGAAGAGACCTTAAATTTCATTTAATTCCAACCTCCTTGTCATGGGCAGGGACACCTTCCACTAGACCAGGTTGTTCAGAGCTCCATCCAGCCTGCTCTTGGGCACTTCCCCAGATGGAACATCCACAGCACCTCCATCACCTCAGAGTTGCTTTATCTTTAGAGACTGACACATGCTTATGTTTTTTCCCAGCAAAACTCTCATCAGACCTTTCAAAACCTTGTTTCTGTAAGCAGGAGGCCTTAGGTCAATGCTATATTTCAGCTATCAGCCCTTCTTCTAGACAAAAAGAAGTATTTCCCTGATCCCTCTGGTGACATGAGGAATATTTGGCTCCTTTTTGAAATACCAAGATGCAAGCTATTCCCCAAAATTCCCTGTCCCAGCAAGAAGGAGGTAAGTCATCAGCCCTTTAAAAAGAAGGTGTTTATACAGAGGTGTGGGACATATTTCCCCTGGGTACTGAAATTCCTAGCAATGATGCTCTGGTCAGTCTGCAGCCTCCCCAATGCCCTTGGGTCCTTACCCCAGCCAGTTCCATCACTGGCCTTGTGAACAATCCCAGCTATCCTAGGACTCAAAAAGATCAATATAAACATCTTCAAAAAACCTTAAGGTGGCATACAGTTTTATATTAATGTTGGCTGAACAGCAAAGTCTCTGAAACAATTTTGAGGAGATGGGTTTCTCCTGGGAAGAAGAAAGTCTTAGTGACAAGGGAGACCTTGAAACCTGCCAGCTCGAGGGCCAGCTGGCTGCTTCTCTCCAAGCAGGATGCTCAGCAAATTCACAGATCACTCCTTCCCAGCACAGTTGTTGCCAATATAGGTATCTTCCTAAAATAAATTCATTTTTAATAAATTTTCATTTTCTAAACTAAAAGAATTTTACCAAAAACGTTTGCTCTGCAACTGTGGTAACCTCATTCCCTTACTGTCAGTGTTCATTGGCTGCTTCCCTTACTCTGACACCCACCAGATAATTTCATTTGAAAGCACTCAAAAACACATCACTATATTTTGAATTGGATTTCCTTATTAACCCTATCACATATGCAGAGATTTCTAGAATTTAAATATTTTCTAAATTAAGGATACTGTCTGGAGGCTTATTTCTCTCGAGCGATGCTAACACTGGAAAATAAATAAATAAACAACAACATTAAGGGAGAGGAAAGAAATATTTAAAGATTTATTCAAAAAAGCTTGAAATTATTTGGCCTGCAGTATCTGTTTCAATATGAAAAAAACATCTCTGCACAGAGATATGCATATTTTCTTTCCCTTATGCAGAGAAGTAGCACAATCTTCAAGAGGCATACAGCATCTGACTTTCAATACCTACAGCCTCTTTTGCTTGAGAACAAAATCAAAGCTGCTCGAAGCCCTGGGTCACACCTTCAGTTAGCCATTTCACATGCAACTTTTCAAGGGAAGAAAAAAATTTCATGGGTCTAATCCAAACCCTTTAAAATAGTTTTTTTGAGATTCAATGAACTTCAAATCAGGGGTTTGGGTTTTCTTTTTGTTCAGAGTTATTTTCTCCCCTTATTTTTAATTTTTTTTTCGGTAAATATTTTTATTTTTTTTAAATTTTAATAAAACTCTTCAGTGCCAGTTCACAACACTGGAATTATTCTAGACAGGTAAAAAAACAAGTTGTTTTTTTTTGTTTTTTTTGTTATCAAAATCTAATTTTCCCACTACTGCATGAAATACTTGTATTTTTCATGAAACACCAAAGATGAAATAGATCTCAAAAAAAAACCGCTGAAAACTTAGGAACTACAAAACCCATTTTGGTTGATTTATCCTTTCCATGACTGTTGCCATTTAAAGTCCTCTTTTCTGAAGGTCCAATATATTAAAGGAAAAAAGATTAAAAATTTATGATAAGCATGAGATACTCAAAAATTGCAGCAGTTGAGTCCTTTGCTAAGCAAAGACCCCTTTGCTTCAGGACTCCCAAAGACTTTATAGCCAGCAGGGATTCACTGAGGACAGGGAGCAATCAACACCTCTCCTGCACTTCCTTGGTCAAACAAACTGCAATACTCGACCAGGGCAGGGAATTTGAGAAGGTGGGAGCAGCAGCTTAGTTGTTTTTGTAATTCATAAAATCACACCTGGTCTATAAACTTAGAGTCCTTTTTTCCTCCTCCTCCAAATTAAGGGATATCTAAATTTAAAAAAAAATATATTTAAAAAATTAAAAGTGTTTTCAGCAAGACTCTCAGGCTTCAGGAAAGGTGAGAAGAAGGCAGAGGTGTTCACTGTGGTGCTCAGAGCAGGAGAGTGGATCTAATACGAAAGGACTTGTATGGATTCTGTCATATCTGCTCCACTGCTCCAGGCAGAAAAGTTTGAAGCTCCCAGGGTGACACAATTGACACTTGAGGTGTGTGGTTTGTGAAGATCCACACTGGGAAAGGAGAGGTGTGCATCCACAACACTGGCACTAAAAGCACCCGAGGCACCTCAGCTGCCCTGTCTTGGCAATTCCAGGTGCCTTCAGCTTTAGAGTTAGGTAGTACTCAGCTGGAAACAAGTTTTATTTTATTTTTTTTCTAAATACTTCTGTCAATAAGAACACACAGTGACACGTCTCAGTTCCCAGAATGACTTATGCCCCCTTTACTTTGACATGAATACATGTATTTATGCAGAAATGGACAGGTTGGTGATTCCTTATATGACTGACTGTGCTTCTTTTTGCATAATATGCTTTCATGAATTGTCAAGTGAGAACAGCCCACTTGCTTTAACAATAATAAATTAGTCTGTCTGATTCAGAGAGGAAGTAAGTGGGGGGAAAAGAAGAGCAAGAATTAAAAGTTTTGTGCAGTTCTGCTGAAATTCAAGCCAAACAATCCCCACACACCCATGCATACAAAAAGGAGGCTCTGGAGAAGTAGAAGTTCTGTAGAAAACAAAATTTTAAGACCTGACTGGCCTTTGGTTATGTAAGGAAATGAAGATTGAGCAGCTGCACTGACATTTTGTTTCTGGATAGCAGAGGACTGCAGTGGCTCACTGCTCATTGCTATGCCAGCATGCCTTCTACACAAGTTTTGATTAAGGTTAAAAACAAATGAGAAGGCAATGCATTTCAGCTTGCATCACTGACAAGTAGTGTGAGTAAGTGACCTGCCATGGCTGCCCAAGCCAAAGCATTCTTGTTTGGGTAACTCAAGAGCAAGAATTTCTTATGTGCAATTCAGAAAGGGCATGCTGTAAAGAAATGAAATTCTGTTTTACTCTTGCACTGCAGAAGTCCATAGAGCCTACATTCACAGTTATTCATGTCATATAAAAGAATGCCTGAATTACCATGCACAATGAAGTTTAAATGGCAAATATAAAAAACTAATACAGTATATGATGAATTAAGTGTGGAGATAAAAACAGACACAGCATAATCACTACCTGCCTCAGGTAATGATAAAATTTGATCATGAAAGAATAGATCTGTATGCATGTAGGGTATTAGTCAGCCCTCAAAGGGAAATATTAGTCAGAAACTAAGACTTCCTTAGCAATATAATGCACAGAAAAGCTGTGCAGGACTAGCCAGAACATTTTGTGTTAAGTCCTGCAATTAGCACCTTTTCACCTCATGTTAATTCTTGCTCAGGAAAGGTGCAGCACCTCGCACAGAGGTAACACTGGTCCTTCAGGAGACCTGCTGGGCTTTCCTCAAACTCCAGCTCAAGGCTGGGCTCAGGCTGAGAGAGGCAGGGAGCCCAGGGAAGCATCTCCAGGGACAGAGTCCAGGGCATGGGCAGCAGCTTTTGTTGCACAGACGGTGTTGAGCTTTCCTTAAGAGTTGGGTGATGTTTGGGAGAGGTTTTGTACCTGCCTGGTCACTTCAGAGTGCTGTGGGTGGGAGTTTGAGAAAAGCCCAGCAGGTCTCCTGAAGGACCAGTGTTACCTCTGTGCGAGGTGCTGCACCTTTCCTGAGCAAGAATTAAAGTGAGGTGCTACAGAAAAGGTGCTGATGTATGGTAGTGTTAATAACTCTTATCTCAGCAGTTGAGAAGTCTTTAGCTATGTGAGGTTTTTGCTCGAGGAGAAAGTTCCAGGTAACTTGAATGCTTAAGGAAGAGGTCTTTAGGTAGAATTGCTGTTTCACAAAACTGAGTATTTTGATGTTAATCAGTTAAGGTAAGATTCATCTCACCTACCTTTAGAGTCCCAGTGTTCACAACTAAGGTATTCACAGAGAAAAATAGGTGCTTTTAAGACTTAGGTCACCAGAAAAAATACTGACTTTTGCTTTAGGTTGAGAGAAATCATGCACTAAAAATACCCATTTATCTGCACTGACCACAGAAGGAGCCTAGGATGTCTGATTTGGATGCAAATGCCTCCAGTATAGAAATCTGCACTAATCATATCTCTACTGAGCTCCAAAGCAACTAATATAATATAATTGTAGAAAAATATCTTGGAATTTTTTGTTCTCTCTATTTTTTCCCATTTCCTATGAGAAACCACACTTCCTCTCCCTTTTAGTCCCTCTGCCTTCTTTTTTCTGTGTTGTGAAATTTCTTGTGGTCCTCTGAAGTGCACATGTCTTGCTCTTTTCGAAACAGGTATAATCTCATAAAAGGCATTAAATACATTTGGAACAAACTATAAAAAGCAAAAATGCATCTGCTAGCTCTGTTAACAGAGAAAGATTCCCAGGAAGCAATCAACCTAATTCATAGATATAGCAAGATTGTCAAATGTTCTGGATTGTCAAACTATCTAGGCATCTTAATTAAGAAAGAGAACATGGGAATGTTTGTACTGGACAGCACTTGCATTGCATTATCAGCTCTGAAATTAAAAGAGCTCTCATCAGTGATATTATCTTGAGATAAGGTGACCAGTTCACTCAAAGGTAAGGAAGTCAGAACACTGTTGGCACTGTTACACATATTAGGGAAATTACCCAAGTTTTGGAAAAGAGCTGAGTAAAAGATAGGCTCAGGTGATCTCTAAATATTTCTAGACTGAGGGGCAAATAAAAGGTAGAAAATTGTTGAGAGGATTGCTAGGTACAAATGAAACAGTCTGGATTTCATGGAGATACTAGGTACATTCCCCTGAAAGAAAATGTGATGCTGAAGAAATTACCTGTATCACATTGGTAAGGTAAATAATTTGCTTGTTAGAAAATATCTGAAAACTTCAAAAAGGTCTGAAAACTAGAGAGGCAAGAAGAGATATTTAGAAAATAATCCATATGATTAAATCTAGCATAATATATTATGATGTGGGACAAGTGGTGAGTTTTTGGAGGCTTCAGCTCAGTGAATGCATGCTGCAGGTTTCAATCAGCTTACAGGGAATCATCAGTAGAGTTTCTGATATAACACTTTTCTCTATTCTAAAACCAAACCATGCTCTACCCAACGGGAGGCAGCTCTTGTATAACAAAGCAGATGACTGAATCGTTAGAATGATAGTTGGCTGTTATCTGAAGATCAATAGTAGCAATCCAATTGTGCTCAACGTTGGCAAGGACAGGCCAGTTTCAAAGGGCTTTGTAGACAGGCAGACAGACAAGCAGTACTTCAAAAGTGGTAATTTCCCCAAAGCCAAGGAAAAGTACAAACAAAACTGGAAGAGAGCACAACGACTCAAGTGAAACTCTAAGCACTTGAAAAATAATTAGTTAGAATCTTCACTTCCACAGTAAAGAAAATGACCAAAACCTTGGGAAATTATATGTTTGAGAGGAAACCTAGTAAAAAGACAGCAAGTGAGAGCACACATGTAAGCAAACACCAGTTAGGGTTATTCAATCCCAGAAAGTAGGGGAGGAAGAATAAAGAGGCACTATTGAACCCAGGCTGATCGACACCAGTGCAATCAGAATTCTTTGTGCTGGGTTATGGGACTGAGGATCACCTCTGTGAGTTCAGAGGAGCAATGGTGGGTGTTGTCCCTGAAAATCAGCCTTCTGATTTGTTTGGGTATAGTGGAGTCAGTGCTCATGAATTGTGAGATAAACAAGGATCATGTTTGCATTCCTTTGTAAAAGATCTCACCTGATGGACTGCTCAGTGCCCAGTGGGGATGGAGAGGTGGGAACTGCTCTGTGCAATCTCTGGGCACTGTCCAGAAACTGAGAGATACGAGGTCAGCAATGAACTGGAGAGTTCTTTTCTTCTTCTCTCCTGAACCCCTGTGTGTGTGTGTGTTGCTGTGTGTTCCTATCTGCATCACAGTAACAGGTGGGGGCACCCAATACAAAGCTGAAGACCTCGACCCCCCAGTCCTGTCTCCTCCTGAGGCTGTCCCAGGAAAAGTGCCAACCCAAAGACCCTCAGAGGGACAGACAGGAAGGGGGTTTTGTTGGGGTTCCCCAAAAGCCAAGGTGGGGTTTTGGGAGGACCATTTGTAGTTGCACCTGTGTCTGTGTGTGGCAAGGGGAGAGCAGGGGACACTGCCAGCTGTGACAGGACAGGCTGAGCATCTCACCCTGGCTGCTGGAGGGATCTCTTTGTGCTTGCACAGGTACAGCTGTGTCCACTGCTGGCTTTCACCCAAACCAGCCAGAGGAGACGAGGATGTGTTCCCACGGGGAGCTCAGCATCTCCCAGCTGGCCCCGTGCCCCTGGAGCTCTGCCAAGGAAAAGGGTTTGGCACCTCCCTGCAGCCTGTGCCTGCTGGAAACTAAGAGAAGCATCAGCAGACAGGTGGCAATATTTCCTAAGTGAAAACAGGAGCACTGACCATTAGAAATCTGGAATGTTCAAAATATTCCTGTCCTGTATTGGAAAAGAATACTCTGCAAGATACTGGCCACCTAAAGGAGTACTAAACACTACATCCTAAAAAACTAAGAACAAACAAATAAACAAACAAAAAAATCCAAACCAACCACTAAATCAAAAAGAAAACTATATCTAAATTTTCTTTGTATTCTTTTAATTCTGATGAAATATGAACAAGACTCATCAAAACCAACATCTAGCCTCTGTGTTTGTGATTTTTTAATTTGCTGTTGGATGGGATTGTAGTGCCTTTGATTTTTACCAAAGCAAAACAATTTCTGGATGCCTCTAACATCACAAAGTTGGAAGAAATTTATTTACCAGGGTTCAAACAGAAAACCATTCAGCAGTGGTTCAGTAGATCAGCTAGCCAGGCATCAGCCTTGAGAAAATTACACAAAAAATTAAAAAGGAGCCAAGTATTAAGATAGAGAAATAAAGACTTAATGACAACAAAAATAATTTAAAAGAAAATCACACCAAGGAAACTTTAATTCTTCATTTGAGGGGATTTTGTTTGATCACTAAATGTAACTCCAGAGACCAAGTGCACTTTTTTTGCATTTGCTGTGGTATCATGGAATTTTCTGATTAAAACTGACACTGTAGAATATGGCACACTTTAGATGGGATAAGAGCTAGATTTGGGCCAAGAAGAATTTGTCAGATGGTGAACATTTGCTGATGGGAGTGTTTTCAAAAGAGTCTATAACTAGCAGTAAGTCTGATCCTATTCCACTTTTTCACTAATTAATGAATTGGAATAAATATTAAAAATTTGATTAAATCTTCACCTTAAGTAAAGATTGGTTGGAAGCAATTACTACAAGACTTGGGCTTACTAAAAATAAAAGAAAATGGTTTTAAATATATTCAAGCACAACATAATTCAGCTGAAAGGAAGAGTGTGTGTGCCATCCATAGAGTAGGAAAGATGTCCCTCCAAAGCAGCTTTTTCAGCAATAGCCAATAAGAAATTCAGAACTTGCTCCTTGGGCAGTTTTTTAGGAAAATGGGCTGTTGCAAACTCTGGACATGTAAGCAGCAGAAGAAGGAGGGCTATTGGCATGCTGCTGACAGTTTAAGGGGCCAAATTTTGAGAAGGACATTAGAAAACAGAAGAAGGTGAAGTAAAAGGTCATAAAAATTGACTTTGAGAGCTGAAGAAAATGTGTTAAAGTGAAAAAATTTAACAGCTCCAGTAATTTAGCTTTTGAGAGGGCAGGCTGAGAGTGACATGATTGCAGTCTAAATACTTTCAAAGGGAAAAAATAGAAATAGCTAAAGGGTTTTTTAACAAAGACAGATATAAAAATAACCACAGCTAGAAATGAAGCCAAATATGAAATCATGCACCAATTTGTAATTGCAAAAGTGATTAGCCACAGGGAAAAAAATATAAAGTAAAGTCCATCTTCATCTCTTGATGTCTTTAGATCATGAGAAGAAGCCTTTGTGAAGCACATTGCTCTGACAGAGAAGTTATTTTTAAAATCAATGTGTTCAGCTAATAGCCAGCCTGGGAATACAATCCATAGGAATTTTCTATTTTGCCTGCAGCTCTTTTCTTCAGAAAGGCCAGCTCTCTGACTTGGGCAGCAGTCTTCCCATCCTTGCTCTTACTCTCTTTTTTCTCCCATGGCAGATGCCCAGCTCTGCTTTTTTTGGGCAGGAGGGAGATTTCTGCCATCTCCTGCTGGTTCCCATGGGTGCAGACCAACAGCTCGACCACTGTGCTGGGGCAGCAGAGATCCCGTGGGGAGAGGAGAGGCTAGAAACCCTTTCTAGCCCTGTGGCTACTGAGCTCAGACCTCTTTCCCTCTAGACACTTACTGAACGTTGAATAATGAGAAGTACAGAGAGCCACTCCTTTTGGCAAGGTACAAAGTAATTCAGCTAGCATATGTGTTATAGTTCACACCAAAAATTAGATGTAAAATCAAGCCTGATAAAGAAGCTTTCCTAATATAGGAAAGATGGACACAACATTTATTAAAAAATACAAAAAAAACCCCCAAACTAAGTATCTTTGAAAGGTTTTTGGAAAGAGGTTTGTCCTCCTACCTCAGATGCCCACAGCTAGGCAGAGGATACCTCCACTGGTCTCTTTTGAGTAAGCAGGGTGTTCAAACCTGGACATTAAAAAGGTGATTAATCAAGTACTCTATAATGAACAGCACAATTTAGAGCCAGATCAGGCACATGAAATCTCCTCTGTAGGTTGGACTATGTAATGAGTTCTGCCTTTAAAACCTAAGACTTCAAATACCATTCAAGTGTAGCAAGGCTTAAAGGGAGAAGTCCTGTATTTTACTAGACTGGGTGATGTATCACAGCTGTATATCAGCACTAACACTACTGCTGAAAGGAATAAGAGCAGAGGGAGAAATGAGAACTGAGAAATGCAGTGTTTGGTCACAAAGACATCTGGCAGGAAGGTGGGAAAAAACCTCCCAGACTTCCAAAAATTTAGAAAAGTGTTCGAGCATTTTCAGGAATTTTGGTTTAAATGCTCACAATGTTTCTTTAATCATAAGCAAACCAGAGAAAAGCAATTGGGACATCACCTATCAGTGTCCAACCCCCAGGCTCTCAGTGCAGCCACAAGGGCAGCCCAGAGGTTCATGCTCCCTCCAGAATCCCAACACAACTCCCCCTGCCCTGGAACACCCCAAGCAACATGGGCAAGGTGTGCTGGGGCTTGAATGGTGCATAAATTCCAATCCCAGTTTTACCTTATAATAAATTATTTTCCATGAGGTCTACGTGGAATTTACTAAAACATTGAGCATTATTCATCAATCAAACCACTTGTTTCATCCTAAACATTGCCCAATTTTTTTTTTTTTTTCTTGAGAGACACATCAGTCTGCACCTTTGAGTTATAACCTGCACTAGTCTGAATTTGCTTTGGGTTTGGGTTTGAGGTTTTTTGGCATGGTGAGGTAGGCAGTGAGAGGAAGAAAAAGACTGACCTGGTGATTTAGGTTTCACTTTGTGGAGAGACATTGCAGATACATGTTTTTCAGCTTCTGAAGTCTGCTTTCAATAACAAAATACTGTCAAATTCAGGCTTGTTTCTATTTATCCATGAATTAGCAATCATTTGCAATGCTGTGGATAAGTTTTGCTGACAAATGCTTCTAATAAGAGACAATTTTTCACCCCAAACCCATAACATCAAGGAAATCAGGGCTTTCATGCAAGAACAGGTTTGTTACATACTACTGCCTTCCACGACTTAGACAAGCCATCAAAAAACATGTGACAAAAAACAAGCTGGCTATTGAACAGCTCAGTGGATCACAGACAATATAAAATCTGACTCTTTTTAATTCAAACCATCCAAAAAGCATTTATGAATAATAAACATACTCCTGTGCTCAAAAATTTTTCACAAATGATTTCTGGAAAAAAAAAAAAAAAAAGAGCTAAAGCTGTAATGCATTTTTTTTTAATAACCAATTCAATCAGAATTATTTCAGGAAATATTGTTCAGCATTAGCTACTCATCACACCATGTACTTTTAAGGAACATATTAGATCTATAAGTGGTCCATCAAGAAAATGATAATTCAGCACTATAAAGTAATTTGAAGGCTTGCTTTTAAATATATGGTGTTTAGGAGGATATCGAAACACCCTCACAATTCTAAAACATGCTTCATTGTCCAAAGAGTGCTGAGATTTAAGCTGGCTCATAAGTGTTAAGCAATCAATTCTTGTAGACACAGCTTCAAAAACGCTTCCATTTAGTCTGGTTGAATTACAAATGAGTTATTTCATTAGCTGAATTATTATTTTGGGATGAACTCCAGAACATTAAAGCTTTACATTTAACCTCCATTACAGCCCAGAATTGAATTAACCTCTCTTTCCCATATAAAAGTCGCTAATGCACTTTCCCTGTAAAATGCAAATGTCATTACATTATGTTTTGCAGAAAGCACTTAGAAAAATTCAGTAGAATTAAGGGTCATAATATTTTGGTGCATTCACTTAAAACATTACATTTTAGGAAAATTAGTTCATCTTTCCTCTCTTTGAACACTGACACTTGGGGGAACAAGTACATCTGATTTACTTGCTAAAATACCAACTCAGGATCTCAGGGCAGCAACTCAGAGCTGCACAAACATAAAGGATTATGTGGGAAGTTCTGTCTTCAAGGTGGTTAAGGGAATCAATCAGAACTTCTTTCCCTAAAATCTTAAGAATCTCTTTGAGGCCCCTCTGGGTTTAACTTTCTCCTGTTCCCCATTCAGAATTAGAAGAAAAATGAGAGAAATAAAGCAGAAATTTGCATGTGGCTGGAAACAGGCTGGATTGAAACCACACGAATTGTGTCTGTGCCTCTGGTGTCTGTTATCTTCCAGTCATGACTGAGGATCCCAAGGGATGTGGGTGTTTTTTCTAGTCACATTTCACCACGTTTTTCTAACAGTTAAGTTCAAAAGTAGACTGTTGTGACTGCAAGATTTGGCTTTGTTCTGAATGGGAACAGGAAAATTCTCCATGTACTGCAAAGAAAAAATCTGCAAAAAGCTGCACATCAATCAGTTATTAGCCATTTTAGTATTAGTCACTAGTTATTTCTTTAAAATATGAAACATCGTTATGGATGACAAAACAAAACAGTGTTAACCCTGAAACAGGGTGGTTTATTTTCAGGAAACATGCAAGGTTATGCAGAGTCAATTGTTGTGAACAATATGCATGGACTTAACAATTTCAGCTTTAAACAGCAAAAGTGAACTGGACATTGTTCACAACATAATGAACTCAGACCTGGGATCTGCTAAGCTGAAAAGGCTGAGAAGTTGAGGAAGCACAAGGAGAAGAGCTGGTGTCTATATTAGACATAAATTGCACAAATTCTTTTTACAGGTGCATCATCAAATCCTGGAATCATAGTCCCTGTCACTGCTGTGGCAAATGGTCAATAACATGGTTCATTTTTGTATTGCATCAGAAGTATGCCCACCAGGGGGGTGGTTTTGCACTCAAAATCATAATTAAAAAAAAATTTCTAACTGTAGATGTGAATTTCCCAAAAGAATTTTGTTTTCTGACCAGCTATATATTTTTTTTCATTCTGAAGGCAAGAAACTCTCAAGGAACCCATGCCTCAGGAGATGAATGAAGACATTCCCAGCCACCATCAGCCTACACCAACAGACAAGGATCTCAGAAAAGCCACATCCACAGAATCCAGGGCTTATCCAAGATTTTCCTTTTTCATTGGATTTTCTGAAATGATCCAAATTGTGAAAAACAGTCAATATGAAAAGTGTGTTAGAATAAAGAAGTACCACCTAAGTATATTCTAAAGAAGCTCATGTTAAGTTTTCTAGACTCACTAATATCAGAAAGAAAATAGGTAAAAATGTGGAGTATAGCTAAAGCCACCATAAAAGAATATGACAATTTATCAAGTACATTGTTTTATTTTAATGGTATGATCTCACACTGTCAGATTCTTCCACCTGTCCAGCAGATAATTAGAGGAATGTTTTGACATTTTCTTTTATCCCCTTCAAGTTTATCCCCTACATTAAAATGAAGCTTTTACAGTTTTGACAAGACATTTAAGAGGAGTCAGTTTGTAAAGCTTAATTGTTTGTTTTCTCCTGGGGGTCTTTTGCACTTGTTTTGAACCATTCATTGGAGGTGGCTTTCAATTATGAGCCAAGGTTCAGATCCTTGTATAGACAGACCTTACACTGTCCATAAATCCTGGAATTTCACAACCATCAGACAGACTCTTTAAAAGCTTTTATGAGAAAATATGGTTTAGTATGGAGACAGCTGGTATTTAAATTATCCATGTGAGAGAAATTACTTTTGTTCATTCACCAGCTGCTTTATTCATATATAGATTTTTAAATTAATAATTCCATAATACTTGCAGCTATATAATCCTCAAATCCACACAGTTTTGCTCATGATGTTAACAAGAATTGACATCTTTTTTTTTTATTTCTTGCAAATAGTGAGGCACATTTTGCCAATTGCCATTTTGATGAAACATTGCAACACATAAAGGAAAAGTAAAAAATGTCAGTGTCCACTGACAAGATGAGTAGAGTTCATCAAACTGTTATTCCTGCCTGGACTCCAGGTGCAGACTTCAGAATCATTTGACTAGAAAAAAAATATTGGCTAGTCACATGCATAGGTACCCCTACTACTCACAAACTGTTCTGTGTTATATTTTTAAACCAAATAACTGCAAGTCAGAGATACCTGAAAAAGTGGGGAAACACTTCTTGGCTATTAAGACAAACTGTACAACAAGAAGTTTCAGGAAGAAAAATAGGAAAAATGGGGAATTAAAAAAAATCCTGGAACATTCTAGAAAATTATTTAACATGCTTGGCATTTAATATATCAAAGAGGTGGAAAAGCAGCTGAGCTGTCTTGAGCAGGGACTTCGTGCCAAATAAACCTGCAGCCTCAAGTTTGTTCAGAAAATGTTTATTCAATCAAATAATGCTGTTCTTCCTTGAAACCCTGAAATTATTTTTTCCTCTTTTCTTCTTTCCACTTGAATGCTTTTTCATTTCTCTTCAATTTTCTTGTCTTGATCATTACAATTTCCTTCTTCCAGGCCTCACTCCACTACATATTCTCTTGGAAAATGCTACTACTTCACACATGGAGTGCCTGCATTGGCTAAATTCAACCTTCACATGAATTCCAGGCTCCTTGTCTCAACTCTTGAGGCATCAGGTAACATTTGTTACTGCTTCAGCATTCCTGTTATTCCCTCTGCTCCTAAGTCTTCTGCCTCATACTCATTTTGTGCAAATGACATTCTTAATCATCCCCTGGACTGATCAAAACCCATCCTGTTTTCCTCATAATCTTCATTTAATGTACCTGTCATTGAGAAGCTTATCAGAAATCATTATAATACTAAAAATAAATCAAGAAAAGCAACAAGAACAAAACATTTTTGAAAGCAACACAAGCTCAGGACTTCATACATGTGTTAGAAATAGCAAATACTTCCAACATCTCTAGATGGTTGTCTGCTTAGTAGTTTTTTTTTTTTTTTCCAACTATACAAAACCCAACAGGAATACAGAAGTTAGCTTCCCTCCCTCTCCCATTCTCTCCCTAGGCAAGGTTTTCAGGACAGACTTTTGACACCCCTCCCTCCAACCACAGACTTTCCACCTGAAAAGGCTTAGAAATGCATAGGGGTTTTTCACTGTCCTTTCAAGATATTTCATGGACAAAAGTGACAATAATTGTCTTTTTATTGAGAATGGAAAAATGGCAGCTCTGTTATGAAAATGATCCACTTACTAAGTTCCAGATCTCAGTCAGGGGACATGTATGAACTTTTGAGTCCATGAGCCTCTGAGATTCTTACCCAAGCTAGAATTTCATCTTACTCCAAATGCATTTCAAATATTTGCAGCTAGGAATCAACCCCAGCACATTATCTAATTTCCAACTCCGCAGCAAGAACTTTAAGGATGGAAATTAACCTTAGCTGCAATCTTCATTTTTATAAAAGAGTTGTCTAAGCTTGAAGCACAGACCAGAAACCCCCCTCACCTTCAACAGATGTTCACCCAGATGCTATGGAAGCAAAGGTATGGTCACATTCAGCAGGAGGATGGGGCCAAACTGCAGCCAGAGGGTTTCAGGCTCCTGCTGACAGGATGGATTCTTCTGTACATGGGACACATCCACTCTGTGCAGCTCCTGCCTCTGCTGGCCCTGCAAGGTGATTTTAAGGTGGGTTCTCTCTCCTCATGCTGCATTTATAACCAACTTTCTTGAGTTTTAATTTGGTATTGACTCAAAACACACCTCAATTGCCTCACTCATTTTAAGTGAAAGTAACTTTGTTGGGTAAGAAACTCAGGAAATGTGTAATTGTAATCCCTTCTATGTGACACTGTGACACTAGAGGTTGTAGGAACAGCCAGAAATCCACACTAGAACTGCCCATGGTGATTTGTGAGACTCCCAAAACCACAATTCGAGGAATCACACCCTGGTAACTTGAGGAAATACACCATAAAACTCACCCATCACCACCTGAACTCTTACAGTAGCATGAAAACCCTGCCTTTTTCAAGGCAGCTTTCCTTCATGGAGTCTGGATGCCAGAACACAGAGAATGCTTGTCTTCCAGGGCTCTAGGAAGCATGACCCAGAACAGAGGGAGTTACTAACAGAAACATTCTACCCTCTGCTTAAATCACTGGCTTCTGCTCCAGCTTTCTCATCCCCAAGAGCTGTGATGTTTATCCATCCACCCAGGGCACAGATGTGTTATGAGGATTAGTTAGTGTCTGATTATGGGAATATTTAAAGTGTTACTCTTAATGTCCTAATATTATCACCAATATATTTGCATATGATTTTATTTATGCTCTTGACATTTGCTTTCCAGATTTTATTAGAGCTTAAAAACAATAAAAAAAATGTTTATGTCAGGCCCTATTACACACTTCCATGTGATGACTTAAACACCCTCAGACTCTTGAGGTTTGTTGAAGTCATGGCCATTTAACAAGTTTACTGAACTGCTTTCTTTGAATCAGACCCTTCTGTAAAAGGAGAAATAACATTATTATCTTACTAAGTGTTCTTTCTCTATAAAAGAATTAGTTCAATGTCACTGTAACAATAGCAACTTCAGTTCTTTGAATGAAGAAAGAAGGAATTCCCAGAACTCGGCAGTGGCCAGTGCCCTGTTACTGTGGTTAAATGTGTGCCTCCAGAGCCCTGCAACAGCCTCAGCAGCTGGGTGCAAAAGAGGTGATCTCTGATCCAATGCCCCCGAGTCAGGGTATTTTATGTGCAGTGGAATTGTCTGCAGATAGTAAAAAAGAGAAATAATAGCTCTGCAGAGATCATTCCCTTAGATGTTTTCGCAGACTGGTCTATTCCATTCATATACTTTGGAAAAACTTTGGCTTCCAACATAAAATATTCAAGTTTCATTATTTCCCCATATCCAAAGCCCACCAGTTATTCATGGTCTGAGTGTTCAGGCTTTCCTTGGAAATGTGCACACACATCTGTGCATGCAAGTGTGTGTATTGGGAGTGACAGGGAGGTGACTGAAATTCTGCCTCTGTTTATTTCCATTAACCTTCTACTGAAGATAATGTTTTAATAATAAATAATAAATCTTTCCACGTTAAATGAAATATATTGACTTTGTCACACATCAGTTATTCTCAATATTAACTGCTTAAAACCTCCTTTGTCTTCTAATTCAAAGCTGTCTCTTTTGACTGCTGGACATCACAAATTTATTCTCTCTGACCTCCTCATTTACATGCATTCACTCACATGCAGAAACACGTGCACATTTAATGAAAAGCAATGGCTTTCAAAAGGCTCCCATCCCATGGAAGCCTATGCTCTAAACATGGACACTCAGACTAATACAGTGCATTTAGAATACATTTACTCACACTAAACCAGTAATTTTAGAGCTTGGTTCAACTGCTGATCTTTGCAATGGCAGAACTATTGGAACAATAACATTTTTGCTTACAAATGAGCAAAACCCTTTCCTACCTTTCCAGAACTGAGAGGAATTTGGAACCAAGAAAAGAGTTAATTTGTAATAACCGAGGATCTGATTGCTTGTTTTTTCCTATTTAAATGGGATTAAAAAAAAAAATCCCTGAATCACACAGTAATGGGCTGAAGGAGGTTGTCTACTCAACCCACATCCCCTATATTCAAATATTTTGCATAAATCTACATCCACAGGTTTTCCTGGCAGTATTTTACAAATGTAGAAAAAGAGAGGACAGAAAGCCTGCCAAGATCATGATCTGGAATACAGTTTAGGTATGATATGGAGTACTTAAAAAAATTTTTGTATATTGCTCAAATAGAGAGTCCATCAAAAGGTTAACCAAAAAATGAAGGCACAGGCACAAGATATCTAAATCTACATGGGCCTATAGGAATTGTCTAAATCTTTGTTCTCAGTTTCTGAGACACAGAGATATCTGCATAATTTGCTAGGTTTGATGCTACTTGTTTATACACACATAGTTCAGGCACATGCTGAGCCTCTAAAAAGAAAATGTCTGACATAAACTTTGTCTATGTGTAATCAGCAAACCTTTCCTTTTCCATAAGGGAAATAAATTATATGTAATTATGTCTTTAACAACTACATGGGTGATTATCTGTTTCTCTGGAGTTTATCAACAAATTAAAAATCTTATGTTAACTACTCTCCATACCAAAAACTGTGCTGACAGTCCAGTTAAGAAACATTTTGATATCACAGAAGGGATTCAGGAGCAAAGAATAAATCTATCCATATAACTAAATTACCTGGTTTATATGATGGTTTGTTACATGATAGGACTTGAGAGAAGTAAAACTACAAAAAGGTGACGTGCTCCAAAGTGTACTGGGGACCCATTCTTCTGGTTACAAAAACCAAAATGTGAATTAGCATCTATCCATTCATCTTGAAAATTTGACCTTTGCCAAAGCCCTTATTCCTCACAGCCAGCCAACCAGGCTGGTGTGTGGGTTAGGATCCCATAACCAGAAGCACAAAGGAGCAAACACAGGCCACCCTAAGCATGCAGACACCTTTGGGAACAAGAGCATGCACTGGCTATTCTGCCATGGTGACCACTGCCCACCACGCTGAAAACAGATTTACAGAACAGCTCTGATGTGGGACTCTCACTGACCTTACAGATATTGATCTGGACAGTCACTGAAGAGGCTGAGCTCTGCTCTGCCTCACCTCAAACACTGCCAAAGAACTTCCCTACAGGGCACTGTCCTGCTGGAAGGCTTTCAGAGCATTAGCCACTTCCCAGACTTGTTATGCCTTCCATCAGGGTCACTGACAGATGATTTCCACTACATCATGGAGCTTTTGTGTTCAATGGCTCCTAAAATAAGCTTGCTGAGAGTAATATTCTAAAATAGAGCAAACAAACGAATGTATCAAGTTATAAAAAGTGCTGAAGCAGTTGCAGTGAGTCAGCCTGGAAGCACCAGTTTAGGACATGCACACACTGAGTTGGCAATTATAATATCTGCCTAAGAGTCCAATCAGAACAGCTGGAATCTTAAATATCAATCCTCACAACAAACTGCTGCAGATCAAGAATTATTCAGTGAATCAATTTGAGTGGAAGTACCTCTGAGAAGTCATGATCTCTTGTGGATAATTCATGAACAGAAAAAGGCCAAATTCATAAAATTATTCATTATAAATTATTCACCCTCCTCTTTGGAGATATGAAGTGTAAAATTAAGTGTTTAGTTTTGATTAAGTGAGGAACTGAACATCATAAATACGACATTTGACTCAATAGATCCCAGGAAATTAACTGCTTTGGAGGAAGGAGAATAAACTTTTCTTTCTATTGCTCTTGAAACTTGATTAGCTGTTTGCACAGTGAATGTGTACACAGAGCCAGATCCCAAAAGATGCTGAGCTTGTACAACTCCCACCATCTTCAGCTGTAGTTACTCGGCACATTTTAAGTTCATCTGAAAAACACCATATGCAAAGTGCTAAATTCTGGTATTTTTTGTTGGAAAAGCTCATCAAGCTAAAGAAAGCCCTGATGAATGGTAGCAAAATTGTACCATAAATTTCACTAGCAACCCCTTACCTTTGAATCTTCTTTTCTCAGGGCATCTTTGTCACTGATTCTGATGGAAGTACCAGGTTCACTATTCTTCCCACTGATGTTTATTTCTGCATTGGAAGAAACTTTTCCTTTTGAAGACCTGGGTTTTTTAAATTTTTTTCAGCTCAGAATTATTTAATTATTCTTCCACCTTTTGCTCCATACACAAAGCCAACTATAAAGCATGCATCTTCAGCTAGATTAAAAAAACAACAAAAAACAAAACAAAAACCAAACCAAACATCCAGATTGCAGGACTCCTGGGATGTTTGCTATTTTTTTTAAATAACACTTTTGAAATTGCATTTCCCAATAAGCTAGTTTCTGAATATTTTTCTTTCTTGTTTTAAAATGCACTGAAGATTTTCCTGTCCCTTGTTATTAATTATGTAGCATTTGCTTTTTCTCAATTTGAAGTGGGTGTTTTTTGTTCAGGCCCCAAAGTGCCACCATCAGACAGAATCTCCCATTTCTTCCTTTTCTCTCTCCTGCCTGCTGCTGCATTGTCTTCAGCCTTGTTTCCACTGTTACCCATAAACTCTGTCTTATAGTGCTAAGATACTAATGAAGCACTGAAACTGCACACAATAATTACTGACAAGAGTACACATAGATCTTCCTTTTCAATCTCATTTAAGTGTGACTGGAATTGCAGTTGGGTGCATTTCTCTAGTGAAATGTACTTGAAGTTTCCTCCTATAAATATTCTCTTCTAGTTGCTGCCAGTATAAAATCATGGCAAAGCAAGGAAGAAAGTGGAAATTGATGTGAAAGCACACGACACACACCCCCTGTTCTGAACAAAACTAAACTCAGTGAAAATCAGTGAGATGGGAGGTCAAATGATGGCCATGCTGCATGCAGTTACCTCTCAGAACCAATCCATGAATTCTGGGGGGTCTAAACTCAGAGAGCAGAGAAATGGAGGCAGAGGTGTACAGCTGAATTTGGACAAACCCCACGGCCAGGACAACACCAAGGTCAAGGGAAGATTTAGTGCTGTTCATATTTATTTAAGCTGAACCTCTCTCCTCATACTTTTGTGAAGTTGAATCACTCACCTTCACTCACCAGCTCTCCTAGAGGCTCAGACAGTGGTGGACAATCACAAGAACAGCCCACAGTAATGAAATTTTACTGACAGTCATCAACAGTGGATGTTGGCCCTTTCATGAAAAGCAAATCCCTTCCATCCTTCCCAGCCCCTGAGAGACTTTTACAATCCCTGAAGGCACTTTTAGAGCTCCTCAGGTCTCTCAAACTAAAAGGAAACTTGTCCAAGGTTATCAGAGAGTGAGGATTGATGTGTCTCACTACTCTGGGCTCAGGAATATTAAAGTATAGCAAAAAAAGAAGCATTTTCTTTCAAAACTACTTAAAAACATTGTCTTCTAGAAGAGAGGCTGTGGACCCTCGTTTGTTTTACTTACTTCTCTATCTATAGCTTTTCCTCAGGAAGAAAAAGTATTCTTTCTGTAGGCTTTTGAGGTGGAAAAAAACTGTAACTCATTCGTTGCCAGATGTTACACTCCACTGACAGGGAACTCCAGTCCACAGAATGATTGTTTTTCCAACATCACACACACAATTTTAGCAATAAAAATTAATTCCCGTCTGCTAGTTTTGCAGAACTCCATTTCAAAACTCATCAGCTTAGGAAGAAAATTTAAAGCCTTTTTCCTGTCAAAAGCAAGAAAGCTTTCACCCTTACCCTGTTAGTCTGGCATCTCTCCAGTCTAGATCCACATTTAGGAGCAATATTAATTTCTGTTTCTCTCAGTTGCAGCTGTGCAGGGATAAAAGAAAAAGTCATTTTTCTATTCTGGCAGGATAGAACATGCTTTTTAATTTGTCACTAGATCAAGTTAATGACCAAGTATAGAAATTATTCCTTGGAATGACCTAGAGTGCAGCTGAAGGTGGGATATTCTCCCCTTGTGCTGGGGCTTTCTCCTCACTGCCAGCAGAGCAGCAGCCTCACCTTCCAGGTATTGCAGGGAGAGCCTTACCTTGCCCTGAGCTTGGCAGGGGGCAGCAGCCCAAGCTGTGTTTCCACATCAGTTAAGGAGAGCTAAAATTGGTGAAATGTGAAGCTTTCTGCAGGATATCTGCTGCAGAATGCTGGTAGGAGCACATCACCTTTCACAGCACCCTCACCAACACAACCCACGTGTTCCTGGTGGAGCATGCAGCTGCAGACAAATGCAAACTGCACAGAAATGCACACTGTGCAACGAGACACCCCTTGCAGGATGGCTGCAGGGGAGAGGTAGGACAACTGAGTGCTAGCACAGATGGCAGCACACATGGAAATTCAAACCCAGTGCTGAAACAATGCATGTCTACAACACCAACTGCACCTCCAGTCTGCTGCAAGGCAGGCAGGTAGCAAGGGTAATTGAACATCTGCTAGAGTTTGGTCCCATAGTTATTTCTAATTGGGTTCTTTCTCTCTCTGTACCTGAATTGATAGCTGGTGTTTGGTCTAAGCACTGTTTTAAACATTTCTGATGGTTCTGGCACATTCCTTTATGAGGCAGCAGATGTGCAGGTACTGAAATAGCTGCTGCTGATTTCTACCTATAGGGAAGCTGGAAGACAAGTAATTAAAAAATAAAATAAAATAAAATAAAAACTTTATCGCATTGTAATCATCAAAAAGAAAAAGACACATTGAAAAGTGGGTTAACCAGGGGCAAGGGGAGATTTCTATTTTGAAAAGCACTTTTGAATTTCTCCAGGCTTGACAGTCCATCTGGATGTTGCTAGATGCCTAGATACATCAGCACATCATGTTTCATCTCAGTTCCCATATTTTGTTGCTTTTAAAGTGTCTCTTATAGTCCATTTCCACCACAACATTCTCCTAAAGTTCCATGTTATTTTTGGTCAGAAGAACATCAAAATAGCACGAGTTGATTAGCACAGTGTTTAGGCCACCAGGAAAGCAGTGGCTGTCTGCTCCTCTCTTCTGCCTGTTATTTTCCTGGCTCCTTTATCAGCAACTTCTCTGTGTAGTTCCACACAACTTCAATTATAGAATTGAGGATAACAACCATCAGCAAAGTGATATTTAATTTGGATACCTACTGGCAGTAGTTTGCAACTCATGTATATCTTGGAAAGGAGGAAAAAAATTGTTTACTAATGTATCATTATAGAACAGATCTTAAATTGCACAACTATTAGCTGTAAGTATTGACTATTGTCAAATAAGTATTGACTATTGTCAAAGCTCTTCTGTGGCCAGTGAAAAGGTCAGGCCTTTTCATTCACATTGCTTTTATGTGAGTAATTCCAAATAATAAAATACTCAATTTATCTGGCTGCTGAGAGTTTGTTTTCCCCCAGACCTTCAAAGAGACACCAGGTTGGAATCTTCTTTTCTGTTATTATAAGAACAAAGTGATTTCACTTTCTTTTCTTTCTTGAGGTAAGGAATTTAATTTCTCATAATAGCAGCCCCACAAAAATAGTCTGTTTTCCATGCAAGCATTATACAGTTATATCCTTGTAAGCTGCCTGTGTTTCTATCCTTAGGAGGTCAATAGAGAGCAGTGCTCTTGCTCAAAGGACATGATGGAAATAATGGCTCCTTACTATCGAGCTAGCTAACAACATTTTCAAAGCACCAACATTTTCAACACACCAAGTGCTTCATTTAAAGGAATCATATCCAAATGTAGAAAGAGTTTCACCTTAGGATCCTCAACTTCTAATAGTGATCCACATTCAGCACTTTAATAAACCACACATTTTATTTACTTTTCCGAATTAACTACATGAAATTTTAATATTATGCCATAAAAATTGTATAAATGAAGTGGGCTAGATCCATTAATACAGCTTCACAAATTTTTAGTAGGTGTCAGGTGTTTTTCTGGAGTTTAATTCTGTGTTATTACACCAAGCACACCATCTTTTAAATAGTCAGAGAATTTCATACTGCCTTAGGAAGAAGAACCATAAAACACATGAGACAGAATGCAGCAAGAGACTCTCAGCCCATCATTTTTAATTCTTCTGCCACTTAAAAGGAAATATCATGACAAGATAAAACCACAGGGAAATAACTACTACCTTTGCAGTTAAACACATGGTAACAGAGGAGTGTACAATTTATTTTGGCATTTACAAACTGCAGTGGTGATGCCCTTATTTACTTATCCCAAACTCCACAGAAGCAAACTTCAGCTGCTGCTGCAGGACAGGGGCAAGGCACAAACGTGCCTCACTTGTCTGAGGTAAGTCTCTATATCTGCTAAGATGTTTCAATAAAGGTCAGTCTTCAGCTCTCACACCAAAAGCTTGCTACAGAAGCTTTATATTTTTTCCCCCAAATTACCAAATGTTGCCTTCTGACTGCTTGAGTAAGAAGGAAAATAATTACACCTCCTCTAAGATAGTGGGTTATTTATTGCCACTGCTTCAGCAGAGGAAGGCAAGGGTGGAGGGAAGCAAGGCAGAATAGAAGGGAGGAAACCAGGCAATCTTCCAGCTACACGTGCAGCTCTGCATACATCAGAAAGCTGAACACACATCTCCTCCTTGGAGAAACAATGGCAGCTGTTCACCTACACCTTCAAAAGAGTGGTGGGAGGCTCCCAAACATTGCATCCATCAGACTGATAAGTATAAAAATCCACAGCACTTGCAAGTGTGGAATAGGAGTCAAAGTTCATGAGATGAAGGTAGAAGGGGACTGATTTAATTCATATGTAAGCCATTTTCCCCATTGCTGGAAGAGCATATCCCACCCTTCCAGAAACCATTGGCAGAGAGCAAGAATTGCCTCTTGCCCACCCATGAAATAGAAAAGACAATTAAAGAAAATGTTAATGTTAATATAATAATAACATAACCACAGACACTTCTTTATCTCAAATAAACATTCCTCTTTCCTGATTATTCATAGACTAACCTTATGACATGCATACCTAATTCCTGGAAGGAATTTCCATGGATGAAACTTGAACAGCTCCTTGAATTTTCTTCTTTGATTTGGGTGTCTTCATTTTGCTGGGGTCAGACTAGAGTTTGTACTTTTGGCTGATTCTCAGAAATTGCAGGTTCATTAATAACTGTAGATTAAGAACAAAAAAGAGCTCATCTAAGAGTACTAAGTGTCAGAAATCTGGTAAGATAGGATATGGACAATAAAATGTACCAATTCTGATTCACTTATTGTCTCAACTGGACTTCCATGGAGTCCTAGTGCAATTATGTCGTGAAGAGTTTCACAGGAAAACTTAATTTTGAATTAAAATGTCTAGGGAAGTAAATGTATTACAGCTTGTATTTTATTTTTCTTTAGCAGTCTGAAAATTCATATTATGGTATTTATCATGTCCTCAGATATATTTTAATGCAGTTCTGTACAAAATAGCTGTTTATCCTGCCGTGCCTCTGAACTCAGTAAGGCACTCCTTAAAAATGGAATACACAATAGGCTAGGCACTCCCACTCCTCTCTTGTAAAAGTTGTCATCAGGAGTGGTGAAGGGCTCTGGTTTATAGATAATTCTGGAGCAGGAGGTCGTGGGAAATTGTGCATAGATAACAATTTCTGCTGCTAGAAATGTTGGGTTTAGTTTTTTTTTTATTATTTTTTTTTGTAACTGCTGCTGCGGCATTTGTCACCTGACTGACAGAGAGGTGTTATCTTTGGGGGTGCAGAATGACCCCAGTGAAGTGTCAGAGGTATGCACAGATGTCCATGCACACACCACAGCAAGCAAAAAACTGAGAGCTCTTTGGAAACCCTACATTATTCTTCTCTCTTCTCATGTCAGTAAGTGTGATGAAAACACTGGCTCAATACAGCATAACTCATTAATACCAGAATCTAATGTGTTAAGCACTGTTAGAACATCAATCCCATTATGCAAGAAAGCTAATCTAAATATGGAGTCTGAACCATAACTCCATGACCTTTTTATTTTTTATTTGGTGGGGTTTCTTGCTGATTTCATTTTGCTGCTCTGCTTTCCCTACATTTTGTAGAAGTCACAAAAAGGTAAGAAACCATCACAAAAGACAAAACCTAATAGAGAATTACATAGTACCATCTAGAGCCTGTGGATGTTATAACAACTCTAAAAAGAAAGGCTTTTCTGGATTCTCACTAAGGTCAGTGTGAATAATGTAAGAAAAAATCTTGTATTTTTTTTTCCAGTGCCACAGAGGGGATAGTCCCAGCATGATGGAAACCAAATTAGAATGGAACATTTTGCATCCTTTATGCAGGCATGGTGGTTTCAATACTCTCTTTCTATAGATGCAGTTTTCAGGGTGTTTTATTATCCTACAGCTAATTCTTCAGAGGAAAGAGTGGATCAGTGGATAGAATGGTACATCTGACTTAATCATTTTGGCATGTTGGGTTCTTTGGTCTGTCAGTGTCTCCTGAAAGCAATTTTTCACCAGTCACTGCAGGCAGGGTCACAGCATGTAACTCACATCTCAGCAACACTTTCAACATGACTAACTGTTGACAATATTTGAACTTTTGAGCCCTGCCATCCTTGGGCACAGTCACAAGCAAAGTGGGCAAAAATACATAAGTCATCAAAGACACCAGGTCCCTCCCCCTCCTCATGAACTAAAGCATTCAGCCTCCCTCTCAAATCCTCTCTCAAAAACACACCATGAATCCCATTTAATTAGAAATACTCTCACACATTCATTATACATGCTGGCTTCAACTCAGAAAGCATACTCTTCTGGCTCATTCCTATATGCAGCATCTCTGTTCTAGTAAGAGACTCTATAAATAGAACCTATGTTATATCTGTGCTTTCTTATGCTATGGAAGGAGCACTCTGGCCACTCTTAAATGTTAGTATCAGGCCATTTAGGCTTCCAGGGGTGGGTGAAAGAGGACAGACAAACGACTCCATGGTTAACACATCTCTTTCCTCTCACTTCCTCTTCCCCTCAGCCCTTTCCATCCAGCAAGTCAGCCTTTCTTCTTGTCTCTATTCAATTTTATGAGTGTTTTTTTCCTACAGAGGCTTGCCTACAGCTATCAGTGGTCCACAGCACAGCAGAATTAATCCAGCTGATATGTGATGGAAAGGGGAAATGTTGGCAATGTATGATTACAAATTAAATGATGCAGTTTCAGGGTCAGCACTACAGAAGGCACTGAAGAGGCTGACAAGTAAAGATTAATGGCAAGTGAATGAGGGCAGTTACAGTAATGTACATTTGCCTTCTCTGAGATCTGTAGACTCTGCTACCATCTGCTGGTTCATGAAAAAGATCCAGGGAATCTATTTTAGTAGCTCTATATACATAATCTTTCAGCTGTCTCTCATTATGAGAACAGTCCTCATTTCAGGTCACAGCCCACCTTCTCCTCCACAGAGCTGTCAATTAGGCTCACTTGTGTTTCCTGATGCATTTCCGACAGCAGGCATGAGGAAAAATGGCAAACAGGCAGTGAAAATTTTACACTAAACCCAAATAATATATCCCAGAGCAAGGCATATTTTCAGTAAACTGGGAAAAAAAATGGAGAAAAAAATTATCTATGCAGTTATTTCCAGTTTATTCTTGAGGGCAGAGGGTGAGGATGGATTGAAAGATATTCAATTCTGGTTTTGAATGAACCCTTCATTGTGCTTTCCTACATGACTGATTATAAATTATCATGATTCCACTGAAATCAATGGAGCTTTGCAGCCTGCTATCTTGTAAGAGTTTAATCCAGGGAAGATACATGCCAGACCTAAATGCAACTAAATGCAAAGCTGTGGCCAACGTATATTAAATAGAGGAAGACAGAAAACATGACCAAAATTCCAAATACAATGCTATTATTCTACACATTCTGCTCTTGGACATATGGGATAATACCTAGACATTCAGAGAACTCAGAAAATAAACCGGTTTTAAAAACACCACCTCTTCTTCATCTATTTAACTTATCAGGACATTCATGAAAGGGCTGGCAGTGGTGGCAACTTTTACAGAAGGGTGGCCTTAAAAATTGGTTGCACAAAACCAGCCTAATTCTGTAGAGTTTAAGGCCAAAAAAGATCATGGTGTCCACTTCCCTGCTTATGGCAGTCCAGAAAATTTTACTCTTGATGACTCTTGTTTGAAGTTATCATTTCTATCAGAGCTAGGGTTTCAGAGTGGAAAAAACCTCCCATATATATTCCTCACTTTGGAAGATTAATGCTCATTCATTTATGTTCACTCAGCCTAATTTCTGGTGCACAAGAAGCCCATGGTCTGCCTTGGTGTTGGAACAAAGCTGTAGGACTCCATCAAAAGGTCAAGAAATGGTGACAAGCCAAAGAGAGCAGAACATTCCAAAAGCTGCTTGGCTTTGTGACGAAGTTCCTGCTAGCTCAGCCCTTTGGATAACACAGTTTCCCACCCTGGGACTGTGCACGACTCCCCAGGTGCATCTGGGGGTTGCTGTACCTCACTGGAATTGATGTCCAACCCCATTCCATGGCAGTGTCTAAGGACAAGGGGCTCCTGGACTTGGAGGTGCTTGAGAAGGAAGTCTTGGAACCTGCTTGGAGAAAATCCATGGTTAGTGCAGCCCTGCAGTGAGCCTCCTGCATTTTCCCTCACAAAACTGAGGGAATAAAGCCCCATAAAGTGAGAGCCAGCAGCTTCCTCTAGGGCCTCCACAGTAATACAAGCAAGGGAATGGGTGTGCAAAGCTGGTTTGGCAAGGGGGAGAGCCACAGGGAGCCTGTGCTCTCTACTGGCAGCTAGCAAAGGGAAACTGAGGTGGTTACTGAGTCGATGAGAAAACACTGGCTGTGTCTTTAACTGAGGTTGCACCAGAACTCCTTTTAAAATAAAATGACACAAATGAACAACTCCTCCAGTTGTCTGGAGGAACTGAACTAAGGAGGGTGACATCTGCTGCCTGGTTCAGAGGTGAGATGGGGAGGCAGCTAACTCACAGATGAATCAAAGTAAAGCCCTAGTGTAGCTCCAAGAGCCTTGACATATTCTTTCCAAAGATGGACTTTTTTTGTCATACTTCAGCCAGACCTCTTATTGTATGACTGTATTTTAAAAAAGGCAGTATTTCTATAAACAACTTTGTGATGAGCAGGAAAGAAAAATTTAAGTGCCATCTGCTAATAAAATTAAATTTTTAATACTCTATAATAATACATCATTTTAATATTTGCTTTTGGAAGTGAAAGCGAGCAGGTCTCCCATAAGGATAAGTCAAGATGAATTATAGACCATGGACTGCTTGTTATTAACAGATGAGGAATTAGATGGGAAAATATCCTATCAGATCAAAAAAAAAAAAAAAATCCTCAAACACAGCATCACAGAATGAATTATCAATACAAAAAACTTGTTGAGCTGCTTCATATGCCCAAGAAGCCAAGGGACAAATGAATGAATCATGGTCTGATCACATGGTTAGATGTTATTAGATAAATTCATTCCTTTACAGGATTTTCTATTTATATCAAATGAGCTGGGGAAAAATATTTACAATCTGTTTGATTATATTTGTTAGAGAGCAGCAAAAGCACAAATAAACTCTGAAAATAGTTCCCTTTTTTACTAAATCGCTGAGAAGACAATTTGGCTTTTATTTTTGAGACCACTGAAGGTGGTAAACTGAAGCACTGGGAACGAGCATTTTCTCCAGCTTCCAGACAAGTACAAGCTGCTGAAAGGGAGGATAAAAAATAGACACAAAATCCATGAACTTTGGACAGGGAGAGGGTCTCCTGCTCACCATCAGCTTCACAAGGGGCACAGCCACAGCCTCTGCTCCCTGCAGGTCCCAGCTCCGAGGTCAACACCTCCCTGTGGAATCAGTGCTGTCCTGTGAGGGGATGATTTGTACACACCCCAGGTCTAGAAGGCTTAAATCTGTTTACAACACCGAATTTGAAGTGCAGTTGGCTTTCTGCAAGCATGGGCAGCTGCTCTGTACAGTATGTGTTTGGAGAGGTGGATATCACATCACGTGCTGCTCTTGTCTTACCCTTAAAAGTTTGTTTGCTTTAACAACTCCTAAGACACTCCCTATAAAGGAGGGATTTCTCTTAGCATTTATCAATCTTACTGGGGAATAAGACAGCAGAGGGAAATAAAATGCAGACCCAAAGATATTTTGCCAGTGACATCAGAGCCAAAATATTCCTGTGTGATTCACACACAGCTAAGTGTTACACAGAGATTAATTCTCCCACTTGTTGATGTCAGAGTCCCTGCAAGATAACCATGAATTTCATCTGAGAACCATTAAAATGAGCTAAAACTGTACAAATTTATAACGAGGATAACTATAAATTTCCTTTAATTTCAGACTAAAGAGAATGTAGGAGCCATATCATTCAGCTTTTACCCACTGATACTCTGTCATTAAAAAAAGTAGAGTTAGAGCACAGTTAGAGCACTTTTTTTTTTTTTTTCTTTACTCTGTTATTCAGCCAATCTGTCATTTTACTTGGGTTTTGACTTCAGAGCTGATCTTTTTCCCTGGTAGGAGTTCTCTGGGTGGCACTCCTTGCCACATCCCAAAATAACCTCTTGGTTAGGTTATTTTCCAGAAACAGAGACTCTGCTCTGTTCTCCACAAAAAGCAGAAGATGATTTTGTGCATAAATCTGATACATCCCAGGCACAGTTTCTTTTAACTGAATTAGTCATGTTTCATTACATAAAGAATTGAAGTACTTCCCTATTCTGGATAAAGTCCTAGATTTTGACTTTTAACATTTTTTTTTTTAATTGATAAGCAAACTTTTTTTTCCCTACTCCAATCCATACCTTCTTCTGAAGCTGCTCTTCTAGGCATAGAACTACCATTTACCAAGATGAACTATTAAAAGCTACATGTTTACTATTTTGGAAAAAGAGGGCTAAAAACACTAGCTCTTTACTTGAAAATTTGGGCAACAATTTTGCCCTCACAGTAATGCCAGTAGTCAAATCTGGACTCTTTTATATCAGCAGAAATCTTTCCCTAAACTTAATAAGGCCCAGGATTTCACTCTAAGACTTTAAAGCAAGTAAAAGCAAAGAGCAAAGCTTACTTCTATAACAAGAAAAGAGAGCAAAGAAAGATGAAAATGGATTTGCTCTTTTTTTTTTAAAGAGTTAAAAGGTCATTCATCTTTACTAAAGCTGATGAAACAAATGTCATTAGATGTAGGAGATATAAAAGGTCAAATAAATATCCTGAACATGGAGCTAAAATGTTACAGAAAGACTAAAGGAAGAGGAGAGGCACATTTCTTCCTTTGAGGATAAAATTATTAAAGAACAAAAATAATTTTGGAAAAAGCATCTCAAGGGAAAGAAAGGTCCATGTGGCAAAGTTTGAAGCAGCATGCCTGCATTAGAGAAGAGATAATATCCCTTTATTGAATATCTAAGGAGCAAGTGGTAACAAGAAGCTATATAGTATCTAGAACATTTCTGAACTTGTTTCTGAAACTTAAAAATTCATAGGAATCATGCCAAACAGGAAAAAAAAAAAAAAAAAAGAAAGAAAGAAGAATATTCCATGGCAGAATGGTGTCTGTTAAATTCAGTCTGAATAATTATACCAGATCAAGAAATGAAAACTAAAGGAAAAAGAAGCAAGTCTGGAAAAAAAAAGAAAAAAAGCCACAACCAGGACAGAAATGTTAATTTATCAATGGATCAGTTTGGCAAAGAAGGCATTCAGCCTACACTGATCCTTTGACTCAGGGCTAGGTGTCAAATCCACAAACATCTTTGCAAAGAAAAAAAAAAAAAGAAACCCCCATCAAGCCAACAAACACAAAAAGCCAAAACAAAACAAAACAAAAAAAATCCACCAACAAAATACAAAAAATCCCACCAAAAACCTACCAGGATTTTTCTTCTCACCTTCAAGGCAGTGTATTTGAGAAGAAAATTTATTTAGGTCCTAGAGTTCTTTTACCAACAGCAAAAACACACACACACAAAATCCCCTCAAGAAGAGAAATTTCAACAAATTCCAATTATCACTTGCCTTGAGGAGTATGTAAAAATGTTTGTTCAGTTATCAAGCTTAGCAAATTTTATAAACATTTTACTCATTCTGGAAGAAATGCACCTCGACTACTTGGCATTTTCAAATGAAGCTATTCCCCCCAAAACAGTATACATAGCAGTAAACAAATATTCCAAAACAACAGAGAAAACAAACCTGGACTGCATTCTGAACCAGATCTGACCCATGAAAAATAAGAAGAAAAAGGAGAAAAGATAAAAAGGAGGAATCTCCTCTCCCATTTTCTAAAAGTGATGGGAGTTGGGTGTTTTTTTGTTATTTGGTTGTTTTTTTCACTTTTGTTTGTTTTGGTTCTGGGGTTTTATTGGTTGTTTTCTTTTGCCTGAATAAATTAATAATCAACAGTTTATGGAAACAAAAAAGGATTATGAAAATGAACAGACTAATATGCATTCTTTTTATTTTTAAATTCTTAAACATTAAAATCTATTTGATAAGCTTTTATTTATTGAGAAAAAATGTTGTCAAACTAACATCACAACATTAAAAACAATTAGAGAGATAAAAGTAAACCTCAAATTTAGAAATAACCAGTTAGACAATGATCCCTGACTTTGTGAATAAAATGTTTACAGCCTGATAGTGTTTTAGCATTAAAACTTCATAAATTGTATTATTTTTAGCAACACATTTGAATTACTCTTTTCTAAAATTACATTATCAAAAGGCTGAGTAACACCTGAAAACAGCCTCTAGCAGAATATTCCAATGGATGAGCTAAAGCAGTGATTAAAAACTAGTTGCTTCCTTGGTAGAAGTAAAACTCCTGCAGCACCAAACAAAATCCTGGCCCAAACTTCAAGAACTATTTTTCTGTGAAGCAATATAGCTCCCCTGACTTCAGCTGTACTGAATTACACCTCCTGGGGATCTGGGTCATAAATCTTCACAGTGAAATAAAGCAGCTCTTCAATAGCACCCATAAATTCAACACCTGATAAAGACCAAACAAAATTCTGCAAATATAATCAGATATCAGTGCTACACTTTTGCTATAAAATATTAACTCCTACCCTAGACACAGCACTAAAAAGAAGAAGTGTTGGTATTTTAAACCCTGCTTTGTGACAGGAGGTAAGAGTGGATAGGAATCACTGTATGTGATGATTTTGATAAACCAAAGTATATTGTACTGCCACCAAGATGCTCAGAGCTAATTTTGCCTTTGTGAAGAGCTGCAGTCAAAGTAAACCTCCAAAACTGTCAGGCTCAGTTAATAAATGACACATAATTTGGTTCTCTGTACTACAGTAAAGTTTACAATCAAGGAGATCATGTTTAGTCTGCATATTTTACAGTTGTAACCAAGGTGTTTATCTATGTACCAGCATAATTTCTGATTAACAGCTCTCTTGTGTCTCAGCATAGGATTAAATAAAAACAAAAGAAAGAAAATTAAACTGTACTTAAAGAAGAAAAGATTCACCAGACTTTTTTTTTTTTTTTTTTTTTAGAATTTATTTGGAATGCAGAGGAAAAATCTATTACCTAATTTTACACATGGAAGATGCAGATTGTGCACTCAGGATAAGAGTGTCTGGATAACCACTCTGAGAGCTTCTTTAGCAGGGGAGTCACTTGTTAACTTGCTTGCTATTGGTGGAGAAAAAAAAACATCCTTTAAAAAAGCCATGAGTTTAGCATGTCACTACCTCTAAATTTGCTTGACCAAAACAGGTCACAAATTTTTAAGCAAAAACCCCCAAAACAGAGTCAGAAGAATTAATCTTGTTCAGACAAGATGATCTACCACAACAGAAGTTAATTTTGCAGTATCTCAAATATCATTCTGTGATAATCATCAGAAGATGGTGAATATTGGATCCTTTGGCCCCAGCAGGAAGTGTTTCAAAGGGAAAGTCTTTGAAGAACCAACATTCCAGCATCCCTAAAGTTCAATTTAACAACTCAGTCCCAAATTTTGGAGCTTTTAAAACTCAAAAGCAACTCAAAGATACACGATGACTTCCAAAAGAAGAAAATTAAGCTTCTGCTACAACCCATTAACTTAACTTTCACCCCTGCCACCTTGCTGAAAGAACTACAGACACATCTGAACATAACCTGCTTTGCCCCCTCAGTATTTGCAGAGAATTTCACACACTCAGTCTGTAATTTCCCACCCTCAGCTCTTCATATGATGCAGGATATTTTGCAAGTATTTTGACACAACACAGCATCCAGAACAGGGCTGTGTAGTCATGTGGGTGCCTTCCAACTCAGAGTATTCTGTGATTCTGTAAAGACAGGTTCCTGTTTGATTGGCAGCTGAGGGGGCTCTCTAATCTGCTCACTTCTAGGACTTCACAGCAGTTTAACACACTTTGAATGAGGCAAGACCAGTGCAAAATCTGACTGAACTGGAAATAATTCTCCTTTCTCTGTAGAAACTGGATGCCAGCTGCTGGAGGGGAGCCCAGGAAGGTGACTGTGCCCTGCACTTTTACTGGCAACCAAGGATAAAGCATCAAGAGAAAGTCATCACACTCCTCTCAAGACACTGAGAAGTTTTAGAATTATTTCTTAGAACAGTTACACACATACAGGTGAAAGAGGGATACATCTGTGCAACTGAACAAGGCATTACCTTAAAATCTGTTCTGGCAGCTTATTCCAGGGGGTTGCTCCAGCACTCTAGTCCTCACTCCTAGCATCCCAAAACCTGTGGAAATAACTAGAGAAGATTGTTGTCTAATAAATAATCCAAGATAATGCTGTCAGGGTCCTGATTATGTACAGCAGTAATATGTATATCTTGTGTTATAGTGTATATTCTCTTCTACATCCACATAGAAACAAGGACTGGGCCATTGTGTGAAGGAAGAGAGGAAAAAAAAAAAAAATCACCAAAAAAGCCTTGTATAGTTAAGAAAATGCACTGTTGTAAGCTGGTGTCACAGCTCTTAAAACATTATTCTTATTGGTTAAATAACCATGAAGAATGTCTGCTTGAGGGGGAGAGACATCTATCCACCCCTGAGATGTCAGTCTGTGACAAAAAGTATTAATAAATTAGTAAAAGAGAGTCGTGCAGAAAAGAGAAAATAAACAAGTACAGTTTGAAACAACACCCAGAGAAAATTCAATCCCTTCTTGCCAGTGCAAGGGGGGGTTCATTTACCCCACCACAGTGACTTCTGTGGTCATAGAGCTGGCTCATTATATAAATGACTGCAAAACATACATACCCAGCAATCCTCAGAGGAAACCTGAAATCATCAGTAACTGATGCACAGCTGACAAAAAAAAGAGCTGAATTTGTCCCCACAAGGCACTATTTGTGCATTCATGCACTTAATATTTCACATCACATCTGACTGTTTGAGTAAATAAAGTGACATTTTGATTATGGAACATATTAGAGACTGAAAGTAGTTTTATTGATCTATCAAAACATTTGAAGGATTGATTACTACAGTTTCAAAGTCATTTCTTTCAATACAGGTGTGGACACCAGACTGCTGTGGTCCATGGCAAGTAGGCAAGCACAAAGCCTGAATTGTCTCATTTAGAAATGCAACTCTAAGACTCATAAGTGAAGAAAATTTTATGTTAAGGAAACATTTCCCAACGTTTGCATCCTGCAGTGATGCAGCTCTCTTTTTATAGGGCCCTAAAAGATTCTTCCTTCATATTCTACCCTTGGAAATCTCAAGGGGAAAACAATGCAGCAACACTGAAAATCCCCTAGAATCCAATAACAATGTGCCCAGTAATGAAACTGAACCAAAGCCATTACAATCAGGTGCATAACAATAACCAGGCAATTTAAATAAGTCCCTTCAGGCTGGCTTCACCAGTAACCCTCTTTCCCACCCATTACTTCTGAGTCCAGCAAATGAGCCTTTCAGATCTCCCAGTTAAATGACAGCCATTTGCCTTCAAAATTGTGCTGCTATTCATGCCTCACAATTTAAAGCCTCCTAAGGGTCCCTAAAGATCCCAGAGGTGTGGGAGGCAGAAACAAGGCACCTATCTTCAATTATATCACCGTGATCCCTCAAAATTGTAGTCTCACCATTATCAGGCCCATTAGTATAATTATGTACAGAGCCAAGGGTGGGGAGAGAGTACAGAACAGAATGTAACAAAGAGCAAAATCCTTTGAGAAGTGTCATGGCCCTCATATAGTCTGGAGATGAAGTTTTATAAGAACTGAAAGGGGAGGTTAAAAATAAAATCAAGGCTTGAGATAGGGATCTCTTACAGGATGTATTAAGTAGCATTTCAGGACTGAAAAATGCCATGACCAGCAGGAAGCAGACTGAAAGATGGAACCAGAAATACAGTGGTCTTGTCACAGGCTTCTACAAATACCTGCAGCACAGAAGGAGATCTTGAGTTTCCCTGTGAGTTTTGGTTCACACATTTTCACTCAGCTTCCTGAAGACAACAGTGAAAAAACTCCCTCTTGTAAAGAAACAACCAGAATTCATGGAATAGCAAGAAAAGTGCAAAAGAGAGTAACTAGTACTTTTTCCTATTGTCAGCATCACTCTGTCTGTGGGACAGGGAGGAGAAAGGTCCCTCCAAGTTGAAATCTTTACCCAGACCTCCTATTCCTAGGACAACACTGCTTTCTGTCATCCCTTTCAGAGAGCCAAAAATAAACCTTAACACTGACCCAGATGCAGCTTGGCAAAAGGGTCCTATTTTGACTCCCTTTTCCTTGCATTTATGGCACCCAGTAAGACCTTCACATAGAGACCTCATTCCAAAATCTAGGTCCAACCTTTTTGTCAGGAGTCTGAGATTTTTTTGGTAGTTTTAGTTCTGAATCAAAAGAAAGGGGAGAAATAATGAATATAACACTTCTGAAAGGGAAAACAAAAGCTGTGATGGAATTTATGTCAGCTGAAGAGAGTTTTTCAGTGACAGTAAAAATACTACTTTAAATAAAATAAAATATATACTCTATTGTATTCTGAAAGGGAAACATATTTTTAAATGTGAGGGTTATCAGAAAGATATCACAAGAAGAATTGTTCTCCAGAAGCCTCAAAAGCAGAGAAAGTCAACTTATTGTGATGTTGTCATTGCTCTGTGGCTCATTCTGATCCAGGAGTAGGCAACATCACAATGCCCTCTGAATGTACCATGACTGAGATTTCTAACACAGAAGCCATTCCCATGAAGAGAGTTTCACCTTCTGGTACTCTTCATGTGCAAAATTTAGTCATCAGCCCAGGATTCTAACTAAATAAAAAAATACTTTTTACTTGAAGGGACTATTTGAATATTTCTTTCTAGAAAAAAAACACAACCCCAAAAATACCCCAAAATACACTATCATTATCTAAACCTAGAGGAAATGAAAGATCACAAGAAGAAAAGTGGTCTAAGCACAAAGGATGGAAAAAGAGAGGTGAAGGACTAACCCACCTAGAGATTCCTAATGAGAATTAGAAAATTTATTTCATTTTCTTTAGCTTCCTACAGCTAGTAGGGATGGGGAGGAGGCATGCATGTATGTGCGTGATTTTTAATTTTTTAAATTGCAGTCCTTAAAAAACCCTACAAAACCCACAACCTTAGATGTCAAACTCTTTCCCAACTGAAATATAAATATGCAAAAAACACTCAAGAGTTCCCTGAGTTCAGTCTTTTATTCAACACATAGTGCTCAAAGTTAAAATTCTATACTTTAGTGAAAATTTAAAAATATTACCCAAAGTTCATTATCAATATTCGAGCTACATAGTACCAGATGTTTCCAACACTTAGGAAAGGCAAAGAAAGAAGCAGAACAGCACATAAAGGAACTGGAATGGAACATGTAAAGTGACTTCATTGTACCAAATGCAAGTGCAGGATCTGCTCCCAGGTCAGCTGGGCAGAGCAGGTGCTGATAGTGCCAAGGGTCTGATCCCTGTCTGAGTCATCCACTTCAGAGCTGGACTGGGTGACCCTTGAGTTCTTTCCAACCAGAATATTCTCTGGGTCTGTGATTTCATTCAAGAACGAGCAGGAATAATGTTTTTAAATGAAAAGTGCTTCGTCTAACATTCACTGCAGAGAGATCATGCAAATCTGCTAAACCTTTGGTTCACAGGAACTAGGTAATTTATAGTTGAGTCAGCCTGGTCTTTTTAGAAAGAGATACATCCTCTGACACACAGTGAAGTATTTATCACTGGTTTCATGTTCTAAATACCCTCTAAGTTAGGCTGTAAACTATAGAGATTAAATAATTAGATAAATGTATTAACTTTTATATATTGTAAACAGGAATGGTTAGTCCTTTGTTTTGTCTAAAGATATTTCCAAAAGAGATAATTTCAAGTGCCTGAAAATACCACCCCAAAAGCCTAAGAAAGGTATAATCAAAGATGACCCTCAGCACTGCAGGTGCAGTGTTATCACTCTATCCATGTGGCTGGAAAAAAACATTCAGCTTAAAAATCCACTGCAAATTCACTAAGTGTCCCACAAACCCATTAGAATATTAACTGCAGCCCTTTTAGACTGTCTACCTGTGCATAAGGTCCATGCCTGTATCACCACTGCCAGCTGCAATTTCAATTGACCTTACTTGTTCTCCATGTTTCCTCCTGGAGAGCTTTGTCACATAATCTTTTTTTTTTTTTTTTCCCTCTGACTGATGTGCTTTTAACTAAATGGGTTTTTGTGGTCATTTTCATTGGTTTCAGTGTGCTGGCCCTTTCACAATGTATGGGCACTCACAGCTCCCCTGTCAGACACCCTGTGTGTGCCCCCCCAGACTGAGGAGCTGCAAAGACAGAACTGCTGAACACTGAAGCTCTTGCCTGGAAGGAGATATTTTTTGGACTCTGCAAATTTACTGTACCATCAATCCAGGTTTTTAATACAGTCTCAATATTTTTTAAACACCTGTTGCAGCAAATCTCTAAACCCATTGTACAGGATGGTCTTCAGGAAGACAGAGCTGGTTTATCAGTCACTGCCACCAGCATAAGAATGATAACCAGAAAAAATAAATGTGTGGCCAAAGCGTTGTCTTTACTGACCACAAAAACAGCAGTTAAAGAGCCAGGAAAAAAATTAAAAAAACAAACAAACAAAAAAACAATTAGGACAACGAGGACAGCCTAAAATTTGTGCTGACTTGTACCCTGGCAAATGTGGAAGGGCTGGAAGCATACCCCATCTGCCTGAAAGGTGGTGTTTGCAGGCTGTGATAATCAGACATCATTAAAACAAGGAGAATGATCTCCAGACCTTCATTTCTTATCCACAAGCCAAGTCAGAGCATCCTCAGCATGCCCCAAAGACATTTAATTTTTGCAACTTTGTGTTCCCCAATTTTCCAAAATGGAATTAAGTTTCAAAGCAAGGTTTAAACATTCAGGACTAACTGAGATGGGGTTTAGTAAGAGAATTTATCCCTAGGCTGGTCATTAAATTAAGGGAACTCCTTATTCTGACACCTAAAAAAAAGAAAGATCTGTAACAGAACCATTCAGTTCTTCTGTGAGAAATGAGGCACCAGTTTTAAGTGTGGGCTAGAAGAGGAGAAAAGTAGACCATTAACATTTGTTAGTCTAATTGAAATCCAGAAATGAGAACGATTTTTTCTTTCTATAAAACTTTAAAAACTGCTCTAAACAATAATAAACTTCCCCTAAATATAAGCATCCTAAATGAGCTACATAATGTTCCATGCCATAATCACCACTGCAACAAGAAATTGCTCAAATCGCTTTTGAGCCAGATTTGTCAGTCATGCTGCTCTGTGCTCTGAGTAACAATGATCTGTGCAATTAATATTAAACCTTCCAAGGCAGCTCTGAGCTCTGAAGTTCTGTGTGCTCCTGTCATTGCAAATGCAGAGCAATATCACAGCACAATATAGAGCATGCATGGGAAGGAGAGAAGGAAATGGGGGTGGGGGGAGTAGAGAAAAAAAATTTAAAAATTGCAGCCAAACTGAGGCCAGGAACAGTAAGATAATTAGGATTGTTTTTTACAAGATTACAACAGCTTGAATTGTTCCTTCCATTTTATGTTTAATTACAGTTTTTATTGCACTCATAAGAAATTCAGCTGCTGAAATAATCTAAGGAGCCAAGAACAAACCATTTCTCCTCCATTCTCAGACTCATTCAGCTCAGCCATTACACACCCTCTCTTTGTAAAACAAAGAGGGAACAAAGCACTATTGCACTCTTGTTTATGTTAATTCTTAGATGTCATTGTTATTCCCAATCCTGACAGGAATCCTAGGATAAGAGATGAATGAAGGAGACAAGGGGGCATAAAGAAGATAGAATTTTTTTCTCTGCATCTTGCTGCATCTCTCCCCTGCAAAATTATCATTTACATCAATAAAGCACACATCAGGTGATAATGAATGTATAGAGACACTGCAGAGGGAAAAATCACGACTCCAATGCATATGAAACATCAGTTTCCTGCATATGCTCAAAATTGTACACCTTATGCTGGAGCATCTGAAGAGACATTAACTCCCTGGAAGTGCAGGGAAGGGAGAGGAAGGAGTAACTACAATGCCATTCCTAAACAGCATCCTCATCTCTAGCATCCTCATCTGCTAAATCCTGATTAACATTAAGCCTTAAAGTGCAACATCCAGCACGATACAAAACTGCAGGTACTTCATAGCTGTGAGCAGATCAAGAATTGTCTGTACACTGACTGCCAAGCAGAGGGTGGGAAAAAATAGGAGGCCACTGAAGTGGCTGCTTGCACCTGTCACACAGTATTTTTAGGCTTTGATCTACAGCCCTGGCCCATGTGGACAGTTATACTGAAATCAATAAAATTTATATCAATAAAAGTTAGTGGACTGGGCCAGTCATAGCCCAGTGTCAGGAAAACTGATTGCAAAAGCAGTCACATGCATTCAGGCTGTGAAAACAAGACTTTTCTTTCAGGAATTCTGGGGACACCATTGGGAAAGGGAAAAATGAACTCTCCTTTAGACTGGAAGATAAACCCAGCTTGAAGAAAAGACAGGTACACTAATACACTACAACTTACAGGGAATTTAATTACTCATGATTGATTCTATTCTTGTCTGCTGCTGTCCTCTTCATAACATTCCCCCCTAGCATCAGATTTCCCTCAAAAAATAAATAATAAAGCTACTTGTCTACAGAAAAATATCAGTAAAACACTCAGAGTAGCTGAAGAATACAGGAGGAATTTTACCTACAATTTTACCACCACAAGAAATTGTACTGTCTAAAGAGGCAAGTATTCAATTTTAGCCTGATTTAGCTTTAGCTTTTTATCAGAATTCAGCTCAAGAGAAACATCTCCTATGCCATACACTAAAAAAAGAGAAAACCCCAAAGAAAGAAATTGGAAAAAAAAAGAAAAAGGAGCCTAAGCAAGTAAATAAACAAGGCATTTTTCCACTATAACTGAGGAGACAGAGAGAGTAAGATTTGTAAGTGAAACAAAAAAAAAAAAAAAAGGAAGTTGAATGAAAAATCAGTGTTCATTACTACTAGAGTGCAGAATAGAACATTATGAGAAGATGCTCAGTTTTTCCTTCAAGATCAGGCACTCAAGGAGGGAACCATCCAAAGTTTTCTAACAATCTTAGAATCATCTAGGCAGTTTGGGAAATGAGGGAAAAAGAAACACTTATGCGTTCTGTGATTATTTCATTTGTCTTTGACCATCAAAACCGGGTACATTCCAGGAGAAATACCTCAGTGAGTAATAGCTAGGAATGAAAATAGATGTTTGATCAAGCAGAATTCAGTTTCAACCATCCCCTGGAATGTGAGTAGAAGCCTTTTGGTGAGAACCAAGGCTTGCCATGTGCTTGAGGCTTGATGTTTTACCTTGCAAAGGTCTAGGCAACTCACTGAGTTTTCCCAAGATTGAGATGATTAAGAAAGGGGCAGAAAACCTGGTTATTCTTTGGAGAATTTTAGAGCACTGTTTGTAATGGCCAGCTCTAATTTAAGACAGCCTATCTCAAAGAATGATCAGCAGAGTGAAAAGGAGAAAGAAAATTATTGCCTGCCCCTACCTAATGGCATCAGCATTTCCAGTCCTTGGAATTCATCTCTCTACATTTTTCACTTTCCCATAGCATCTGCAGGCACACCTAGAAATAATGGAGTTTACAACCCA
This sequence comes from Sitta europaea, assembly GCA_013400255.1. Lineage (NCBI taxonomy): Eukaryota > Metazoa > Chordata > Aves > Passeriformes > Sittidae > Sitta > Sitta europaea. The sequence goes on along the minus strand of VXBS01000721.1, from coordinate 326,092 downwards.
GAAATCTCATCCATAATCCCACCTGACTGTGGGGTTAGCTCATATTTACAATAGCATTGTATTTTAACACCCTTATCTATCAGAGGCTGTCAAAGCAAATTGGGGAGCAAACATTAAAGAGAAAGAAACTTCAAGTGGTGCCAAGAAAAAAAAATGTCTGAGTCTGAAGAAAGCATAACTAATGGGAATGTAAACTGGAGACGTCACAGCAAGTGGAGTTCACCATTTAGAGATTGGCATTGTCTGTGCTGTCAGCCTGGTGGCATGATCAGAGTGGTCTTCTGGGCATAAAATCCTCCACTGCCTATGTGCTAACACCTCTGATCTGCCTGTTGATCATTTTGGGTTTTATCTCCTCTCAGTACATTTTATTAATCTTGGATTTCGGGAAGAAATGGAGCAGAAGGCAGGATACAGCCTCATACTGAGGAAGGCAATGACAAGTTTAATCAGCTGTACAACAAAACCTGGAGTGTGACTGTTGCAGGCAGCCCCACTAAAGGGGAAAGCAAGCATCCCTCTCCCTGCCTCACAACCTGTATGCTTGGGGTATGGCACAAATCAGAGATAGGAATCTGATTTATATCTGAATCAAGGACTTGTCATCAAGGAACAGAAGAATACCAAGGCTCACTTTGTCAGCATTATATTTACTCCTGCCTGTGAAGATGTTAAGGAGGAGACACCATTTTCAGCTGTTATGCTCTAAACTTAGAGCCTGTTTAAATCTTGCTCACAATCACTTATGTATGTAGATCTTCTGGGCCCATCAATTACCATCAAGAAGGAGCCATCTCTATCTTTCTCATGTCTCTCATTATTTATAATGGCCTCTTATTAAAATAATATATCTTTCAAAATACACTTAGAAAAGATTAAATGATAACTTATACAGCTCTTAGCATATTCAAAAGTAGGATAGAACAAAACACCAAATTCTTTCCGACTCTTAGTCCTTGCATTTGACTTACAGATACAGATTTTTTTTGGTAACTTGCTGATCATTTTCTCAGACACTAGTAGAATCTGATAACAGTAGAACTCTTCATTTACTTAAAACTTCTGCAAGTGTCATAATACCCACATTTCTCTTAGAAGAAATATCATTGTCTTTTATGTCCTATATTTTTTTTTTAAATCAGTAACTACTAAACAATATTAAGATTATGAGAAACCCAAGCTTCTCAGTATGCATTAATTTTGTACAGATCCGAATTCCTTTAATTGCTTTAACTGGGAAGATGGAATATAAACTTTATAAATATCTGAAAGGATTTTTCAACAGCCTTCCATTTATACTTACACAGAGCTATTGATGAATTTTTCAGCAAGGGACACACTAGTTTCAGAAGGCCCAATGAAAAGTTATTTTACTGACAACTCCTAGGTTGTATTAACTTAATGAGGGAATGGGCAATTATTGGTACATTGTCTTCTTGTGAATTATTGGTGTGCTCTCCCAGCTGTACAGTGCTGACCAGACACCTGCTGCTGCAGGGGTTTGTGTCTGACCAAGCACAGAAACTTGGGTTTATTCCTTGATTGATTCATTGGGTTGATTCCTTGAAACCTGTAGGTCAGCCCCAAAGGTAAAAAACGAGGGAAAATTGACAATTATAGACTAGGTAAAGCAGCTGAGCAAAACTGGACAATTTTTCCAGAAGTCAAACGATCTCTCCAAAGCATTCTTAAGTCATTTTTTCTGGGAGCTCTGGGATGGCTGCATTTTCCCTCCTCTGCCCCATCCTGGGCTGCTTCTCCAGGTACATGGAGGGTATAACTGAATCAGTGTGGTTTTTCCAACAGTATAAAACTCACATTTAAAAAAGTAATGAAGTAAAAAAAAAAAGTCTCTTTTCTCTAATAGCATTAAAGATTGGTTTCCAGGCAGACTGCAGGTGTCAAGCACCAGCAGATTTAGAAAAACTTGTAATATCTTCATGCACCACATCTTCCAGGGAACGAAGCCTTCCCTCCAGATGACAGCAATACCACTCCAGTGTCACATGCTTCTTTCTGCTTGATCAAATCTGGTGACATTTACAGAACCAAATAGAAATACCTGAGCAGCTCATGGAAAGACACGTCCTTTATGCTAGTAGAAGCCAATTAGATACTCTGGGAACTGCTGTCTGCAAAAAAATAACAGAGTAGCAAAACATGAAATAAGAGAAATAGTCTTGCACACGACAGCACATCATCTGGATGTTCCTGGAGGCAGGAGCAACAGGGGAATAGCAAATACAACAGCAATGAAGATTCAAGGCATCAGAATAAAATGTGGATAACCAAATGGAAACACAGAATAGGGTGCACAATGGCTGGAAGCTTTCCCTTCGACCTCTCTGGATCTCTTCATTTTCTCTGTACATTTGTGGAGAAGCAGGACAAGGTCCATGAATAAGGAAAAGGCTGCATCAATATGAATTAATGACTGTGAGCTGCCCTATTATGAGAAATAAGAACGTTTTTCTATTTTTGCCAGGCCTGTTTTGACCTTCACAAACATTATCTTCCTGGAATCCCTGATATAATAAACTAATAGTCACCTGTCAGAAGTATCAGCTGACAGGACAAAGTTACTGTCTGACCAAAGACTGTTAAGTGACTTTCACTTCACAGGCAGGAGATTGTTAGGGTTTTATTCAGAACTTCACAAATGAGCCCTGCCACTCTCTGGGGCTCAGTTAACTATCAGAAAATGTAGCCCTGTGCATGTGCATACAAAATCATATTACTTCCATATTTAGCCTATTTGGAAATTTTCTATTGCAGAGAATAATAATGAGCACAGCAAGTCCACAGCTACTTGTCCTGGTTGTGTGCACATTTTAAAACCTGTCCATTTTTTCTAGTGTCCTTTGGAAAAGAACAGCAGACCCCTGCTCCCACCTGGGTCTGTAGACTTGGCAGGTGTCTGGATGCTGTCTCTGGGCCCCAGCTCAGTGCCTCTTTGCTGGCAGTGTGCAGTCACTCCATGCAGCTGTTTTTTCCCCACTGTTTGTCAGAACATGCACCCTGGGTTTCCTGCTGCCATCTGGCAATCAGTGTGAGATCACAGCTCCTGCTCCCATGAGGAAGGAACCACAAGACAAGGTCACAGATAAAACAATATCAGAATACACAAACCTTTGTGTAGCTGCTCACATGCTGTTTGGTATTCCTGTGACCCAGTTTTTACCTTTTTGTAGCAATTCAATCAATGATTTTGCTACAGTAGATAAGCATAAAATGAATTTTTCACAGTTGTTTACCAATGCCACAAAACCATAGAGCTCAAGGAGGCTTGCAGGTCCTGACACAAGTCAGCTCATTTGTATTTAATCTTTGTCAGGTGACTTCATCTAACATCAAAACAGAATTGCATAGAATATTTTCCTTAATTAAGAAATTATATTGCTGGTGTTTTCCTATTGCTTCTTCAGAGTCTAACAAGTACATTTCTGCTCTGATTACTTCAAATACTTGGGGGACATTACATTTGTTTTAACATTTCCACTACAACCCATTTTTTATATGCCTGACACACTTTGTACAGAACTACAAGATCACTGAGTTTGGATGGAATTCTGGATATTATTTTGCATAAACTGATAGGGACAATATAGGAATAACAACAAAACTGGCAAACTGATGTACAAAGAAGAGATTTTGGTACCCTTATCTTGCAGCATTCTGACACAATCACTAGGGTGAAGGGACAGCTCAGTGTCACTGAGGCTGTCTGGACCTGATGAGGTCAAAAGGCAATCAAAGCCCAAAAGGCTGGGCTGAGCAGTTTAAGTTGTAGAAGACAAACGTGTACAAGAATGTGCTTCACAAGCAAAACTTCTCATCCAGCCTTTCATCTACTGCATCTTCAATTATCTTTAATCAAAGATAGAAACCCAAAGACCAATAACAAACGAAATAAGTTTTTTCTCCTTGGTTCCAGATAGATTTTTTTCTTGCTTTAAATGTGACAGGAATAACCCAATATAGTCACACGATTGTTACAGAATGGCAGAAAACAATGAAGTCTTTGTCATGTGCAGTACATTCAGAATTTTTCACAATATACAGTACTCTTGCCTAAGAAAAAATTTTCTCATAGTAATTTTCAATGAAACTCTGTACAACTTATTCCTTAAATAAAATTGATCTGCCAACTTTTTATCTAGCTTAATGGAAAATTCAGATGAGAAAGCCAAACCCTTTTATACATGCCAAGCATCTTCTCCCCTAAATGCAGAGTAGTCACATAAGCTATTACTATACTGCATGGCTGAAATATTTTTTTGGTTGAATAGAGTTTTCTTAATAGTTTGTGGTCACATTCAGTTTCTATCCAGGGATATCAGATCCTTCATCAAAGTAAACACGTGCAGTTCAGACACTCTTCAGATCATGTATATCTTTCCCTGTACTCTTTATTAGTGTTTACTTATAAAAAACTTTATAATATGTCGAGTCTCTGTAATTTTGTGAAGGCACATACTCAGTCTCAGAGTTGAAAGTATCTCCTCTCTATTTATTTTTATGTTTTTGAAAGGACTGACACTAAAGTAACTCAGTCAGGATTGTATAACCAAAGCCACACATAAGATGCAAACCTGAGCAGCCCCTCTGAACAGTGAAGACATTCAGAGTCTGGAATATGGTACTGATTTCTTCACTAAAAATTGCATATGTCAAAACCAGAAAGAAACCAGACAGCATCTGGACTTTTTTCCCTAAATCATCTGCAGTCCTGAGCCTGCTCTGTGTACATTTAATTCTGGCACTGCAACATTATTATCCACACAGACACATCACTGGTGTGATAAGAGCTATGATTAAAAACAGAAATCTGAGAAAAGGAGAGGGAGAATTTTTTTGCTAGCTAATATTATTGTATATTTTCATCACTACCACAGAATTTGTCACATATATCATATAAGATGATGAAGCCACAACTCCCTGCAGCCAAGACCTGGCAACAGGAATTTACACAAGCCCTCAAGAGTAATGAGGGTCAATTTATATTTCCTGGGGAAAATAACCAAGATCCATCACATATATATTTTATCATGTTTAACATATTTTACTGCAAGACAGAACCTTTGTAAATATATTTCCCTCTTTGCAGTATTTTGCTAAATTTAACTTTGACCTTAATCAAACCTGAGGCTGGAGTTGAAAAGGTGCAGCATTTCCTCACACATGATCAAGTGTGTGCACAATTGAGTTTGGTGCTCAGCCACCAGGGACAGATGTCAGGAGTCCCTCCCCAGGACTTTCATCACTGTGCTGAAGCAGGCAGAAGGACTGTCTTGGTGGGAAGGGCAGCTATAAAAACTAGGTCAAAGGAGGAAAGAGAGAAAAGAAAATCAGAAAATAAATATGTTTAAAGACTGACAGTGTTGAGCCCTATAGCAACATTAAGCAAGAAATACACAGAACCCCCTTTCAGTTAACAGTGTTATTTTCTCTTGGGCCAAAATGTAACCATCCTCACATACAGAAAGGCATCCAGCTGTCTGAAGTTATTTTCACCTCAAAGGATGCTGACAGCTCAGATAAGACACATTTTGAGGTCCCCTATAGGTCTCACAATCTTATCTTTCATTGAAAACCAGAATTTGCCCCAGTAGCACTGTGCTGAAGTTGCTAGGACTCAGATAACCCATTTAGATGAGTAGTATTCAACAGCCACTTAAACATATTTAAGATTTAGCTTACCAAAAGTAGATTTACTTCTTACTTTCTGTATCCACCACAGGCTGTTTTCTACCTGCCATTACTCCAGAGATATTTTATGTTCACCTTGAGGAACCACTTGTTGAAACCAAGAGATTATGCAAAAGTTTATTTACACACCCTAGAAGAATACAAAGGGAGTCTTGCCACTGCAATAACTGAGGAAACCTTGAGAGCTTCCAACAAGCTCTTCCTCAGAAGAATTAAACAATTTCCCTCCAAATGATATTTTTTTTTTTTTTTTTTGGGGGGGGGGGGGGGGGGGTGTTGGGGTTTTGGTTTTTTTTTTTGGTTGTTTGGTTTTTGATAATTTTTTTTTTAAATAGTCATGCAGATTGGTAATCCTGATTCACTGAGCTTTTTCAGAGACAGATTTTTATTTTTTTTCCAGATTTGGCAGTTCTCCTAGATTACTTTTACCAGGCCACCTAATACAAAAGTAGAAGAGCAAAGTGCCTGGCTGACCATCCCTTCAGCTGGGCTTACAGAGATGCATTTGCTGTAGATGCAGAAACGTGGGCTCTGCCCTCCCTATGTGTGCAGTATAAACATAGGGACAGCTAAAACAAAAACAATTATGCTTTATTATATGCAATATGAGTGCCCAAATGCAGTATGGATGGACTGACTTCTAAAAGCTTCGTGTTATTTTTGGATTGTTACCTTCTGCCTGAATAGGCAGTTACTCAACAAACAGAAAACACAGCCTTGTGTTAGAGAATCTAATTCCCAAAAAAGCTCAGGACATGTGAGTCCCCATTTAATTTCAGAATACAAAACAAAGAACAAATTTGGGGAAGAGTGGAATGTAAATTTTCACTTTCATTATTTAAAAAAAAAAAAATAGAAGAAATTAATATGAAATACACAATAGCAGCTGCACTATGCCAGATTCTGCTGAAGAAAAATGAAAGATGGAGTTAGTCATATTCACTGGCAGCACTATCTTAAAACAATTACAAGCAAGAACTATCATCTTCAAAAGTGTTTTTTTCTGTACAGTGAATCTCCATCAATCTCCTTGTGGTATTGTCTGTGATGATGCTCACATATTTTATGTAATAACTGGGGAATAAAAAAAAACCAAATGAAAACACAGACACACATACCCCCAAAGAATCCCCAAACCCAACCAAACAAAAACCCACCAAACCCCACTATATATGCATTTTTGAATAAATTTATCCCAAGCCCAGAGACATTTCTCAATTTGTTACCTTCTGGGAACAAGAAACTCCATGCATGCAGGTAGGTATGAAGGACCTGGAGCCATCCACTGTGGCTCCCAAGCCCAATTAAAATTGCAGTGCTGGTAGCTACAGAACTACAGATGCAAGCATTAATTTGATCTGCTTACTGATATGAAACCCATTTTTACTTAACTGTGAACACAGAAATATCGATTTGTTGTTCATGAGTTATGCTTTCACTGTGAAATCTGAAGTCATAGTTGTCAGGCTGGAACAAATTAAGATGTTAAATAGCATCAGCAGTTCTTCTGTGTCTAAACAAATGAAAGAACAGGCTATTACAAGGTGGGAATGGTAGCCAAATTTTAATCCTTATGTTAGAGTAGTTTTATTATATTGTCACACCTAAGTCTCCTGAGCTGCCAAATCTTCCTTATAATGAAACTTATTAAAACAATTTCCAAAAAGAGTTAAAGTATTCAGTGGGAATAAATGTCTCTACTTTAGTTATATGACTGGGACATTGGCATTAACATTAGGTCTTATTCCAAGAAATTAACAGCAACCAAAATTTAAAATTTAATAGGAAAAAATATAATAGTCCAAAATCTAAATATTCTGTTTGACTTAACATCACAAAATGTGAATTATCTACCACGTCTCTTTAAAATTAGATTGACAATATATGAAAAATTAAGTGTTCATTATTCACTAATTTTATTCTGATCAGAAGTGTGGGGAGTGTGGGAGGAGAAATTAAAAATAGAACAAGTTTCTGTGAACACAATGGAAACAGAACTAGGAAACAGAGATTCTACACCACTAATGCACCCACAATCAAAAAATGAGAGGGTCATTGTGAGAATGTTATCATCATAAAAATTGTCAAATTAAAAGTCAGACAGTAGCAATACCCATTGCTTTCTGTCCACCTGCTTAGGTGGACAGCAGACTAAAGGTTGTGTGGCCACAGAAAACAAAACTCCAGGGTTTGTTTGGTTTTCTGTGTGTGGGGGTTTTTTTTGGGGGGGGTTTTTTGGGGGGTTTTTTAGTGGTTTTTTATGATTTTTATGTGGGGATTTTTCTGCTCTGTGATTTTTTTTTTTAATTAAGAAGAAACAATCACATACATGTTCTAAAGATGAAAGATGCAGTCATTGTAAGAATTAACAATCTCATTCTTCAGATGCAGAAAGCAAGATAAACAAATAATAGGAATTGGAAAAAAACCTGTGTCTGTACATTATCATTGTTGCCAAAACAGCTGAATTACCTTCAGGCCAGTGCTCAGTGGGCTTCAGCAGCTACAAAAAGTGATATGTGGGGCAGGGGACCAGAAGCAGGGGACCAGGAAAAAAATTTAATTAGCCTTTCCATGCCTTTATCTGAAAGAACAAAACTAATAACTGAGCCACATGCTAATACACACTGGTGGCCCATAAAGGAGCATGCTCTGCACAAAAAATGCACATGGATCACAATTCTTCTAGGAGCCTGAAGAAATTCCTTTTATGGCCCCTGAAAGCCAGGGAAGTATTCCTTCTCCTGGGTAATTGCCAAGAATTTCAGCCCTTTCTTCATCAGCCCCTGGACTGTGTTTGATGCAGCATCCTTGGATTCCAGTCCAGGGTTATTTCAGGACAGGCCCCTCACTGGGGATTTTACAACATCAAGATTCTGTCTTTGCTTTGAAACAAGACAGAATCTCAGAGTAGCACATACAGAGGTTTTTAATCCAGTGACATTCACAATTAAGCAACCCTGTCCCTCCCTTCAAGAGGGGAGGAAGTGGTGAAATATTCAAAGGTTCTGTTGCAGCTGTGCCCTTCGAAGTCAGTGTCAATCCCCAGTCACCACATTCTGCCCAAGCAAACAAAATAACACAAAACATTCAAAAAATCTGAGCATCACAGAAATTATGGAACATAAAATGTTTGCAACTAAGCTGGAGTGTCAAGGCATTTGCCTTTTTTTGCCTTTCTGATTGCCAGCAGCGAAGTAACCTTTAATTGTTCCCTTAAATTAATTTTCTTGAAAATATAATTTTCTTCATGAATGATCAAAAAACTTCATACTGTAGTTTCTCATCCAAATAAAAATAAGGGAAAAAAAAGAAAACATATCATTCCTTAGGTAGTATTACCACTTGATTTTCACAAACCTTCCCTTAGATACCAATTAATCATTTAAATCCTTCTCAAACCCAGTTCTGTTAAAATCATTCTTCACAGATTATTGCTTTTTTTCTCTCTCTCTCTTTTTGTGGTGTATAAAATCATGCTGCCCGATCCAACAAGTTGACATCCTTGGCTGCAGCCACCAGCACAAATTTGATTTTCATTTAGCTCTTTGCCAGAAAAAGAGACCAACCACTCAAGAATAGAAGTGGGGAAGACCCAAGTAAGGCTACATACTTTTCTGTGTATTGAGTCTCTCAGTGCTTTTCTAAAATCCTGTTCTTCTTACTCCAAGCACAAAGGGAGAAATGTCCAGGAGGTCCCTGCTCACAATGTCATAGGTGTTAAAATCAACTGTCAATATCTTCAATATTTTCTCTTCTATTAAAAAAAACCAAAGAAACACAGCTTTCCCTAAACAGGATTATTTGTTTCAGTGGATATTTGATTTTTTTTTTTTTTAAATGAAAACTAGCATGACAGAAATTTGCCTTTCTGGCGTGTGGCAGAAATGGAATATTCCCAAATATAGCTGATTTTTTCCCCTTGACCAATCCACCTTGAAAGTTGTTCTACATTACTTACCATTGGCAATGAGCACACAACATTGGCATGTTTGTCACAGACACTTTTCTGCACCCATGGATCCCTGCCCAGTTTTAAATTGTCTAGCATCCTGATTACAAGGGTACCAAGTACCCTGATCAAGGAGATTCTACCATGCAATTTAATCATTTAAAGCTGGGCTTGCTTCCATGGCTTCCACAGTTTCTGTACATCCTGTGGCAGTGCCAGAAACATGTCAGGGGATAAGGTCTGGATGCAAAACCATTTTCTCAGGGACATTTCTTAACCCACTATTTCATGTTTTATTGCTAATGCCATACACTGAGTCAGCCACAATTAACCCTGAAACCCTCTCTCCCAAGCATGTACAGAAAGTGATCTGTTCTCATTAATTCATTAAACATTAATTCATTAATTAATTTATCTGTGTTTCCCTCCGATCTCAACAAGGTAATAAATGAACAGCTTCTCAGGTATCTATTATCCATTCTTTGCCCAAACAAATAATGTTAAGATCTCCACCTCTGTCTTGCAAATATGTAGTTTCCTCCATGTTTGTACTGTTTTCCTGTACTCTTTCAAGACCCATTCCACAGCTCAAATCTGGACTATGTTTCTAGGTAGTAGAGGAAAGAGCAAAACCCAGCAGCACTATTTTATCAAGTGGTGTCTCAAAGGAGGCTGGTTGGAGAAAACTATCCTTTGACTGAGAGATACCTGTAGGGAGAAAAGAGAAAGAAAAGTTCTAGCAGCATGCCACAGAAAAAGACATTTTCTCCTTTTCAGTACAGGATAATTTGTCAGCTTTCTCTCACCCAAGGAAAAGGGTTAGAAAATGTTATTAGGATCAGCATAGGTTTTGTGTAACAAGATAATAAAATAAAATTCCTACCTTGGTCCTCATCCAGCACTAATGTGCATGGTTTATCAGTACAGATGCTCTAGAAGCCCATCAACAGCCTTACAGAGATCCTCAGGTTTGCAGTCTCTGTGAGAAATCTCACTCCAAACTGCATATCTGCAAGGGTCAGGTGAACCAAACAGTTGTTCTGCAGGCATTTGCCCATGCACATCAAAACACCTGTTGTGTTTGAACATAAATAACTGAGAGCCCCAGCAACAGAGGATAAAGATGGATGTGTGTTCCAGTCCAGTCTAAATGAGGAGACAAAAGCAGTTTCTGATCCACTTGTGCACATCCATTTGTAACTGCAGCTGTGATAGGATAGCCCTGAGTGGAGCATTTATGGCAAGCAATGCACTATCAATAAACAGCACATTTACTGAGGCCAATCTATACCTGAAGGGAGGATCACAACTTTTCTGCAGGTGGTGCAGCTGTATCTTTGCAGTAGTGAAGGATTCAAAAGACAAACAAATCTGTAGTAATTCCAGACCTACTGCTGCTGTGCATGGAGCTCAGACACTTCCAGGAGCATCACTTCAGACTGCCCAGCAGCAGTTGCCTTAGTTACTCACAACCTCTTTGTGCATTTTATCCCCCTGAGCAGACAAGAAGCAGAAGCAGGTGCACCACTGTCAGTTCTGGTGCCAGCACCCGAAGCAGAAGGTTCCAAGAGGGTGCATTTGCTGTTCTCTCTGTGCTCAGGCAGGGAGAGGGGCCATGGCCTCCTGCCCCCATGCCATGGCACTGCTATAACTGCTGGGGAAAACAGGCACTTGGAGGAGGGACCTTGCTTTCCAGTTCCACTTCTCCTTCTGCACCATGTCACAGAATGGAGTGTGACACTGCAATGTCAGCTTCCTGCATGTAATCTGGTTGCTGATTTTTAATGCAACTTTTTTAAAGAAGAAGAAACCAAGAGAAATTACCCACAGCTCTGAGACAACATTCAGAAAAGCCAAGTCTTTTGTTTTCCCTAGGCAGCTGGCTCACAGACTCTTGCACTGCTTCTCTGCATCTTAGAGTAAACTGCTGGGTTTAGGAATTCCTCATCTCTGCTTGCAGTTGCCATTTCTGTTGCTGTCTCTTTCCAATGCAATGACAATTTTTAATCCATCAACTATAGTCCTAGAAAAAGGGAAACTGTTTTCCTTGGCATTTCCTGCAGGCAAAAGCAGTCAGAATGAAGCTTTAAATGAGGGGTTTGGGTGAACAGCACTAGCACTGACTATAGCACAAAGAAACATCAAGAGGCAGAGAAGAAAGAATAAGACCAAGACCAACTGTGGTCCCAGCTGCATTTCCTGAAGTTCACAATGGCACTACCATCATAAGTGGCAGCAGCAGGGACATCCAAACACATCCCCTGAAGTCACACACTGAGCAGCAGTACTGACAACAACACAGCCACAATTCCTGTGGATGTGTGCTTTATCCCTGAATTTCCTTATTTGTGGAAAGCAAAACCCCCAGTCAATGCTTTTTTAATCACAGCTGACCACGTGTGGCTTCTGCCCCTCAAATGCCTTATTAGGGTCAAGACCACAACTTCTCTATTGGGTCTGTTGGATCTCTTCTTTATCCACATACCTGTCTGTTGGGTTTCTACTTCATCCCCATACCAATATAGCTGGCTTCAAATCTTTTCAACACAATCAAGACATGTAACAAGCAAAATTTTGTTGGTTTAGGTTGGGTTTTTTTGTCTTTTTTTTTTTTTTTTTTTTTTTTTTTTTTTTTTTTTTTTTTTTTTTTTTTTTGGTTTGGGTTCTGTTGGGTTTTTTTTTGGTTTTGCTTTCAGTTGATTCCTCTTTGGCAGTACTTACACCAGTTTCCCCTACTAATACAATTCTGAGAGCTAAACCTTTGTGGAAAATTTCAGTCAAAATGATACAGCGATTTCTGAACTGACAAGTAGAAATACATTACCCCAACCAATCTGAAAAATTTTGACATGTTCTGCTTTGGGTCAAAAAAATACTTTTTCCTATCCTTATGAAAGACTGCCAAAGTCTGGTGGCTTAAAATACATCAAAATGTCACAGTTCATATAAACTCAGATAAAATCCAGCAAGCAAAATCTCTGAGGCTTCTGTCTGAAGTGGACACACTTCATTTTCTTGCAAAGTTCAGCACTCCCTGGGCTGCACAGCTCTAGACCAGATGGATAAAACTGCCTTGGAGATCAATGTAGTAGTGGCTTCGGGTGAGGGTGGGCTTGTATTGCTCTGGCAGAGACTGTTTTGAGAAAATCCCTTGGGAACCCCACTTTGCAGGCTCAGGAAAAAAAAAATGCCATGAACTCAACAGGAGGAGTTGGTATGAGACAAAGTTTGTAATTTAGAGATTATAGGATGAAAAATAGTTAAGGAAAGTTAAATGTAGTTAAGAAAAGTTTATTTTTATTGACAGACCAATGAAATTCCTTAGTCACATTCTGACAGATGTAGCTGATTGTCAGGCTTGGCTGGTAGCAAATGCATTTTTTTTGTAAACAACTATCTATTCAGACTGCTTACAGCAGCAAGAGACAAGTCCATCTTCTACTGGAAACATAAAATGTTTATCCACCACCTGCTAAGAAGGTTTTTGTTACTTGAAATTTGTCTTTTGAGCTCTGTGGAAAGCAAGTATGTATTCTAAATGGATTTTCAAATAATGAAGCTGTTATGATGCCTTAAAACATGTTTTCTTCAAAATAAATAACAGATTTTATCACTTGAATTGACTTTTAAATGCTTGTAAAAAAGGTTGAGGATGAAGCACCCTAGAGAGAATAAGTTTCTCAATTCCCAGAAAGGCAGGCTGTAAATCCCTTACTGCCAATGGCAAACAGCAACTCACATGCTCACCCTGTGAGCACTGGCAAGAGCAATTCTTCACTGAGGGGAATTAAGCTTTCATTTTATAGCTCAGTATAGCACAAAATGGTCACCATCAGTGGATGTTCCTAATGATGTTCTATAAAGCGAGCATCAAATATCCTCCTGGAAAGATCTCTCCTGGAAATCCAAAAAAACCCAAATCACCAGAAGTCACCATTTACTGGAGCAAAAGTCGGGTGCGCTTTTGATGGAAAAACACTTTTTGATAAAAGGCTGCACTGTCAATTTTATTTTACAGAAAGCTGGAACCAAACACCACACACTATAGAGGCAACATAAACCAGTCAGCAGCAATTAATGCTGGTCAGTGTTGGCTTGGGCTGCAGGTGAACCAGGCACTGTAGGAACAGGGCACTCTCAGCTCTCTGCTGCTAAAGCCCAGCAGCTATTGTCATTTATAATGGGAGCCTGACTGTGGAGAATTTGAAAGATAAATAATGACATACCAGCAAGCATTTATCAACAACATCATCATTAAAACACTGGGAAGGGACTTTTTTTTAGAAGTCTTCATCAGCCCTAGGAGAATTCCTCCCTGCATACTGGCAGTGCTATTAAAAAGAATAGATCAGTGGATTTTAGAGCAAGAGAACATTGCTAGCAATTGTCTGACCTAAATATACAAAATCACATCCACATAAAATACTCTAAAAATAATGCCACCAAGGTCAAACAATGCAACATTCAAAATCCTCAAAATGGCAGTGCTGAGGTTGCCTGCATGACCTTAACTCAGCAGCCCTTAATTCAGGCTCCCTCACCGAGGCTGCAGAGAAGGGACAAGCCTCCTCAAACAGGTGCTAATCAGCTGCTGCTTCTGCCCTTGTGTCTCAGAGCTGCAGAGAGGGCACAGCACAAAACCCCAGGCGTTTCACAGGTCACTACAGCCCCAGAGCAAGGCTCCCAGGGACCCCAGGCTGTGGCACTCACAGGGCATTCAGAAACTCTGCATCGAGACTGGAGGAATGGGAAAGGCATAGGCCAGGTATTCAGAGTCCTTTTGAAACCTTCCTGCTGTTTTCAGGTTCTAAATCCAACACTCAGGAGTTCTCCATCACCACTTTTAGTTGTGTCTGCAGTCCTCCACAGGTAAGAAAATACCTGCTTCTGGTACACAACAGAGCTTGTGTCCAAGCAATGCTGCATTTCTCAGGAGCAATCTCATAACTACACTCCCAAAGAAGTCCCATATTTGCTTTTTTCTGACCTCAGTGGCCTACTGTGGTAAAGTACTTTAGGATAAGTACAAAGGCCAGAGGCAGAGGTGCCAGCCCTCCCCTTTATCCCTCTTGAGCACTGGTGTTCACATCAGGCTGAATCACTCTGGGTTTCAAAGTATTCTTTCCTCAAATGGGTTTGTGTACATCTTTGGGCAATATTCTCACTCCATTAAATAAGCATTTTGTGAGCAGCCACACATGCCAGCAGCAGGACTGCCCACAAAACAGCCTTTGATACCCAAAGTCAGCACAATTAGCTTGTTTCCACAGCATCCAACTCAAAACAGGCTCATAGGTTCTGTCCTGAATTCCATATTTCAGATGGAATAAGGCAAATACTAAGCCAGGCAAAGGGAGTCCACTGTGAAGCATTCAGGACAAGCCTCAAGATAACCTAATCTGAACCCAGAAAGTGGAGTATCATGGCTAAGAGGAAGGACAAAAAGAGCACACTTCTATAGAAATGAGAAAAGCAGCAAACCTCTGGGTATTCAAATCAGCTTTGATAATTGAAACTTTTCATTTATGAACTTGTTACCTCCCAAGAATCCACACGTGGTGCACAGACATGCAGAGTCACCCAAGCCAGCCAGCCTGCCCTTCCAATGGCACACACACAAGAAATGCCAACTGCTGTTCCATGTGCAGGTGCTGGCAAAGCCAGCACATCAAAGGCTCTACCTTTCCTAAGATTGGAAGCTGTCAGAAAGCTCCATTCCATCACTCCTTCCCCAGCCCATCGATGCAGACAAGGCAGAACAATTTTTTTTCAGCCACAGGGAGAGCTACAGCAGCATCCTCACAAAGATGTGAGATGATTTCCTGCCTTGCCACCTGGTTTGTGACTCTATTCATGAAATCTAATCCTCCAAGCTGCTGTGCTGAGGAGGATGGGATTTGTGAAGGCTTTGAAGACCCCGGGCAGGTAATTCCTGAGGTAATTCTGAAAGCAAAACAAAGTGACAGTCTGCTTCCTGATCCGTTTTTCTAGGAAAATTACATTTTACGGCCAATTCTGTCCTTACACACTGACTATAAAATTAACTTATTAGCTGACTCAACTCCATTTTATGTGAAGGATTGAGAAGGATTGCCTCCAGCCCTTGTCCCTTTAACTCTAATTATCAACTGTATACCAGATTAAATTCAGAATGAAGTAGCCAGGTCAGGCAATCTACTTAAAGTTTAATGGAAGTTAATGATTCATTGATCAAACTCATTTATGTCTAATTAAACCCTTCCTGCATTATAAAAGACAAGGGGGAAGTTTTACAATGCACCTTGCTCCTCTTCTGCACATGGTGGATTTGCTGCAGAACTCCATGGAAAATTCACAGCATCTGCCTTTCGTGAGTGCATGGTTTGGCAACAGCCCTGTAGATTTAAAAGTATAATTACCTTGGATGACTTCAGCAGATGGATGTGGTTTACACAACGCTGGCAAATACAATGCCAGCATCCAGCTGCACACAGCCAGACTGAAAGCTGAGCTTGTACACCCCAGTCCCAGCTCAGTGGTGGCACCCAGGGAGTGCAGGAACACCCAGAGCTGCCTGTGCATCCCAAGCACCAGCCTCCCTGGGAAAAGGCAGCGGTGATGTTACACCTGAGAGAGGCAGAGAAGCCCCTCTTGCTCGTGGGTGCCCCTCAGCCTCTGCTCGTGCCTCAGAAGTGGCAAAGCAGCCAAAGCCTGGCACAGGCAGTGCTCAGCATTCCCACCAAGACAGGAGTGACAGGCAGCCCACTGCAGTGCTCAGGATTTGCTCCTTCCTCCCCTGACTGTCCCCTCTCACTAAGCACTTCCTAGACAGCATGTTGTATATAAAGATGTGATCATGGTGCTATGGCCCTACTGAGGTGGTGTTCTACCCACCAGTACATTACTTTTGGCACAATTGTTCAAAACTGTGTAATTAAACAGGAATACCATGGCCTACTTACATATTTATCATTTTGTTATATAAATTTAAATTTTTTACCATTCATGTGAAGAGTAATTTTTTTTTTTACAATCTGCCAGAGTACAGAAAGAATGCTTTACTTTTTTCTCTATAATTTGAAGTTATTGGTCCTTCACATGTTAGATAGGACAATACAGTCTTTAAAATTATGCTTTTCAAGCCTTTTTAGATGTATAGATGCAAAAGATGGTGTAATGATATAAATTATTCTGGAAAAAAAAATTAAATGCATTATAATAATTTTCCTTCTTAAATAGTCTACATCCCTAGCATTCCTCAGATGTCTGACTAACACAAGGTAAAACCAACCAGCCTTGCAACTTGTTGGATAGTTTAAACGATTTTGTGTTGGAGGAGTGGTTTCCATGTGATGGCAGGATATTTCTATCTTTATCTCCCATGTTATTCCACTTCTATGGTATTTTGCAAATCTGCATGGTTGTCTAATGATAACCTGTTGTCCTATTCCTTCTGCTTCCTGCTTATTAAGTCACAGTGGAGCACAGGATTCACTGTCTTTAAAACTACATTCCTGTTGCATTCCTGATGGTCCAATACAGCTGTCTTTTAAATAAACCTGTATTTTCACTTATTGTGATGTTAATAGGAATGGTTGCTTATTTTTTAACTGGTACCAACTCCCAATAAATATCTGACTTGTCCCAAAGAATCATTTGAATCTGACCAGCTGTAGTTCATGAAAGTCTATTAGAAGCAGCAGCAAGCTTTTGTCTTTTGTACTTTTTTTGCCTGTAACTCTTTCCACCATCCTTTCCAACCCTGGCACATTAAAAAAAAAGTAGCATCCTGCACTCTGCTAAGCTGCAGATGGAACAGGCCTTCAGTAGCATTTCTTCTCATTTCCAAATGGTTTGCCATATATAAATAATGGTTTGATTTTTGACAACTTTCTTTTACAAATTCTTAACAGTTTTAACTCAGTAAATAGTGGTAAGTGGCTGTTGTTTTATGGCAGTAAGGCATGGCTCAATTTCTGTTTTACAGTAAATTGCACAGACAGTATGAATACACTGAGGTTCATTATCTCAAATGGTAATGTTTGGCACTCCATTTCTGCCCAAATATTTTATTTCTTTATCCATAACTGTTCCAAGAAGCCAGACAGTTCCCAGAAGCCTACAGAGAACCCTGTAATAATGAGGCTGTTTGTATAATTTGCAGTGGAAAGGTTATTTCCTATTTTTTTTCCATGGTCTGTTGGGAATGGCTTGTGTTTTCATTGTTTCCTTTTGCTGTTTGGACTGCATTTAATTTAACTGCAATTAAATCAAATGGCAACTGCAATTTAATTTAGCTATTACTGCAATTAATTCTATGATCTCTGAAAGACTTGGTCAAGTTTGACTGGTGTATGGCCCTGCTGGGTTTCCAGAGACAGACTGTGATTCCAGATTGGTCATTCCTATCCTTTGGAGTGGAAAAAAGGAGTTCTTGGTGACCTGGGCATTATGACCCACCCACCTCTATGTGTATATACACTCAAATCATCCTGATATTTCCAGCAACCCTGAAAGACAAATGGGGTTTATCCAAGTTTCCAGACCATTTCCAGACATGAGTACTTGTAAATCTTTCTTTTGTCAATTTTTTTACCAATTCTTTTCAGTCCCTGTCTTGTGTCTCACTCATAACTCTTAAATAGCATGAAAATTAGAGGGGAATTACACAAAAAATGGAAACAAGAACATGTGACCTAGAATGAATGAGGGAGTAACACAGCCCAGAAAAATAAAATCACAAGAGGAATAACAAAATGAGTTACAGCAAACAAGGAACATAAAAGATCTGAAGGAAAAGTTCATATTGCATCAGAAACACTTCTATATTTTTACTGAGCATAAGAGAAAAAAAAATAGAAAAAATGCATGCACCATATACTTTGGAAGAACAGCAAATAATGTATGCTATAGATAAGACTGAAATACTGACATTTCCATCCTTTTTTGAGAATGACACAATGGATAATAAAGGAGAAAGGAACATGGA
The DNA here is from genome assembly GCA_013400255.1 of Sitta europaea. NCBI lineage: Eukaryota > Metazoa > Chordata > Aves > Passeriformes > Sittidae > Sitta > Sitta europaea. The sequence continues at coordinate 307,463 of VXBS01000721.1, read as the reverse complement.
CCAGAATAGGAAAGGACATCTTAAAAGTATGAAGGCAAGATAGATATTTTCAATATAGCTGGACCTGACAAAGCTCACCCTAAATAATATCAGGAACTGGTGAAAGCCATCCTTAACAATTCAGAGGACAAAAGAGTCTTCTAGAAACAGAGAAAACTGAAGCAGCACCCACAGTGTCTGTCTAAAACAACATTCTAATATGTATTAATTGAGTTTTTTGCCAGTGCTTAGGAAAGTATCAACAAGAGATACTGAAATTATGGCTTACTATGATCAAGAAGACAATAAGCTAATAAAAAGCAATATTAAAACAATGATCAATAATATGATGCCAGTTTAATTTGGTATATTTAGTAGGATTACTGGCCTAGATGATAAAGAGAAAGACACAATTATGACATTTATGTTATCTGCCAAAACTTTTTCCCATACCTGCATGAAATTCTCACATCAGGAAAATACAATTCAAAGGAAATGTCAGTGCATGAATAGCTGATTTTAAAACACACTCACGTCCTAAGTCAGAATTTCCATTCTCAAGATGGGTTTTGGAGGGATCTGCAGTGAATCCAGTGCTAGTTAGTATTTTCAATAATGATTAAGCAGGAAATAAAATCATATTTAAAGATTTTAGTCTGGTCCCCTGCTGAAAAGGATTGTTAGCATCTCAGATATCAAGTCAGAACCTTTGAGAATCACAGAAACAATTAAAAGGAAATTTAAATTTAAAGGGACCTCAAGAGATCTTTAGTCTAACTTTGTCCACAAAGGATCAGACCAGATTTTTCAAAAAGGTTTCCAAGACCTGACTGGCCAAAACCAAGTATGGAGACAACAGAAACTGCAGTTACAACCTGCCAAAGGCAATCTGTTCCACTGTCCTCACTTTGAAAAAGTTTTCTCTCATATTCAGGCTCGACTGTTTTTATTCTCATATCCATAGTCTGTCATCCTCCCACCTCTGTGAAGAGTCTGACTCTTTTCTTCTTGATGACTTATTGGTGTCAAGGGGACCTGCCAGGTTTCACAGTAATTTTCCCATTTAAATGTAGTTCTCCTTCCCCTCAATGTTCCCAAACAACAAAAATAAGAAAAAAAAAAAGGTGATAAAAAGATACATGTTTAGATCTAGGAAGAAACAGTTACCTGCAGAAATAGAAAATGGGAAATGATTAATGAAGCAGCAGTGGTTCAAACACTAAAGGCTCTTGCACTATCTCAATACATGCAGTACATGTAACACATTCATTTATTGGGTTTGGCACTTGGGAAGCTTTGGTTGGATGCATCCCAGAGTCCAGTTCCTAGGAAACAAAAACAGGAGAGATGTAGAAGACTGCAGTGGAAATAACTTTGGATTAGGAAATTTGGTGATATACATTGTTAGGAAAGACAAAGACATTTTTTCTCTTTGGATAGAGAAAGAGGAGGGGGTAAAAGAGAAGAACAGCAGAAAGGGCATGGAAACAGTATTCCAGTCACTCAGCAGGTGAAAGCCTTTCTTCCCGTGCTAAGGAAAAGAGAGCAAAAATCCCCTGTGCTCACTGTGACCATGTCAAATAGAAATATTTGCAGCCAAAAAATATTAGCTCGGGGAGTAGGAAAAAACCTCTAACTACAGTAATAATCAAGTAATAAATGAGGCTGCAAAGCAAGGCCATGGATTCTACATCACTACAGCCTTTCAGCCAAGGGTAGATAAATACTGTCAGCTCTGTGTCAGGTCAGAGAGGAGGAATAGATGATGTCTCCAAGTCCTTTCTACTCAAAGACAGAAAATTTCTTAACAAGTTTGATTGATGCCTCAGATAAACCCCTTTTGTAAATAAAATCTAAGCAACAACACTGCCTTATGAAGCATTTTGGGGTCTCAAGATCATTAAGGGTCAATGAAACAGTGGCTGTGAAAGCTGCAGCATGGTGCTTCTACAATGTGAATTTTCAGTTTGTTTTTCCCTAGAATTTCCTTGCAGTTCACAGCATCCAATGGCACTGTTTTCTTGTTAACAAAACTAATTTGGCTTTGACTGAGTTGCCTTTTGCCTTATCTTGTCTTACCTAGATCACTCATTCATATTCAACATTTAGCATTTTGGGGGTTGTAGGATGTTGCTGTATTGTTCTTATTTTGCACCTGGTACTACTCAAAGCTTTAAAAAGCATGATGCTTTCTTGTTTATTCAGAGGGTTGGTTTCCTACTTTAAGTGCACTTGCATAATTTCCATATAAAAATTCTTATGCTTGGTATCATAAGCTTCTTAAGTAACAAAATCTTTCATTTCTTTCCAAGCTTGAAAGCTTTGGTAGGTCTTTTATCACTTCATATCACTTATGACTTTACATAAAAATATATATTTGTACTTCTGCAGATACCTACAGTGTGGCACAGATGATTTTTACTCGTAAATTATTTGCACTTAAAAGATCTTTTGTCCCAGTGCACTGGAATCCCAAACTCTACAAGAATGACACCAAGACATTCTCCAGTTGCAGTTTTATTGAACTCTGTTAAAGTGAGCCCTTCCCCTAAAAAAGCTAAAGGCTAATTGCTACACACATAACACTGTCATTTATCTGCTATATTCTTCTGGGGAATGATAGGGAAAAGGTTAATCTTCATGTATTTTGTTTGTTTTTGTAAAAAAAAACCAGTTTCTGACAACTGTACCTGCAGAAAGTTAGTTCACTTCACTTTACAACAGCATCCAATGTGTGACTATAAAATGATAGAGTAAAAAATTTAAAAAATTGTATTTTGGAGCTTTGTTCCTTGTCCTAAGTGTACTATTCTCTCTCATCAGGCTGAAAGAAATTATCTGAATGCTGACATTATCTGAGGACAGCAACAGTTTTCACCATCCTTGGATGCCTTTTTTAGGGTCCAGCCTGAATTCTGCCACAATGGTCAGTACTCCTAAATTACTTTAAAGCACAATAATACTCGTGCAAATTTTCAGCAAAGCAAACACACAGAATGGCCCAGACCTGATTTTCTTGCAGCCAAGCTTCTAACATGACCAGAAATATTGCAGCCAAATCAAAATCTCTTCCAAGGGATTGCAGCACGACGTCCCGTGGCCGTGGAGCTGTGGGAGTGAGGAGTGTGTGGCATACTAAGATGGAAAGCACACAGATAGAAAACACATTTCATGGAAAAGATTTGTCAGGGGAGATTAAGATAACTGTTTTTGACATTAAAAAGTAGGATTTAAGTTGCAAGGCTCCACATGAATTCAGAATAAGTTTTTGCTTTTTATGATACAACAGTGAGAAAATTTCCTTTCTTTTACAGTCTTACAGTTGCACCATCTTGGGAATGACATTCAGTCTTTCTAGATAAACATTATTGAACAATATTCAGGTTTTGCTAGTTTTATTTTGTTCAATAAGTTTTCCTGCAAAATTCTAGTGCGTTTTGAAATCTTCAGCACTAAGTATGAGCAATCTTTAAATTACCACTACTTCTACAGAGAGTTTATACCAGCTGTTTTCAGCTGTTGAACAGATTGCCATAAACTCTTCTACAGTGCTCTGAATCTTGAAAGTGAGCAGAAGGTAATCATTCTCTCCTGTCCTTTCCATTCCCAGAGAAAAGGCTGGAGACAAGGGGAAATAGGAGAAGACAAGGGGAAATAGGAGAAGACAAGGGGAAATAGGAGAAAAAAGAACTGCAGTAAGGAGGGGAAAAATCTGCATGTAGCTATTAAAAGGAGAAGGGAGAAATCAAGAAGAGGCAATTGCCCGGTAAAAGAAAGGATTCCTCTGTAACTGATACTGGGCAAAATCACTGTAGGGGGAAAAAAAGGTATTAAGTTATTAGTTTTATAAAAAAAATTCAGTTTCCAACTTGAAGGAAATTCTTCAAGAAAATGCCTACATTGTACATGACAACTTAGTGACCAGGTGCCCACCATCATCAATGGGGTTAAATTCATTTGAGAAATACTAGTCCTTTAAGAAGGAAGACCACTCCTGGTAATGTGGATTTATTTACACACAAACACACTCACACTTCCCAACTATGTCCATACAGGGCTCAAAGGTCCTGAGCTCAGGCCACAGTGGGTGAGTGAGCTCACAAAGATGGGCACTGCAGATACATCAGGCTAACTCCTCCTGTCCTCATGGCTTTGCTACTCACAAAACCCAGCAAAACTGAAAAGGCCAAGTTGTGTCTTGTCCTGTCATGATTTTAGGAGTGACACTGCCCAGTTTAGAGCCTCAACCTTCCCCCACCCCCCCAAGACTGCCCCAAAGCTGATGCCATTCTCTTAGACCCCTCCACTGCCCTTCCCCTTCCTGCTCTGGGGATGGAGTCAGGACTGGAGGTACAAAAACTTGTTACAGGTTGAGATAAAAATTATTAATTTACTGGAAACAGCAATGAGATAACAAAATGAACAGTAACAACTACAATATTAATAACAAAACGAGTAAGTCAACAATTTACACCCACAAAAAATACCAAACAGCTCCTTCCCATCACACCATGCTTTCTCCTGACCAGAGAAGGAATGTCCTTCTTCCAGGGTGCCAGAGTCCCTTTTCCCCACCCCTGACAATGGCACAGGATGGTGCAGAACAACATCACAGTCTTGGCTGTGCCCACATTGTACAACAAATTGTACAAGGAAATGAGGATTCCTGAGCTCAGATGAGCCAGTGGGATCAGCCTCCCTGTCAGCTGGGACTAGAGGTGAGCAAAAAAAAAATTAACTCTGTCCTGGCTGGAACTGACACCAACAAAACAAGCTGCCTCAGGAGAATAACAAGAGCACACAGACAGGAGAAGAGAAAGAGCCTTGAGCTACTGGGACAAAAAAGAGGCATAAAAAGCTTTTTATATATTGTAAACTCAAAGTGTAAGAAAGCATCAATATCATTGATTGTTTGGATTTAAGACAGAACTCACAGCATGGAGTTTTCATGAGGTGTCCACATTTCTGTTCCACTGGGAAGGGTGAATCTGCATTATTAATCCTGAAATTATAGCTCAGATGTTTTTCTTGTCACTCTCTCAACACTATGCTTGTCACTCTCTTAAGATCTGAAGCACTAATTTTCCACATCAAAAATTTAATAGGCGTTGTATTATTGGAAAAGATGAAAGAATAACTTGCATTAAAAGAAACAGTATTTTAATAATCTTATAATATTAATCAGTCAAGAGTACTTTTAAGCTGTCATATAAGATCTGTATATCTTTACTCTTTGAGTAATTGAGGTTTGTTGATCATTTTTGTTGTTATTAAAGAAACAGAAAAAAACCATATAATTCTCTTATTGCATGTAGAAAACTTTAGCACACATACATGGGACACTCCCATCTTTCAACCCCAAATTTCCTTCATATGTATACCTTTAATCAAATAAACCAATTGTATTCAAAATAACTACATACCTTAGAATTACTGTGGGTCATAATCACAAATTTTCTTGTTATTTGAGGCCTCTTGACTATTGAAATAATAAAAAAATCTTGGTGTTTTTCCATGTTGACTGAGGAACCTTGATCAGGGTGGAAAAGATAGGTCAAAAAGGTAAAACTTATGGGTGCTTGTCTTCATTTTCAGTCCATACACATAATTTCATAACTTAGCAGCCACATGCCATACATTTAAAATCAGTACAGCCCTAGTATTATCCAGAAAGGATTTGACTTGGAAGTGTAATAGACAGTTGTCATAGATCTCACAGCATTAGCTAGAAATACTGAACTATAAAATGTGGAACTTTACTGTACATGTTCAAAGAAAAATCCAAAAACCAATGTAAAAAAAAACCAACAAAAAATTGTTTTTAGTTTATAGCATTTTTCACAGCAGAATGAAAACAACAACAAAAAAAACCAAAACCCAAAATATAGTCAATTGTGAATTATCATCTGCAGAAAATGCATGGTAAGGAGCCCCCATCATAGGAAAAGTTGGCTGGAACTTTTTTAAAGGTTTTGAAAGACAATAAAGGCTTGCTTCTTTTTTTTTTTTTTTTTTTTAGTTCTATCTGTATTGCCCAAGTTTTGCAGCCTCCCTCCATGGCACTATGAATGAATGTTGTTTAAATTAGTCCATTTAAAAGGTAGGCTGAGCCATTTTCACATTGACTTATACAAAGCCATTTTTCCTGTTTTATTAGTCACATTAGCATTCTATTGCCCTTTAAATGTCACAAGTTCAAGACTGTAGCTGTACATATCCTGGAAATATTCCTGGTTTATGTAATAAAACAGAAAGCTACAATTTCTTGGGACAGATAAGGTGATCAAGGAAAAAAAAAAAAAAAAAGAAAAGAGAGACAAACAAGGTATAATAGCACAGAGTAAAATAACAACTGGTAAGACAAGATTGTTTGCAAGTGAAGGAAGAGCAGGAGAGCTACTGAGAGCACAGATTTAGAAACACTTGTTTGTGTTGTCTCTATCAAAACATGTGAATCAGCTGATAAACCCACCACTTGCTGTAACCCACAGAAAGGAAGAAAAATGGCACTGCACTCACCCCCTGACATAATCCTTAATCTTTTAGGGATCTCTGAAAAGCCACATCATACATTGGAAGTACTCTCATTTATTAGTGGTGTTTTATTTGAAAGCAGAAACCTGCAGAATTCCCTAGCTATATTGTATCTAGCCTAAAACATTTCCAGGTTTATCAAGGCAACATGAAAAGCCCAGACTGGTTGGGAGGAGTTATTGGAAATCAAATGAATTTTGAAGTTTGCAGGATCTGACCTACCATCCTCTGTCAAAGGCATGTTAGTGCTTCAAACAGGTTAGTGCTTGAAAATATCACCTGAGTCACCAAGTCCAGTTACCCACAGAGGAAAGCAAAGTACAACATTTTTTTTTTCCAGAACTGCCATAAAAACATCTTCCCTACATGTTGCCATAGCCCACGCTACACTACCCACCACCTCCTGGCAAATACAAGGCTCGTTATATTGTGGCTTTTAAATGCCTATTGCAACGTGCCACAGGAAGACCTAACTCTGTTTTTGTTGCCACAGGTCCCCACAATTACAAATAATTTGTTAGATAAATTAGCTTGGGAGCAAAGTGTGCCACATGGTACAAAGGAGGGCAAACTTCCTCTTCTCTGCCTTCCTTCCCCTTCAGAAATCCTTGCCAAGCTCATTAAGGAAAAAAACCACATACACCCACAAGGATGCACATAACATGAGGACCTACACATCTACACAGCCACTCAGCAGGTATATTTTTAAGCTTTGTGCATATGTTTTAACCCCAGCTGTCAATTAAGCACCACGCAGCCACTCACTCAGTGCTCCATCCTGCTGGTGGGGGAGAGAATCAGGAGAGTGAAGTGGGAAAATTTATGGACTGAGATAAAGACAGTTTAGCAGGTGATGCAAAGGCTGCATGTATGCAAGCAAGGCAAAACAAGGCATTCATTCACCATGGGCAGGCAGGTATTTATCCACAAACAAGTCACTGACAGTCTGAAGATCCAGTTTTGGCTCTGGCAGCACAGGAAAACCAGCAAAGTGCAGGGCAGTACCTCCTGCTGCCAGCAATAACAGCTTCTACCCAAACGAAGGTAGGAGTTTGGACAACTTGCTTAGAATTCCTATCAATATCATGCTGTCACAACAAATGATGGAGTAGCTCAAGGCTGAGAAACACAACTGCCAGTCATGTCTTCTGTTTTTGACTATCCTAATCCATTCTTGATTTATATGTAGAGCAGAGCACCCTAATGAATCCAGCACAACTCTGAACAAAGACCTGAGCTCAGCTCTTTTGCACATGCTTTCTCTCTGCAAATGTTTCAACTCCAACTCAGCAAAAAATATGATGCAAATGTCTTCTAGGAAATATATAAATATTCTCATGCCTGGTGCCCATTGAAAAGCTCATTCTCTTCTGTTGAAGCTGAGATTGCTCTTCCCTTGAAGTCTGTAAGGTCTGAAACTAGAGTATTGAAAATGTGCTCCAAGGAACTGTTGAATCCACTCACCAGATGCAGTACAGTAACTAACCTAACCATGCTTTCTCTGATTTTACCTTCTTCCTAGACATGTGGACCAGACAAATGTCTACCCTGAGTTGGTAGGACCATTACTGCAGTTGAATATAAATATTAGAAACATCCACAGTTTGGGCCTTTTTCTTCATAAGGACATTCTTCATGGAGAATCTGAAGGGGTTTAAATGCCTACAGCCCAAGATAGAGCACAAGGCTGGGACACAGCATTAGAAGCAGCAACCCATCACCCTTTCACAGCACAGCTGGAGCAGGCTGCTGTGAGGAGAAGGCAGCAATTTCATTGACAATTCTTTACCCTACAAGAACCACATTTAATCTTCCAAAAGGGAAGACAGAAGAGCCTACATGTGACCCTAAAATTTTCCAGCCTGCCATGGCACTGAATAGAAATGTCAAAGTAAAATCTACTTTTCTTGTAGCTGAGCAATAAAGACACTTTTGCATCACATCCCAGAGCTGACATGTTTTTCCTGGAAGGGGATATTTTGCTGGTCTGAGTCTCTCCTCTGGAATCAGCAACATTTCTGCTAAGAAGAGACAGACCCAGCTGAGTCTTGTGTCACCATTGGGGTAGACTGGGAGATGAGGAAAAAAAGGCAGGGGAAAAAATTCTCAGCTATTAAAACCCAGGCTCTAATCTGATTCTTCTGTGTTTACAAAATGAGAGAGTGAAAGCTGATGCACCCACTAAGAAGGCAAGCACTGTCATCACTGACCTTAGTGGGTGATTTGTGCCTGCCTGTTGCAACACAGCCCTCTATACTGCTGCTGGGAAGGAGACTGTGCATCATCGTCTGGCAGCTTTAGTGGAACTTCAGTGGCTATAGGGGAGAGCTTTATGGGGAAGGAGGGGGAATTTTCCTCCCTCCTTCCTTCCCCTGCCTTGCTCAGAAAGTGGGAGGTGCAGCCTCAGGAGTACTGGAGTGTCTGGACACAACCAGGTCCTGTGTGCAGCCCTGCCCTTCCATGGGTGTAGTGCCAGTTGTGATCATGGGCTAATTAAGCCAAACATGTTGAGACAGCCTGCAGAGCAGGGCTTTTTCCTTCACTGACACAACACGAGGAGAGTGCTCGTTCTTTGGTAGCACTGGGCAGCAGCTTGGAGCTGCAAATTCCAGCTGAGGCTGAGTCAGAACCGTGTCTCCTCCTTTGCACACTGCAAAGAACTAGGATGAAAGTTAATTAAGACCTCCCTGACTCCTGCTACCCCCCAAAGAGAAAGTCCTAATCGAGAGTTTGCACAACACCGAGTGAGCACCATGCAGGCAAAGCTGCAGAGAGTTGAAAATCAAAGATCCTTCCCTGACAGGATGACTTTGGGGGAAGGGTCTATCATCCAAATCATGAGTTACACAAACCCTTCCTGCAACAGCCAGAACCTTGATTGTTTGCCATGGCTGAAGGCATAAAAAGAACAAAGCTTACATCTACTGAGCATGAGCACAGAGCAGTGAAGGAATGTGTCAATAGGATCATATGTTTGCTGTTGCTGCAGTTACAATTCTCCATAATATTGCCATATATTGCCTTTTTGCTGGGACCACTTGGTAGGTTTCTCAAAGCTCAGACAATATCAGAAGCCTTGGGCATGTGTGAAAATGCCTTTAAAGCTTTTTATACAAGAATGTAAAAGATGGCAAAAAGCAAGTTTAGCTTTGAAAACTGTTTTCTGACTTTGTAGGAAAATATTTTCTCACAGGCTTTGGTAAACACAGTGCTGAGTAAGAGTCATGCCATGTGTATCTGTGAAGCAGAGTATGACAGAACAGGCACAAAATAATGTATAGAAATATTTTTTATAGAAATTGTTAATTTTCATTGCTGGCTTGCAAAAAGTAAAGGTAATAAAGAAAGGTAGAGGAGAACTTAACATAAAATATTATTTTTTTTAGTATTTGGTACCTCTAATTAAAAAGATTGTAACATCAGAGAGATGTATAAAACTAACAGCAAGAGAAAATTGTCTTCATTTTCCTAACACCAGACTGCTTGAAATATAGAGGTCACTTATAACTGACTTTTAATATGGCAATATAAACCCCAAACATTTTTAAAATCTACATTTCATAAAGTCAGAACAAATCAAAATGAGCTCTTGCTGTCTTCCATCAGCTTTTCCCAACCCAATACTTCTCTATCCTCCCTTCTTTCATTTATATGCTTCTTATTTCTCCCATAAGAAATCTAAATTGATAGATTAAAATAGCCCATCTATTTGATTTCTTTAAAAGTAATTGAAGTTTCAAGGAGTCAAGCTAAGGATATAAACACATCTCAAACTCATTACCACTCTTTTTTGAATATTAAACCCATATATTTAAAGTCCTTCACATGACTAAGCTGTGAATCCAAAATCTTGTTATGCATGGCCCGACACATCAAGTAGCAGAAGGAAATTGAGTGCAAGTTTCTGTAATAAGACTTCCAGAAGTCTCACTGTACAGCACAGTTGTTACTCTTAAAATTCTTTAAAATGCATTGCAGTGATGAAGACAGAAGCTACTGGTCCTTGTTATACCTTATATCTCACTCAATTCATATAAAAATACACTTTCACAAATACTGGTGGGAAGTTCATTCAGAGGAATATTTTCACTTGTAGTCACACAAGCATGTCTCTCTTTCCACTCCTATTTTAAGCCTTGATCTTATCAGAAACTTCAGGGCAAAGAGAAGTATGACCAGCCTCAGCTACAAACACACCCCAGAATTTAAATATCCATAGATCCCTCTCCAGAACCTAGTTAACAAGAAGTACATGTAAACTCACTAAATTCAGGTGAGACCAGCCCCTCCAAGTACCAGGGCAGAATTATAAGCTAGTTGAAAAAGAGTTACCAAGGTGTTTCTTCTCATGTGATATCAAATTGGATAATGGCACTAAACCTGCATGGAGAACTACATTACACCTCATGTAAAAGCTGCAGTAAATTACTATTTCACAGAAAAAAAAGTAAAATTCTCCTAAAACAGCTCTGCAAGGTAGGTTCAGGTCAATAAGGTTTTGAATAAAGGGTGATACCCAGGACTAAATAACATCCAGCAACTCAAAGAGGTGCAGATTTTCCAGGCACATGGAAGACTAGAATACAGAGCTATTGCACTGCTATAAATAAAACAGTTAAAACAGAGCCTCCAAAGGCACAAACAATTGTCTCACTGGGAAAGATGAGATTAAAAATGCAAACAAAAAACGTAACTCCTCTGACACAAACCCGTGTAATCTGAATAACACAGTTGTCCAAGAGCCTCCCTAAATTAGAGCCAAGTCACAAGCTGGAATGACATTCAGAAAAAAATAGATGATTGTATTTTGAACTACAGGCATCCTACTTGCTGCCAGTTTGACACACCAGCTTTTAATTTGTATTGATTACAGCATTGCTCCTGATGCATGAGTGATGGAGAACATCTTATTCTGTAAGCTACAAACTCGACGTGAAATATTTTATCCTGATTTCTCCAAGATAAAAGTCTTTTACATTGAAAAATTCTGCTACTATGAGCTCTTGGAAAAACAAAAAGGACAAGAAAAAAAAAAAATCAGAACACAATGACAACAACTAATAAAATCCCTCAAATGTGGCCAGAGCTACAGTTTCACAAAGAACAGTCACTAAGGCTTTTGGTAGGTTGTCCCTTAACTTAAATGTGACCTCAAATTCTGATTACCTGGAGGTAAGCTTAATATCATATCACACTAACACACACTCAAGCTCTATACTAAATCCTCTTACTTTGATTAGATTGTAATTCTGCAGAAAGTCCTTAAACAGGAAAAAGGAAAAATAAAAATTTGCACGAAAAGTGTTAAAAAGTAAATGTTCCTAGGGCAGAATAAAAGTCTGTTCTAAAAACAAGCAAATAACAACTTTAACATAAATAGCATCACCCAAGTAGCCCTACACTTAGAGAACATTTCAATTTCTCAGGAAAGATGATTCATATTGTGAAATTTTGCCCGTTGTTCAAAAGAGATGATACCACACAAAGGTGGTGCCTGGGAGAATAACTTGCAAATATTTCAGGCTCCAGTCATTTGGATCAGCAGCTGGTGAGCTGACCCTCATTAGTGTCCCTCTCCTCACTGCTCCAAAGTCTGATAAACTGCTCTGCATGTTTCAGAAATTTTATGAAGCCTTTGGGTCCTCAGGGATAATGCTTTGTCCAACTGCAGCTGATTTAAGACTCATTTATAGACACATATTTTAATGCAATTACCCCCACCAGAAGAGAAAGCACAGCTTTTTGAGATAGTTAATGAGATTAAAGAGTGGTAAAGCTGAAAAAAGGTTACTTTTCCTGACCTTTCCTGCGAGTCTATGTGTCAATGGATTCACAAATCAGGGCAGGTTGGATATAAACACTTAATTCTAGATTCTTTTCCAATCACAAAGGGAAACATTTTCTCAGACTTACTGAAGAATTTACTAAAGGTACAAAGAGCAGGGAAAAAGGAAGAAGAAAGATAAAAAAAAGGATGGCAAAAGGAAATCATGTAATAGATTGGTAACACAAATAGCTAAGAGGTAAGAATAGATCTGGTTGGTGAAACCACATGTAATAAAAGGTGCATGGAAGAGGGAATGATAAAGGGGAAAAAATAAATGTGTACAAAAAGTAAGAAGGATGGTACTTTAAAAAGAAAACCAAGTTGGAAAAATAGAATAGTGGATTTCCATAGGGACATTCTGGGTGCAAATCTGGCTTCCCTGAGGTTGTATATCAGAAGAGCTAAGGATAACTGAGGTTACCAAGGTTCAGCATTATGTACAAAATGACAATAATTTTAACAATCTTATACCTGAAACTGAGCAACAGCTATTGGTCCTTCTCTGTAATGGGTACCTGAGAAATACATAGCTCTTCCTGTCCAGAAACAGCTCTCACAAAGTTTACCTTGTAGTCCCACCCTCATCATCCAGCTTTTTGACCTCCAGAAACCACTTAATCCAAAGACTGCCCATCTGGCAGCCTGAATAAGGACTGCTGATACTTTTCTATAGCAAAAGGTACTGTTCAAGATGAAAGGTTTGGGAGATCCTTTGATAGAGGAAGAAAATAAAGATATAAAATGATTATTTAGAAAATCAGAATTCTGGCACAGAGTCTGAGTAAACACTGTGGCCTTCAATAGTGTATATTGCTGTAAAGAAAAGGAAATAAAAATGTAAGGGTGTATATTGAATTGGTGGTTTTGTTATTTAATTTCACTAATTATATTGCCTCATTCTTAGTATGTTTTGTGCACAGTTATAATTGTCAAGTGAAATTAATTGACAGATTTCTTTCACCTCCAGGGTTTACTCCACATCCTTGCTGACACAACTATTTTCATAGTGTGCTGCTTTACTTACATTGTTATTGTTATACATGTTCCTTGCCAGCCACAGTCAGCAGCATTCTCTAGATTATGTATATAAAAAAGTATAGAAAAAAGTATAAAAAAAAATTCCTAAACTTCCTAGAATTGTTTACAAAATGTCCACATTCAGCTTAATGCTCATAAGGTTTCTTGCAGCAGTAAAATATTTCTGAGGGTTGGCAGGGGTGATTTTTAATACAGAGTCAGTTGTTAGCAAGAGTTCAATAAAACAGTCAAGCTTTCCATTTCCAAGGCAGAATAATAAAATATGCCAGCACCAAATAAGTAGAAATAGAGAGCAGATCAAGGGCTAGATTTCTCACAGGGTACCATAAGTTTGGATGTGTCAGCTCACCTTGGCTGAAAATGTAGTCTAGATTTTTTGTTTATTTCAAGACATCTCTATTTTGAATCTGGTGACCAAAATAAGAATATATTTTGGGGTTTTGGGTTTTTTTAAATGCTTGGTTTAGTTTTGGGTTTAAAATTACAGTAATTTAAATTATCTAAGGGAAATTTTCTTTAGTCACTGAAGAAATAGGCAGTGAGCATTCTTGTCCAGAAAATCAAGTCTAAATTATGGATTCACAAACCAGGGCAGGTTGGATATAAACACTTAATTCTAGATTCTTTTCCAATCACAAAGGGAAACATTTTCTCAGACTTACTGAAGAATTTATTAATGGTACAAAGAGCAGGGGAAAAGGATAAAGAAAGCAATACAGTTGGCTCTTATCCAAATGGACAAGCTACACACCATTTTGAATCTTAGCAGGGGACCATCTGGGTAGAATATCACAGAATCACAGAATCAGCTATGTTGGAAAAAACCCTCTGAGAACATCAGGTCCAGCTTCTGACCTAACTCCATCTCTAGTAGACAATGGCACAAAGTGTAACATCCTGTCTTCCCTCAAACACCACCAGGATGGTGACTGCACCTCCTCCCCTGGCAGCCCACTCTGGGGTCTAATCACCTCTCTGTGAAGAAAATCTTCTTAATGTCCAAGCCAAAGCTCCCCTGGTGCATCTTGTTCTGTGCTGTGGGTTCCTGGGAGCAGAGGCTGACACTCAGCTGTTCACAGCCTCCTCTCAGTTGTAGAGGTCATGCAAGGGAGCCTGAAGAAACTTCCAGCACTGTGCATTGTGCTAGGTCTATCCAGAGCCAAATTTCTAAAATCTGATATTTTTATTAACAGATAGATTGTTCTCTCTACTACTGCCCTATACTGGAGGAACCAGAAATGCCTAAAAGTCATCAATGGAAGGGTTTTTTTCACAGCAGTTCCCAAAGGAGTGTACAGTATGTGTTGGAGTTGGGAAGGCTTTCTGCATAGACTGAGCATTCATAGAGAAATTGTTGTAAATTTAATGTAGTCTGCTCAGGGACATTGAGTTACCCAAATAGTTCTCCCCTACTGTTTCTCCTTGCAGTTTGATCTCAAAGAGGAAAAGTATTCTTTTACTGTTGGTGGTCTTTATTGTTACCTTCAATTAAAGAAAGTAGCAGTCAAAGCATTATTCTCCCTGTAAAGATGTTTGGATTCATCAAATGTAGTAAACTGAAGTTTATTATCTAGCTCTGGAAATCAGAGCAACAAAGGCTGCAAGAGTCAATAAAACACAAGACCTAGCTCTAATTTCACTTGCTCCACTCTAACAAAGGAATAACTCTCTCACAATTTACTTCACTGTTAAAGTAAAAAATATTGACTGCAGAAAGAAAGTTATAGAGACTGTAAGCAAAAGTAGCCATTAAGGGAAATTGTAAGGGAAATTAAATTGTTGAGAAAGTATTTTTGATGTCATTTCAAATGACTAAGAGTCAGAGCTCTGCTGAAGTCAACTAGCCAGCCAGATAATCCATAGCACAGAAAACCCTAAGAAATGTGTTTAGCCAAGGATGGGGTAATAAGTTTGTGTGATGCTTGTGGCTAAACAAAATACAGATAAGCTTTATTGTTTCTTTGTCAGTGAAGAAGTGGCAAAGACTCCATTTCAAAAGATGCAGACAGCTTCATACACTATTTTCTACTGATACACTTTCAAAAGACCCTATGGAATAACTCAAGTGCTCATTCCATTGCAAAAGGACAATAACAAGTTGTACAAAGCTTCCCTAAAGAGATATCCAGCTAAAGTTTCACAGGCTTGGGAGGAATCTTTTAGGAGATATTTCGATTGGTAAGTGAAGACTGCTGCAGTGCTTTTTACCTGCCAGGCTTGTGGAGTGGAGGAAAATACACTGGCTTTCAAAGTTTTTGTATTCCAAAGCAAAACCAGTGTAATTTCAGCTCAGGTAGGATCTCTGGTTTTAAAAGGCTTATGGCTTCACTGCTTCTGAGTCATGCTATTATGAAATGTCTTTCCACATATAGAATTTCCAAAGCATTCATCAAGTGCACAACAACTGTCAGATTTAGAATCTGAGAGAATTAGTTATTCATCAGTGCAGAAGGCTTTCCCAATCAAAACCCTTTGTCCATCTCTTCCTATAATGAGTATAATGGGCTAGTTTTCCTTCCAGCACATCCCACTCTCACTTCCTCCTAACCCTTGGCAGAGCTCTGAAGATTATGACATCTGGGAAAACCTGAAAAGCAGGGAGAGGTGGAAATATTTAACAACAGCAGCTGCATCCCATTCAGCTGGCTTGTCAAAGTATACCCTGATTGGAATAAATTACATCTCAGCCTCTGAACACTGGAGAGGAAACATGATGTTTACAGCATAACACCTAGCTGGATCAACTCCAAACTGTGACATATGTCACACAAAGATGTCATGGTGGAGTTAACTACAGGTTTCTCTCCAAAACTGAAATAAGTGCATTAGCATTAAAATATTGATCTTCGTTTTGAATGACAGCATCATCAAATTAGCATATAATTAACATAACCTTGCAGAGAAATGAAAGATTGATTATGTTGATGGAAGACTGGGATACATCTTGGAGAAACATGTTAATACTTTAAAACAGAATAAAGCCTACAGAAAATTATCACATTTTCCAGATAATATACCAGATACATTTTCCTCAGCTTCTATAAAATGGTCTCTCTGGAGGAGACTGGCATTTGGAAAACAAATAAAAAGTTAAAATATAAGTCCTGCCATGGGCAGTAAGAGCAGTTCAAAGCAAAATTCTGGAAATCCAGCTGCAAGCTTTCATTGCAAGTTTCTCTCCCTCTGCCCCCAAAGTGACAACTAAATTTTGTTAATCATCAAGCAAAGGTTGAAAATAGGCTAGAAGTTATAGCCAAAGGCTGCCATGTTACATAATCATTATAACTATTTATAGCTCAGTGCAGACTTCTTGCACCTTAGTCAGCCAAGTGTTGGCCTCTGTTGATCAGAAAAAAGTAGAGTCCTCTTGAATATACAAAGCACAGCTACACCATGTGAACAGAAGAGTTTCCTGAGAACCTGAGAAAAATGGACCCTGAGACAAACAGGTCTTAGACATCTCCAACTCTCTTTTTTATGACTATATCAGCCATAACAAACTTAGCAATGGACAAGGAGAACAATCTCTGCACAAGTTGTCTCTGCTTGCACATAGAACTCAACCATCATATGCAAAAAAAGATAAATAAATAAGTCTTATGTTACATCACTATGTGCATACGTGCTTTTTTTGTTTGCTACAATAAGGGTTTGACAGTATATGCTTCAGATATTTTACAGTCACACTGGATAGCTATATCTGCTCCAACAGGAAAATATAATTTCTACCAACAGAAAATTCAAAAGTTGGAAAGGAGAGAGAAGCATGTCATGGAGTCTTCATTCCACTAGATTAATAAATCAACAGTGCTAAGATTTTAACATTAGCCAAAAATGATGTAACAAAACAGGTCCTGACCCAGAGTTATGGGAACTTCAACAAGCATGAGCTAATGCTGAAAAATCATATTCCTTCTGCCAGAGTCCCTCATGAGACATTTATCTGGTAATTTTAGGGCCCAAATCAAATTCACCAAAAGGTGACATCAAGCAAGTGCAAACTATTTGCACAAAGACAACGTTAGGGAATTTTGTAAAGCTATTTATCACTTGGAGCTCTGACTGTAGAACTGTAGTACTAATGGATATTTGAGTCAGGGTGCACACAGTCTAACTTCCTCAGTTTTGAAGGGCAGCTCATGGCTGAGGATTGCTCTTTCAGCACAGACCAGCTGGCCAATATCCTGAAAACCCTTCCAAAAGGTAGTGGAGATGATGCAATGCTGAGTGCTTTTGTGCTTACTCAGTGTCAGGGAGGCAGCTGCTGCAAAGCAGGGTTAGTTTTGCCACCAGTCCTTTGAATCTCTAGCTCAATTATGGCAAAGAAATATTCCTCTGTTTACCACATCAAATGGCAGTTTTGGCAATTCTCATCTTTTCTCCCCCTCTACCAGTCTCACTCACCATCTTAATGGCCAACCTCCATCCTCCTGGATCCCAAGTGCAAGCAGACCCCCTGACCCAACCCTTTGGCTTCACCTTCATCATTGGGTTCCTTGCTTCATTTCCAGATAGGCAACTGAATAAATGCCTTGAGCTGTCTGCATTTAAGCAGAAAATGACACTGATTGTCACTAAATACAGTGAGTGCTGTATGTATGTTTTATTGGAACCACAAGCTCATATTAGCCTGTCAGAATTTGACTGTACCCTGATGCTAACCTGTCAAGTGACTCAATTAGCTCAAGAGAATAAAGAAAAGGCTTGTCAAAGCCATCAAGGCTTTCCACTTGCTCATGTCCCATCCCTTTGCTCACTGCCTTTATTAAATCTAAATACATTTCATATTTGCAGATGGGTTGATGCTGTCTCTTCATTCTCTCTTCCTCAACTCCCTCTTTACCACCACTAACTGAAAAACTCATCAAATCTATGGAGAGGAGTAGGAAGTAATTTCTTACTGGTCCCTAAAACCTGATTTTCTTATGATGAAAGGAAATACTTACCTGTAGATAAAGCCTTATCAATAGCTCAGCTTTGCTTTTCTTGCAGAGCACTAAAAAGCACTAAAATAATATTGGATTTAGAGATGAAATGAAAGAGCAGAGATTTCAATCAGAAGTGCTGTCTCCTTATAATTCTTTCTTTCCCCACAAGTGCATAAAGGAGCACAGCATTTCTTGTCACAGATGTCTTAGAAACTAGCAGGAAAAAAAAAAAAGTGAAATCAAGCTCAGAATTGCTATCTGTTGCCTCAAGGGCACAGCCATGCCTAACACAAACTGCAAAGGCACTAATCCCAAGCACGTCCAAACCTGACTCAGAGGCTGGCAGCTCTGAGCTGCAGTTGGATGCAGGCAGCAGATCCAGCCTGTCCACACACTCCTGAGCAATGGCACTTTGCATCTTTTCCCAAGCACCCCGTCTCAACCCCTTCCCAGCTCCTGGCCCTGGCTCCACACCACCTCTCTGCAATGTCAAAAACCCTGTAATGATACCAGCTCATCAGCAATGAGGGAAGACAAAACAAAAAGTATTAATGCCATGTCCTCTTAATCAGTGTGGTAGTGGTTTTCCTCCTCTGCCGCTGTGGGACACGAAGGAAACACAGACACAGCCCACAGGTGTCAGAAGCACAAAAGAAGAAGGCTTTATGGAAACCTCAGCTTTTTATAATTTCCAGGACACTGACCAGGGGTTGGATAATGAGGTTGCCACCTCTCCAATCCCACTGGTTAAATGAGAAGTCTCTCAAGTGATATCTTTCACAAAGGAATGTAAACTATCCTTGATTACCTTACAATTCGTAAGAACCTGACTCCAATCTGCCAAAACAAATCAGAAGGCTTCTTTTCAGGGAAGACACTCCTCTGAAAATAGATTGATTTGTTTAGAAAAAAAAAATTTAAAACAACATCAGGTCTTATTTTTGTAAGGACAAGACTGTGAGAATGTGTCATCTAGATCAATCTATATTTCCTCTTTGTGATGCTTACCTTACAACCAACATTCTGAACTTTAACAGAAAATAATGGCTCAGCTTAAAGGCTTCTCCTTTGGCTTTGCTCCTGAAGAGTCTCTTGGGCTGTCAGTGCATCACATCTTTCAGGAACTGAAATTCAAGAGGCCATTAGAACCCTTGCTCCAGTGCACAGCTGTAAATGCCAGTCAAGCCAAAACGACCCTCACTGCTTCTGCAGTTACGTGTGAAAATGCAGAGCTGATGGACACAACCTTTTAAAAATCAAATAATACCTTCTAAACCCTCTTTTGTGTAATTTGTGGGTGATACACAATAGCTTATATTTGTAAAGAAAGCATTCCTAAAGGCTATTTTTCCTGAACCTTACTTCTGAGGTACCTTGGGGTCCTCAAGACTGTAGCCTCAAGTAGCCAGATTTATTCTGTTGTCTGGTTTGTTGAAGCTTCAACCAACGGCTGTTAAATGAAAAAATTCAGTTGCAATGAGCAAGAGGAAAAAAAAAAAAAAAAAGCAAAAAGCATAATCAGTGCACTAACATTTAAATATTAATTAGACAGGACTGGAACATGGAAACATTTAAAATAAATGTTCTTGTGGTATTATTAAATGTTAAATTTTATGCATACTAAATCATTTTGTAGCCTGTTAAAACAGCTTCTTTCTGTGGCCTAGGAGATGCATAATTAATATATTTTTTCTAGCCATCCATGTTTAATTATTAAAACATTTGACTAACATTTAGATGGCACAAGCATAAAAACCTTCGGAAAAGCCTAACCTTACTGGGAAGAATAGAACTGAAATAAATTATTTTTATTAGAGATTTTTTTTGTAATAGCTTATTTCAAAATAATACATATCAGTCTCTTTAGGTCCTCAGGTAATTTCTTTCACTGACAAACCAGTTGCAAGGAAGAGCTAGATAAGTGTGAGGAACTAGCTCACAAAATAACTGGAATTTTTATTGTTAGGTTGTCTTTGTATATACCAGCTAAAAGTGAGACTTTTAATAACAGCAAAATTTATAACTACAGATTTCAGCTTACAGCTTATTTGAGCAGTATATCAGTGTATATATCTGTTTATATATTGTTTATATATATATATGTATATAAAATAAATCAAACATGAGTTTATTAAGAAAACAGGCAAAGTTCACACCAACTTGCTTTGTCAGAAAGAGAACCCAGAAGAGTGTTGCCAGTTTTGACAGGAGTTATGGGAAGGAAATCCCTGTAGGGCTGGTACTGAGCACACCTCTGGGTGACCCTGCAGCTTACATCATCCAGCAAACAAATGCCTTCCATGATTATTGCACCTATTCCAAACACCTAGGTGCTTGCATAATTAATTTTATAATATCACTGGTGCATCTTTGCTTTTCTGGTTCATATACACTGAAAAAAATCAACCAAAACTTCATTGCTGGATACATAACAACGAGGGAGTGCATAGAAACTCCCCAACAACCATGGCACAAATTTCTAATTTTTTCAAGGCAAGCCTGCTGGTTGCACATAAAAGCCCATAAAATAGGCAGAAATTCAGAGCAAGAGGCTGCAAGCTTTGGGGTTTGAATGCACACAGGCACAGAGGCAAGGGTCTCAGGACAAGGAGAAATGAGCACTCAGAACCACAGCACATGGCAGCCCAGCCCCTGTCAAGTCTCTGGTGGATATTATGAAAGCTTTAAGGGAAATTACAAACAGGTATTTGGAAGAAAGAAATGGGGTCATGTCAAGGTGGTGAAGGAGAGTGTTGGAACTGCTCACAAACCTCTGTGCCAGCAGGAGACAGCACAAAAGTACTCACCCAAGAACTTTAAAAAAAAAGAATTAGGATGGGAGTGTCTGGCACTGCTGGTTTCCAGATGGTTTCTGGAGATGGGGCTTGAGCTTTGGGTGGATGGAAGAAAGGGCAGTAGGGTCCTGAGAGTAAAGCTGTGGCTCATGTTTGATGTCACAGAGGGAAGAGCAAAGTGGTGATAAATGATGTGCAGGACAGAGATGATTGCAGGAGGAGCACAGAGTTGTGTCCTAAATGGAAGAGGAAAACACTGGAAATAGTTTGATATGGGAAAGGCAGAGAAATTCAAGGGAAAATATAAGTTCTTTTCCTGTGGGAAGAAGACTCAAGTTAAATGACTTTAAACACTGGAGTACAGATTTTAGTATGAAAAGAGACAGAGAAACAAACTGCAACTTTGCAGCAGCTTTCTTATCACAGGCTAAAAGCTGATTCCTCTTTTTTTGCTTTACAAAGTATCACAGCACCACCATTTCACAGGAGTCCAGTCTGAACCAGCCCAAGCTTGAATAAATGCAGCAGGAGCACTGCTGCTTTCCAATATGCTTTTCTGGAGCATTCCTCCCACACCCTCTGAGGGAATAAAACAAGCTGATAGCTGAATAATGTAATCAACAGCAATTCATTGCCTTGAAGTTTAGTAAATAGGCAGAAAATATGGACTATGGGGTAACATACTTTAGGAAAAAAATCCATTTTTCTACAGAAGCAGACTGGGATTTCCTCTGTTAATGAAAATTTTAAATAGATAGTACTCAATGAATGTACAGTTCAGTGCTGCCCTTTGGGGGATATATCATAATATAGGTATGGAGTTCAAAAACATTAATGAATGCTGGTTGAAGCATACAGACCTTGTAAAACATTTTTTTTCTACTAAATGTGAAAATGCTAGCTCAGGAACTTTAACTCCCATCCGAAAACAAAATTAAGCACCCCATTAACTAACTGCATGCAACTTGTTCCACTAAAAGCAGTGTCTGTTCTTAGTGAGTAAAAGTTCCCACTGCCTTGCTTTCCCAAAAACTCCACTGGTGACAACCCACAATAGGAATGATTTCTTCTTTTTCTGTGCCAAAACAGTTTTCTTGCCCCCCTGCTCTATCCTGCCTGGCAGTGTGCTGCTAGCAGATAACTGTGATGCCCTCCTGCCCAGGTTTGGCACTGACAGAACCTGGCCCACCATATCCACCCAAAGTGTCCGTAAAAGTGTCAGGAAGTCTTGAAGATTATTCCCTGGATTGTGTGACTCCAGGACAAAACTCACCTCCCATCACAGAAGGTTACAGAGACAGGAAGAGATTTGAAAATAAAAATACAGGTAACCAAAACAAACAAAACCCAAGCAACCCTCAAAGAAAAAAAAAAAAAAAAAAAANNNNCAAGCAACCCAAAAAAAAAAAAAAAAAAAAAAAAGACAAAACAAAAAAACACAACCAAAAAAAAAATCCCAAACAAACAAAAACCCAAAACAAACAAAAAAAAGAGGTGTTCAAGTTTCTAACCAGTACCCATATTCTTTAGATGCTGAAGCAAGTAGGCAGCAAGCAAAACACAAAAACAAAGGAGGACACTGCTATGTTGTGAAAGAGGAAAAAATGAGATAAACAATCAAACTTGTAGGGGGGAGAGGGAATAAAATACTGATTCAAAGATATTTACAGTAGAATTTCCCAGCATAAAGCCAGAACCTGATATGTGTATTCACCAGTGAACTTCTAAAATTCTTTAGTTAAGCCCACAAAAGGAAGAAAACAGAAGAAATCTGAAGTAAACCTGTAGGGGGTTGGTTGAGGTTTCTGCATTTATTCTTCATGAGCACTCGCCAGTGAATAAAACTCAGACTCTACTTAGGAAAGAATAAACTCAGCATTTAAAAATTAAACTGTTACCTTAAGAAATGCAGGGTTCAGCTCTGATGGGCTGGAATTCTCCTTTCTTTCTGAAAGATATCACCAGCTAGCTCCTGTCAAGTCAGAGGTATGAAAGACAAATGAAATCATAGATGTCAATGTTCCAATGCAAGAACAAGATTTCAGACTTGTTGAGGGTGAAATAAAGGTTTCGTACCTCAGAACAATGTGAGTGCACTCAGAGCACTGATATAATTCATTACAAGCATCATTCATTACATAAAAAAGTTTCTCAAATGCACAATTTCACCCTGAGCTTTGTCTTTGGAAAGTTGGTCTTCACAACCTGTTGACAGCATTGCTGAATGGTGTGCAGAGACCTTCTCCATGTGGAGAGTGGAGGTAAAAAACTCAGAATTCTTCTTTTGTAGAAATAAAGATGTTTCACCACAACTCAAAGTAAAAATTAGTAAATTTTTTCCCTATTCTCATACACTTCATGACATGAGAGAACTAAAACACTACAGTGTTTACTATAGCTATCAGTGACTCAGGTTGATTTAGAACAAAAGCTAAAATATTTTCCTCACCAGTTTATAAGGCTTGAAACATTTTCCTCTTCTCAGTCAACACCTGCTTCCAATGTTGTACAGTATTTTGACAGAACAATTTGATTTCTTCATTACAAAGAAAAGAAAACATGAAAAGGAAAATATTCTATTATTTTCTACGGAGGAGACTCCTTGATTATTCAAGTTAGTATTTTGACATCTGAATAACACTTCCTGAATTTTAGCTTTAAATAAAGTCTTAGAATATGATTATACCCCAAATATATAATTACTGAAATAGTAATTTCAATACCAACCAGCCAAACTTCTAAGGGTAGAAACTTGAAACTTGTAGGATTTCACAGAGTAGCCCAGACCTAATCCATATCCTTCAATATTATTTTATATTGAGTCCAACACATTTTTCAAATACCCTGACTATTCCTAGCACTGGGCACGCAGACCCCAAGTGAGTATTTAGTATTTTCTCAGATTTTCTCTGGCAAACATCACAGTCCCTCCCTTTAATTCATCTTTTCTGGCCCTGTCAAAACCACTTGTAGGTTGTTTTCAAACTTTCTGTCAGGGTCTCCAGCCATGGTTGTTATTTTGATTTTTTGGTATTTGAAAATGCTTTCAATTATACCCATTTGTGGTGAAGTATGCACACACAGTAGTAAGAAGCAGATGGATTTCCTGTATCTTCTCCCTTTCCAAGGGAGGTCTGGGCCAACCACAGTGCTTTTCCTCTGAGAATTTTGTGTTCTCCTCCTCAAGTGACCTCACTTATCTCTCTTCCTCCCTCATCAGCCTATAAATGGGATTTATTGCAACAAGTATGAAAACTGCTTTCTAATAGCAAACTCTACCACCTGTGACATAAAATGTTTGAAAACATTACTACTACTTGGATTAGTCTTTCCTTTCATTTTCAGCAAATCTAATCATCCACTGCAGGCTTTAGAACATTAATTTCTCTTGCATTTTTGATATTAAAAAATTCCCATCAAGTTTAAAGATGAGTTCAGGAAAGAACTAAAAAAAATATTTTAATTACGCTCAAGTCCCAGGTCAATAATAAGAACTTCTAGGGCAGGGATAGCAGGAAAAAACAGGAAAAATGGCCATGGCTGTTGCATGGTACCTTCCCCCAGAAATAATGGAGTATAATAGTCCAAATACTATTTAGCAATTTCTATCACTGCCTGTGGAGCTTCATTTCTTTTATATGTTTTTTACCCCTGTAATACCTTTAAAATAAGAACCAAATAAACATCACACAGTATGGTATTGCCACTCAGAAGCTGGGCCAATTCTGCTACATGCTAATTTGAAGGACATGAAAAAGCAGAAGCTATTTGCCCTTAAGGTGCTAAAGCCCACATGCATGCACAAGTGATTGCCACTGCAGTCCTGACATTTCTCTTTATGCTAGACATGGTGACAATACCACATGAAGATTTCCAATTTTTTTAATTGGAAACAATGTTGTCTGTTTTCATATATATATATATATATATACAGGAGAGAATATGCTTTTTCGAGGTGATGATGAGGGGGAAGGGAGAGTTTAAAATTCTCCAGCAATCTGAAATTTCTACCCCAAAACCAAAACTGCTGATGCAGGTGTGGCCTGCTGGGAGTTTTAATTAAATGCCACAGGGGCATCCTCAGCAGATAGCCATGCTCCTTGGCCAGACCCAGTTCCTCAGTTCTGCCATTTCCACCTTCAACAAGAATTCATCCTGCATCAGCTGTGGGCTCCCACTCCTGTTGGGAATGTTCATACTGAAGAAAAAGTGAACAGGAAACAGGTACATCACTGCTTGTTTGCCAAATAACCAGCTGACAGCATGAAATCTGAGGGGCAAGTCAGAATTCATCTCCTGAGAATAGACACTTTTCACAGACCAACCTGTGAGTCAAAACCAATTCTTTGAGAAAACTAATTTATTTAGGTCAAACACACAAAATAAAGTTTGTCTCTCAGAGACCATCCCTGGGTTTTGTAACAACATTGGTGTGCTGGGGGCAGTAGCAGGAGGAAATCATTTGGCTGGTTTTCAGATCTTGGGGAAGAAAAGAAAAAACAGGATTAGCCTTGTGCTAATAATTGTAATGCTTGGACACCACTGAAGTCCTACATAAAATATCAGCGTTGGTTTTGAATGCATTGTGGTCCTCTTCAGATGGGTGAAGATTACTCTCAAGGGAGAGAATAATATCAATCAAAATATCTGAGCCTGTGTTATCTCTCAGGATTGTAGCACAATCATTTGTCTTTCCCCCATCACTCCATGGCCTCATTGTACAATTTAGTATCAAGTAGTGGAGATGCTTGTTGCAATAAATACATTGGAGGCCTATTTTCAAAGGTGGCAGAAACAGAATTTTGCCTAGTTTCATATGCCACTGAAAATACTTCATCTGACTCTAGATGTAACAGCAGGTTTTGTTCAGCCATCCATACAATAAAAAATGACAATTAGTTGGAACACATAAACGCTAACAGATAAAAAAAAATTTTAAAAAATCATCCTAGTTGCAGACTTCAGTTCTGGAGGAAGTTAGAAGTTCAAGAGAGCAATTAATTTTCTCTAAACTTTTTTATACAAATGCTAATTCCATTTGTATGACAATATTTTTCAGCACAGATTTATTGCCTTTTTTTTTTTTTTTTCATCCCCTGTGGCCAATAGTTTCCAGTAGGCTGCTTTTTCAATTCCTTTGTTTCTCAAAGTCAGTCTGTAAGACTGCAGGTAAAAATTCTGTTTGGGGAATACATTTTTATTATTTCTCAATAAATACTTTATGTGCTTTATTCCACATGCAGCAGTACTCTGGTCACAGGGGTTAATAACAAAAGTCCACAATTATGGATGGGGACTGGTTGCTTGGGCTTTACAGCCTCACAAGTTCTCCCTGTGGTTGTTCCAGGATGATATAAATATGCTGTAAGTGTCATTACATTCAAATGTACTTTGACTTTGCAGCAAAGAGCAACATGTTTTAAGATAACAGTGGGGATGTGTTTCAAAATGCATAAGGGGCCTTTCAAGTTCACACAAAATTATGGTGGATCACAACACACACATACTGAGAAATTAATTATTATATATATTTGACAGTGATAATATATTGCATAATAACCATTCACCTATGTGCATGTACACACTTCAGACAAATTTACAGAAACTCCTGGAAGTGCTAATCAACTTAATTTGCATGCACAATATCAAACATACACAGCTAAAAAATTAGAATATAATTATCACAGAAAATCCTTTTTTCTTAGAGCACGAAGAGAGTCATGCCCTTGCTCACTCAGTTCAAGCAGTTACAGTAGGAATGTCAATGTTTCCCTGGGGGCTTTTTTTTTTTTTTCCCCAAGGTGAAAGAGTAAAAAATAGCAATATTAAAACATCCAAATGAGCAGATCAGAAGAAAACCACCAGAACATGAGGAAAAGTCTGTTACTGGCTGAGGTGAGATATTTAGAAGCCAGAAGTTCCCTCCTCTGCCTGGCAGAGCTGCATCCTGCTCAGGAGGACATCCTGGCCATGGCAGCAGTCTTTCCTGTGCAGGCTGATCCTCTTGGAGGACAAACTGAAATGTTTGCCAAGTGCTGGAGGGACAAATAAATCCCAATAATCCACTGGGACCCTCATCTGAGATTTGGGATGCTTGGGTTCTGGTCTTCACATGCAGAAATATTCCCAATATTTTATACCCAAAGTGGGACACTTAAAAAAAAAAACCAAACAAGTGTCCAAACTAAACACAACAAAAAGACACACACCTCAAAACCCCCAGACAAACAACAAAAAACTCCAACAAATCTCCCAACCAAACAAGCCAACATAAAAACACAAACCATGAAAGGGACTGAGCCAGAATATGCTATAATCCAGAGCATTAACTTGCAGGAGAAAAAAGAGTTCAGATAGATGTCTTTACTACCTCCATCTAAGAAGGGATCTGGAATTCAAAATTAAAGCAACCTAGTGCTTAGAATGCCTGTGTTTCCTCTCCTCAGCTAAGCAATAATAACAAAAGGCAACACTTAACAGTGCTGACTGAGAAGACATGTAAAGTTGTGACAGGAATGAATGCAGTCTACCAAATAGCTGGGTTTATACTGATATACTTGGGTTTGCAATATGTAGGCATAGATACAGATGGCAGAATTATCCTCGAGCACATTTGCATGCTACAGAAATCCAGTCTTAGCTTAAACCTTCTAAAAAACATGAATAAAGCAACATCTGCAGTTCTCAATCCAGTTTCAGTGTTAGCAGTAGTATACACAGAAAGGTAATTTTCTATCACCTCAAATCAAGCTTTAATTTCAAAATGAACAATACAGTCAACTTTTTGACACAGCCAAAATAGCTGTTCACTTTTCATAGAAGCAGCCAGGAATTCCTTAATTTTACACACACACACACACAGAAAAAAACTCAGCAGCAGCCACCTTTCTCACTGAAGAGCTAAAGAACTCAGCAGCAGCCACCTTTCTCACTGAAGAGATCTTTTGAGCATTTCTGCAGATGAGAGACTCAAATCACACATTTACAGGTCCTAGACAACGACCGAGACCACACTAAAATGTTTTCTAAAGAAATTATTCTTCCTAAAGGTCCAATTCTACCCAACATTATGCACAACTTTACCATGAAACACTTGTTTAAAATGTAGACCTGCTGCCCTGTGAGCACTCAGTAGGAGTGTGAGGCTGCCTCGGGATGCTCTGGACTGTGCATCTCCCAGGACATCACCCAGCTCCACAGAGGGAACCAGGACAGCTCAGCTGCTGCAAGTCAGAACATTCAGACAGCTCAAGGCAGACAAGGAAACACCAAGGAACTCAGTAAGATGGATCAGACATGGCAGGCACAGGCAGAAATCCTAAAAAAGGCTACGCTCTGGGAATGCTGCAAACCAGCTATGAGCAATACACTGAGGGCAGGAAGGATTTCCCTTCACAGGCACAGCCCTGACCCACAGCTAAAGGAAATAGCAGTTGCTGTCTTTTACAACAAAATAACAAGAGGATACACTGCAAAGATCTCTTATTGAAACCCAAACCCTTGCAGAACTCCAGTACAGAGCTACAATTCAGCCCAAGAGGGTTTGGGCCCGTGCCCATCACACTGGGTACAACAGGAATCTGTAAAATACCCTGCCCCACCTCCCCAGGCCAGCCTGAAAAGATCCACAGTGCTTAACTCCAAAGAGAATAAACAGATTTCCCTGCTTTTTGGAAGCAGCTTCTGACAGCCCTCTAATAAAAAGTTTTTTAGTTTATTGTTCTGCTTACCCTATTTTCTATCTCCCTTTATCCTGTAATGCAGACTAAAGCACACCATGCCTTATCTGCACATTTCCTTTCCTAACATTTCTTTCCTTCCACATTACCTTTATAGCATTTTTAATTAAAATCTTAGTGATTCTTTGACATCTGAATTATCACAGAATCACTCAGGTTGGAAAAGACCTTTAAGATCATTGAGCCCAACCTCTAGCTTAGCAATGTCAAGTCCCACACTAAACTGTGTCTCTAACATTTATATGTCTTTTAAGACCTCTGGGGATGCTGATTCAACCAGTTTCTTGGGCATCCCACTCCAAGGCTTAAAAACTCTTCTGGTGTATAAATTTTTCCTAATATCCAATATAAATCTTGGTACAACTTGAGCCCATTTCCTCTTTTCCCATCACTTGTTACATGGGAGAAGTAAGTAGATTTTACAACATTTGTAGACCCTTACTTAAATATTAATTTGTTTCTGTTCTGAATTCACTTAGGTTACTGACTAATTTCATCATGTTTGGGTGCTTTTTTTTTTTTTTT
>VXBS01000721.1:205903-278073 GCA_013400255.1 Sitta europaea | reverse complement strand
TTTTTTTTTTTTTTCTATTAGGAGAACTAAATGTTAATTACAATATCTTGCTGCTGCTACTACCTGCTTCTTGCACTTCATTTACTGGGGAAAAAAGTAAAAGAGATTAAATATGTGAACTGTTCTATGTTAAATAATTTAATTGCTTTGGATAATGGTTTCATTAACTAGACAAACAACAAAGAAGAAATGCATGCTGTGCTATGATTGTATGTTATGTCCAGGCTTTGTAGTGAATTGAGGTAAGTGTCCCATTCCTGGCAGTTAATAAGGGGAATTACTTGCTCATTTGAAGAAATCTAGTGCTGGAGTCTACAATTAAGTAGGTCCTTAGCACAGGATAGACAGACACTGTAAAAATTTAAGTAGTTGAGATAGTTTGCTTTAAGGTAGTAGAGAATAGTGAGCCTTTTTTCTTTTCAGCTGATAGTAACTGGCAATCCTCAACGTTACCTGAGACACGAACCCAGCAACCCCTGTGAACTGCAGAACTGAAATACCATCCCTGGCACTGCATGGACATCTCCAAGGGCAAGTAGCATCTAAAGAGAAAAGAAAATCCCTTCCTGGATAGTCACAAAAAAGGGCAAGTTGATAATCCTACAGAATGAGCCCCAGAAGGAGACACTCCCATTCCAAATGAATTCTGCTGACAAAGATCTTCCTCCTGCCCAAACCCTCCCCACGGGGTTCATCCCTTTGGAAGCAGGGTGGGTTTTTTCACATTTCTCTATGATTACCTGTTACAATGCCCAGTCTGGCAATAAACAGGCTCAGCTCTGCATTATTTGGCCCATGATCCAAAACCTGGGAATGGAATCCTAGTACTGCAGGCACAGTGGTGAGAGTCTGGCCACTGAACAAGCTCTGCTTTTATTTAAGACAGTGCTCACATGAGTATTCAGAAGCTCTGGTCCTTTCCTTTATTTTAGAGATGTTTGACTTAGTGAAGGACAGAGCCTTCTTCCCTCCATCAAACTGCATGGCTGAAATCTCATTAAATGGTAATTCCCCTTTCAAAGGCTGCAAGAAGTCAGCCAGATGTGTTTCTACAAAGACTTTCTAAAAGAGAAAACTGTTTTAGCTAACAGGCAGGAAAGTGAAGCACAGATGAGAAAAGCTACAGAGGGTGAGAATCTGCTTCACCCTCTACATGTTAAAGATTTTAAGAACAGGTTGAACTGCTGTTGGGACTCAGTTAATGCTTCTGTGATGCAAGAAATTTATATTTATCATTTTTATATATATTTATTCATCATTTATATTAAAAATCTTTGCAAGTTTCATCTTGCTGGGCTAAAGATATTCTGCCATATCAGACTGGAACAGGGTAATGAAGAAAATAACCATCTAAACCTATCATCATTATCACTATGAGAATAATTCTGACTTTAAAGATCATTCTTTTTTAATATAATTTCTCATTTTATTAATAGAACTAGAATAAAATAATATTTACATGGCATTTTTAGTTGATTTTTCAGAGTGCAGGAGAAAAATACACATGAGAAGAAGATAATTTTATCACCAAAGAGAAATATCTCTGTTTGTAAAAGTTGCAACAGAATATCTTAAAACCCAATTAGAAAACCTGCACTCCTGGGACTTGAGGAGATAAATACACAACAGAAAAAAACCCTCTCTTCATCCCTTGTGCATGCTTTATCAACCAAACATTAAAAACATTTCCCAAAACATTAGCAAAAGGAAAGGATTCTGTGCAAGGGAAAAAAAAAAGCTAACTGAGGAACTGAAGAAATCAATTTATAATAGGAATATGAAAAACTGACCCAAAAGCCATTGTTGTCAGTGGAAAGTCTTTTTAAAGGGAATCACAAAAAATTATTTTGCTTTGCTATCGTCCTGTGTAGCAGCATTCATGAATTTTAGAACCAACTAAATGTGAGGATAAACATTATACTTAATGATAAATATTGGCCTGAGTATTATTTATTAAAATAAAATATTTATATAATAAATTTTACATAATTATTTATATATAAAATAAATTCATATAATTATTTATAATAATAAATATTATCTATTAAAATAAATATTTATTAAAATAAAATTTTGGCAAGTTTTAGATGATTCAGAAGAAAAAAAGTCAACTTAGTTCATTAAAACCAGTCTAAAATGCCACTAAACTGTGGCAGCATGCTTACTGGTTAGAGCTGAGTGAGGGACTGGGAGCCAGTGTGAAATCTTTCTCCCCAGTTGCTGACATGATCCTGGCCAAGTTATTTAGCTCCTGTTTGTTTCTCCATCTGTAACATGGGTGTAAGTAGAATTATTTCCCAGATGGCAGCATGGTGAAACTTAATTGATGTTTGTAAACTTCTGGCAGAGTCTCTGATGAGAGGTGAGCACAAAATAATATTACATTCACCTTCTGGGAGCCCCTACATTTATTTCATAAATGCAATAAAGATAAATTGAGGGTTACAAGGAGAGAATTATTAAAAATATGCTGTAATAATTAGTGCACTCAAAACACACGTTTGTGTTCACAGAATACTAATCAGTACTTGGACATAAGTATAGATCAGACTTGGGAAGTGACTCTTATCTTGTGAACTGAATGCATATATTGTCCTTGAAAAGCTCAAACCACTTTCTTCTGCCCTGACTTTGCTGANTTTTAATTACCTTCACAGAATACATTCCAGGGCAATCACAAAGTGCAGCAGCTCTCCATTTTCCATCTCTAAACCAGACATGGGAGCTGACAACTGACCCATTGTTGGAATGGATCTGGGCAAACAGCTGCTTACCTCGATGCAGCAGCTCTGGAAAACATCCTCCCTACACCTTTCTAAATGAGAGACCCCTTTTCTAGAGCTGGTATTATCTAGATCTGGGAGTAAAGGTGGTTTCCATCTTGGCACTGTCCCATGAAGCTTTAGAATGCACAGTGTGGACACAATCACCTCCACAGCAGCTCTTGCTTCCCTGCTGCCTGCTTTGCCTACAATGACTCAGGCATGGATCAAATACAGCTGTTGAGATCTGACAACAAATATTCCTACAAAATAGTGAGGCAGATGACCAATCCAAATCAGGATGGAAAGCTAAGTCCAAAATGGATTTTACAACTTCCACTGGAGCTGTGGGTACAGCCCTCAAACCAGAAAAACAAATAAAACCCTATTGTGACTTCATCCATTTAGAGGTAAAAAATAGTGTTCCAAATTTCATGATTCGAACTATTTTAATTTCTCAAATGAGAACTAAAAATAAAAACAATTTTCAAAGCGAGCTGCTGAGCCTGAAGAAATCATATTCCTACTGCAGAAACAGTAGAAATTGGCTGAGTAAATTGTTTGCTGCAAATTGTTTATTTGGCTACAGGCACAGGCTAAATATTTGCCCAATTCACCAGACAATCTCTTAGGACCTGAGGAAAGCTCCTATTGAAGCTTTTAAATTATTAAAAGTTATTATTAAAAGTATTAATCCACGTTTTGCCTCTAATTGAATGTCATCTATGTTATCTTATGTGCATTAAGAGCAAAGGATGATACAGTTTTGACTTCAGATAATTAGACACCTTCCCTTAATTATGCCTCCAGACAGACTTTGATTCAGAAATCTAATGCTACCATTAATGTTTCAGTCTTCTTGATCCATCCTGGAGAAAGAGAATAATGTCACCTCTAGAAATGTGATTCTCAACATTGTGGGAGGGAGCAGAATTTTGGACATTCATTTTACAAAGCAATATTTGCATTATTATGCAAATATCCCAGAACAGTTTGCCACTTTAAAAGGTTTATACATAAGCTCTGCTGGAGGCAAAATGTAAAAATCCTTCTGTTACATTTTTAAAAACATTTAGTGAGAGGGCTTCTGTAAGTATCCCAGGGCTGATTACAGTCAATTAATAATATCATACAAACAAGACTAATTAACCTTGTATTTCACTATATCTACTACTAATTACCTTTATGTTTTATTTCTAGTAGCCTTTTGGCTGACCAATTATTTTACATTCATAATGTTCTCAAATTCTAATTTTTTACAAAATACATTCTATTATCCCCTCAGAAAGAACAGAGTTTTATTTTTGTCAAAATGTGTCAAATTTTTGACACTGACATTTAACAACTAAGTCCCACACCTGACCTGCAACTCTCAATTCACAATCAAGGAAATACCAGAAAGAGGATTAATGCACAGTTCTGCAATTTATAAGCAGATGCAAGTGTGATATCAATACTTTTTGAAGGGAAAAAGCAAAGAACTCTTCTATTTCTACAGGTCCTTTATACAATCTCTAACACCTCAGCTACACTGACATGCTCAGTTCTGAAGGGAATGTAACTATCAGTAGCCAAAACACTTATTAATTTTCCACATAATTTTGTAATCATCTTTAATGTTCCAGATCCACTGGTACTCCACTCTGGCAAATAAATAATTGCAAGTTTAAGCAGGAAGTGAAATACAAATGTTGCCTAGTGAGTGCTCTCCCTGCTGTTTGTGGGGAGACTGATAATTTGGATTTCATGCTTTGCTTTACTGTTTTTCTTCTTCAATTCCTCCCCTTCATTAAGCCTCATGAATGCTTCTATCCAGGAAACTGTAACAACAACTTCATAACATAAAGTAGTTACTTTGCATGTTGATGAAATTATTCTGTGTTAGTGGTCTTACATTATTAGGTAGCAGCTCCTGAATTGAGAGCTATTTGCACTGCCACCTTCCAACAACACGAGTGCACCATAACTGTGCATCCCACCTTATGAAACCTAACACCATTCTCAATCAAGAACCAGAAACAGAAAATTAACAGATTAGCCCTAATTTTAGGATTTCATAGGCTAATAGAATTATTGATTTTCTGTCTCAAGCTTGAAAGCATAATTTAATTGAAAAATTTTATATTTCATAAGATCTGAGTTCAGGATTGTTTTTTGTTAAGATTCATAGCTTCTTTGAAAAAAAATTTCTTATCTTGATTCCCTAATAAAATTTAAAAGTAAAAATTTCTGCGAGTGTCAGCAAATGTAATGTCCCCTTTGGCACCAAATGTTGGCAACAAGGTGAAAATAGAGTTATTCTTTCCTATATTAATGGATCTTATTCTTTGGAGTCTGTAATATAATTTTGGATTCTTACCAACAATGTCATAATTGTGCATGGAAGTGTACAGGTCACAGACACAACAGGAACCTGTAGCAACAGTTTGGGGTCCCTCTGGCACAAACCCCACCTGCCCCCTAAATCTGAGAAACCTTTCTCTTCGTGCTGCAACCAAAGGAAACAACTCCAAAATATCTGTTTGCAACCCTGAAAGNTATTAATATATAATTTAAAATTAATATTTATAGTGGATAAATATCAGGGATAGCCTCTCTTCCACCATGCTTTAGTTTGGATGGCTCCTCATCCAAAGCTTGGGAATACACAGAGCTCTGGAAGATCAGAGCAGGATGCTTTCAGAGGGTGTTTCAGTGCCATGATGTGTCTGTTCTGTACCTGTATGGGCACAGCAACTCTCTCAGGCACTGCTCTCATTCTTGGGGCTGTCCTGTGCAGGGCCAAGACTTGGGCTTTGNACTGACATTTAACAACTAAGTCCCACACCTGACCTGCAACTCTCAATTCACAATCAAGGAAATACCAGAAAGAGGATTAATGCACAGTTCTGCAATTTATAAGCAGATGCAAGTGTGATATCAATACTTTTTGAAGGGAAAAAGCAAAGAACTCTTCTATTTCTACAGGTCCTTTATACAATCTCTAACACCTCAGCTACACTGACATGCTCAGTTCTGAAGGGAATGTAACTATCAGTAGCCAAAACACTTATTAATTTTCCACATAATTTTGTAATCATCTTTAATGTTCCAGATCCACTGGTACTCCACTCTGGCAAATAAATAATTGCAAGTTTAAGCAGGAAGTGAAATACAAATGTTGCCTAGTGAGTGCTCTCCCTGCTGTTTGTGGGGAGACTGATAATTTGGATTTCATGCTTTGCTTTACTGTTTTTCTTCTTCAATTCCTCCCCTTCATTAAGCCTCATGAATGCTTCTATCCAGGAAACTGTAACAACAACTTCATAACATAAAGTAGTTACTTTGCATGTTGATGAAATTATTCTGTGTTAATGGTCTTACATTATTAGGTAGCAGCTCCTGAATTGAGAGCTATTTGCACTGCCACCTTTCAACAACACAAGTGCACCATAACTGTGCATCCCACCTTATGAAACCTAACACCATTCTCAATCAAGAACCAGAAACAGAAAATTAACAGATTAGCCCTAATTTTAGGATTTCATAGGCTAATAGAATTATTGATTTTCTGTCTCAAGCTTGAAAGCATAATTTAATTGAAAAATTTTATATTTCATAAGATCTGAGTTCAGGATTGTTTTTTGTTAAGATTCATAGCTTCTTTGAAAAAAAATTTCTTATCTTGATTCCCTAATAAAATTTAAAAGTAAAAATTTCTGCGAGTGTCAGCAAATGTAATGTCCCCTTTGGCACCAAATGTTGGCAACAAGGTGAAAATAGAGTTATTCTTTCCTATATTAATGGATCTTATTCTTTGGAGTCTGTAATATAATTTTGGATTCTTACCAACAATGTCATAATTGTGCATGGAAGTGTACAGGTCACAGACACAACAGGAACCTGTAGCAACAGTTTGGGGTCCCTCTGGCACAAACCCCACCTGCCCCCTAAATCTGAGAAACCTTTCTCTTCGTGCTGCAACCAAAGGAAACAACTCCAAAATATCTGTTTGCAACCCTGAAAGGCTGACCCAAAATGCACTCAGGTCAGTGTGTCCTCTGACCTTTCAGTAGCTCATGATGTCCACCTCCAACTGATAGATTAAATCATTTACAATACTCATGAAGATATAAACTAACAAATTAGCAAACTAAGGAATTAAATTTACTGCAGCCTGCCACTACCTGATTTGCCTGGATGCAGTGATTTCTTACACTGATAAATTGTAGCCACAAAAACGCTCATGGACAACAAACCAGACACTTCAGATATTTTATAGATATGTTTTTCAACTCATACAAAGCCTTAGTTCTGGCTGACATTGGCTCAGTTTCTGTAAAATTGGACTTTTTAAGAAAACCAAACCTCTAAGCTGCACTACAAACTCACCAAACCACCAATCTGAAGCTGTGTTAAATGTACTGAAACAAATGCCTGTATAAGTATGTGCATTTCATGATCTTGATAAATATTTCTATTATTAATATATTNTTGGGCTTTGATGATCCTTCTGGGTCCCTTCCAACTTGGAATATTCTTATTCTGTAAATAAAAAAACGGAAGCAATCAGAATTTTTAATTAAACTCTGTGCATAATTTTTTATTATTTAATACTCTGAGCCACATTGAAGTCAAATCTATAATATCTGATTATGACTCCCAGCTGCTACTGTGTATGTTCTGCAATGAACACTCGAATGCATCTGCTATCAGTAACTAATTTGTCTTACTTTGGCACAAAGCTGTTATGACTGGCATTTCCATCACTCTAACACTTTCTGTGCAACCAGACTGACATAGATATTTGAACATTTCATACTCACCTTTGATTTTCCTGAGTGGTTTTCAGTTTATTTAAAATTTCTGTGCTATTTCCTTCAACTTCCTGTAAAAAAAAAGACATAAATGGTGAGAAACATTGGGATATCTTTCAGTACATAACAAAAAATCTGCAGCAATACTAATTGGCAACATGTCTGATCAGCATTTAAAATACTCCAATACTTCTTACTCCATTAACCTTGACATAAATTACAGTAAGAAGTCTCTGTGTGACAGGAGTTTTAATTTAGCACTACATCTCAACTTTGAGTCTGACATAGAGCCTCTCTTCTTGCCAGTTTTTTACCTTGAGGGAAACTGAGCAGGCAGTAAAACCGTGTAAACAAGGAAGGGTGTGCACAGCACCATTTTTTGCTACAGCCAGTACCATGCTACAAACGACTTGATTTTGTGTTTCAGCACCCATGACCATTCCTGGCTGTCAGACTGAGCTGCTAGACCAAGCTCTGAATGCAATGAGCTCTGTACTTCATGTTTCACCTCTCTCTGTGGTGATGCCTGCCTTTTTGGGTACTAACATAGAGCTTCAGGCTTCAGAGTGTGCAGCAGAACCTAAAATTGTTTTATTCAAACTATTACTCACATCTCTCAAGACATCTGTTAGTTCCTATATTTTACACAAGTCTTTCCAAGTTCCTCTTGCTGAGCTGTTCCATGAATTTTATATGTCAGAGTAATCTACCACAGGCTTTAACCTCCTTCCAGTGCCTTCAGTACAGTTGGAAGGAGGAAGATTTTGCAGCTTTGGTTTACATATTTAGATCAAAGTACTCTAATAGCTCTCCACAGTATTTGGGGGGAAAAAAAAAAAAAAGAAAAAAAAAAATGGAATTCTATCCCATACCTTTCTGCTTCCTAGAGGGAAAAGCACAGCAAGCCTAATCTGGAACTTGCTGGAGCCAAAGAGATTTCCAGTCATTTAGGATTAGAGCTAGTGAAGGTAACTCATGTATAAACTAGTTTGCCATATGCCTGATCCATACTGGGTTCTAAGGAGATAACTTTGATTTGGCTTTGGAGACCTGTTGGATGAGTTGACTTTCGTAGTTTGAGTATGAAAAGGCAGTAACAGATCAGTTAAATGGATCTGTTAACATTCCAGCAAAAGAAAATGCATCAGACACACTCACCTTTTTAAAAGTAAAACCTCTGTGGAAAAGACCGTGTTGTACTTATGTAGCATTGTGAAATGTTTTTAAAAGAATATGGCAATGCAGTAGTTTAATTAGAATGCTCTTAAATTTTAGTGGGCTTTCATTTTCAAGTGAAGGGGTTTAAATATTGAATTGCTGTTACAAATTCAGGAAGGCTGGCCAAGGATTCAGCCGAAGGATGCTCGAAGGGCCGAGTCTCCCAAGGGCTGCAGGGGCTATTCCATTTTCCCTTTGGGCTACTTAAGGAGTGTAAGAGGTTTCCCTCCCTTGCTGATGTGGCGTCTTCTGCTGGGACAATTATACAACATTGCCATCTGCTGACTTCCCTTTTCATTACAGTACAGACCAGCTCAGCCCCCCCAAAAAAACCACAAAAAACAAAAAAACAAACCACTCTATAAACCAGCAACTTATATTTAAGGACCTTCTGAATATTTATATTTAAAAAATAAAATAACGAAAGGAAGAACTTGCCAACGTATATATTACTTCAGAGGACCATATTTCATTTTTCATTACTTATCATGCCGTGGGGGAGCATATCTTAGAGAGTTTACACAGGAACCTTACATAAGGCACATGGATCCTAAGTTGTTCTCTTTGCCAGAAAAAAAAAATGGAAAAAAATAGGAAGAGTTCATGACTTGCTGCTGCTGTTCATTTTTTAATATCTTGATACCAAGTAAATCATCTATACAAAGCAAAAGTTCTCTTCATTCCCAAAGCTGTCTGATGTCGAAGGCCTGCTAATGGCTTTAGAAAGAAGTGACAGACTTCTTTTTTGTACTCTTAGGTAACAATGCACATGGTTGGTTGAAAAATTAGGCAGGAAAACCAATGATTTTAAATATTCCATTGAATTTAAAGAAGCTCAAACATATAACAAGAACACTGGCTGTATTTATATCTGCAATTTTCATGTCTTTTTCAGAGTTTTTTTCAGCTTTTCTGTGACTTTTTGGCACCTTTTTCATTCGTAGTATACTTAATTAATTTCCTCTCCTGTCAACAGGTATGACTGCTTCAGGGGACAGTGAGTTTGGAGATGTTTGACCTTTTAGGTGCTTAGTAAAACATAAGCCTTACACGAACCACTGCTGTTTGCCCACCATTAGGAGTGACACATCCTACCACACTCATGCTGGCTGTACTTCTAGCTGCATGAAATTACCTCCTCACTTCACACAGCCGGAACATTTATCAGCTAACCAGTGACAAGGACACGTGAAAGTGCCTTTATTGAAATCTCCTGCTCTTTCTAACTGCACAACAGCCAGGGGAAAAGGAGTACTGCTTGGAAATGCTGAATGCACTAATCCTGCACAAATTTGCGAGCATCTATCTTTTATAGTTTAAGTGGTCCTCACACAGGTCACTTTCAGTATGCAAATTTTGGCACATGAACAAATGTTTGCAAGTTCTGTACCTTGGATTACATGGTATTCCATACGAGGTTTCTCTCACTGCTTACTTTGTGCAGCACCAATGACTGTGACAGCTCAGCCAATAATGATGGAGCTTAGTGAATTTACAACTTAGTGAAGTTACAACTCTATTCTGTAAACAGGTATTCATGCTAATATTTGTCATTTTATTAAAAAATCAATTACTTGATATCAACAATCCATCAAAGACTTCTGATTCAATCTAGACTTAAACTTGCCCTTCCTGTCTGTATCTGCAATGTGTTCACAGCTATGGTCACTCCTATATACTGGTGAATCATATTCTGAAATGTTCAGTTATTTCAGCATCCAGAAATGAGATTTCAAAGGGAATCAGGAGACAGTACTATCTTTCATTCCTTGTAGTCACCAGGCATTTCAACATTCACTTCAAGGATAGATGATGACAACTTGGAATACTTAAAAATCCCCCCCAGAACCTTTCTGTTTCTCCAGGCTGAGAAACAAACAAGTTAAAAATAATTATGCTGCTGTTTAATGTATATTTACTTGCAAATCCCCAAACTTGAAGCACGAATACAGAACTAACCCCCATGTCTGTAGATCATCATCTGACAGTGAGGATCAGCCTCCCATGGCAGGGGCAGGGGCTGAGATGCTGTGGTGAGCACAGGAGCTCCCAGGCTTAGGCACATATTGTGTGTGAGGATAAAATAAAGACCACTGAGGGCCAATTTCTCAGTGCTGAAAGGTCCATCCTGGTAGTACCTACATGGACCCCAGTTCTTCCCCAGAAATCTTACTAGGACATGTTTGGAATTCATTATTTTTTTTGCCTGTATTTTTTTAAGAGTGCTTGCCATGATATGCACTGGCAGAAACCACTATTCCTTTCTTCACAGTCTCTAGTGTGTTCCTTTCTTCCCATTCATCAAGAACCCTACACCTCATAGAGTCAAGCTGGTCTGAAACAGAGAGCAGGTTTGTTTGGTTGGTTTTTTTTTTTTTTGTTATTCTCTTCATGTCATGTCTGCTTCAGGTTTCCAGAAGCAAAAATGCACATGCACAATTTAAAGGGCAGAGCTGGCAGTGCCAAGCTAATTGTCATCTAAGGCTGTGTCCCATAGGGTTTTTAATAGGAATATCCACATATAACCTTGAGGTAACCATGCCAAGCACCCACAACATCGTCCCCAGTTTTGTTGGGTGCACACACCCTCTGCACCCACACTTTATTTCCACCAAGAAATGAATGCTGGCACATGGTGCCTCTCTCCTTTCACTGTCATCCCAACCAAGACCCTTTAGCACTTCATGCAAAAGTAGTCAGGCTCTGGACACAGTGGGAACACAGCCAAGGAGGAAATTACTGAGTCCCAGCACAAAGAACAGATAATAACACACAAGGAGCAGAATAAACATGTCATACTCCCTTAGGAGAGTCCAGAAAAAAATGCACTTCAGAATTTTACAGTCCAGCTTCACTGTCAGTTCACCCATTCACCTCACTACGAGTCAATAATGTTGTGTTACAAGATCCTGCACGGCCAG
This sequence comes from Sitta europaea, assembly GCA_013400255.1. Taxonomy (NCBI): domain Eukaryota; kingdom Metazoa; phylum Chordata; class Aves; order Passeriformes; family Sittidae; genus Sitta; species Sitta europaea. Next base: position 266,376 of record VXBS01000721.1, on the reverse strand, counting down.
CTCATGCTTGTGTCCAGCCAAGGTCTCATTTGAGGCAAAGACCTTTTTGGCTTTTCACAGCTTGTCAGCAAGCTCTGTCTGCAGCCTGTCAGTGCCCAGCTGCTGCAGCCAGAGCTGGATTACAGCTCCTCATCCCGGGAATGAGAGGAACTGGACACAGACAGTGCCCTCCACCCCAGTGCTCTGTGCTGATTCAAATAAACTCCTCTCTTCCCTGCAGGGAATCATCCTGTTTCATCTGTGTCTGTAAGCAAGGGAAGCTGTGGAGACTGGAGCAGCCAGGAGAGATGGGTGCAGGGTTACACCCCAAGGCTTTGCAATTGCAGAAGGGAAGGAAGTGAGTTACCTTCACTAGGAAAATTGTAGGATTGTCATTTCAGGTTAACGTTGCTTGAACACCTTTTTAATTGCTTACCATCCCATATAAAACAAAAAAACAAAACAAAACAACAAAACAAAACAAAAAAACAAAACAAAAAACAAAACAAACAAGCCAAACAAATCAAAAAACCTAAAAAAAATTATCAAACATCGAACAATGTTTGTAAAGCTTTGTTCCCTATAGTACAGCACATGTTAGCACATGTGGCCCAATTTTCTTGGTTTGGGCTTCTAAATACAGCAATAAGATAAAAAGAAGAACAGCAACATTAACATCTTTCTGACTTGGCTGGTTTTAATTCCTCAATGTGCAATTGAGGAAGACAGGGAGGGGAAGTTTGAGGTTAACTGAGTTAGTACTGCTGAAATTAGTACCTGGCAAGGAGGAGAAAGGGAGAAACCTTCACCCGTTGTTTAAATGCCTTTTAGTTCATTTTATGTAAAACTATTCCTCAGATATGCCTCGACCTGGAGGGTTCTGTTTGTTTTATTCATTAGTCCTGTGGGAGATCCAGAGCCAATGACTGATTTTATGGATTTTTTTAGTGGTTGACAGCAAAGCAACAGAATTCAAAATCTGTATCATGCTGTAGAAACAAACACAATCAGAGCAGCTGCATTCAGGCATACATTCATTGATAGGAAGACAGTGACACTGGGGAGAAATTTGTGCCAGTTTAGCTGCTGAAGAAAAAAAACCAAAACCAAACACAACCACACAAGCACTCTTCCTGGCACTACACAGAAAGAAGATTAAGAAGGTTTGGATCTTTCTTTTCTCTCAAAGAGGAAAATGAACATGAACAGCTATTTCTTTATTTACCACTTTATAATTGACTAACCAGTATGTTCTCATGCTCTGGAAGAAAATGTCTTTCAGAACAGGTCTTCACTAAAGTCATAAAATGCAGGTGTGCTATGGTCAGACTAGCTATACTTTATCCTGGTGACATTTCACAGGATTTCCTAGTTTATCAGCAGTCAGCTTTGGTTTTATTCACTCTTCCACAACTTTCCAGATTTTCTTTTTTTTTTTTTTTTTAATCCTACTTGAAGATCCTAACACAGATTCCCTACAGATCAAAAGACTTACTTATCAAAAGACACTGCTTTCTTGAGCAATACATAAACAGACAGTAAACCTCAGTGCTGTTACTGAATCAAAGCACTGAGCAAACCTCCAGGAGGGACTGGACTATTGTGTGGATAGCTACAGCATCCAGGACTGACACAGGGAAGGCTGAAAAGCAGCTTAGCAAGGGCCCTGGAAAGCACGTGATTCAGGGCTCAACCTCCTCATCATAAGCATGAAATCCAGTTATTATGCTTCTGTCAGCTGAAGGTTTCATCCCCTGAGACTTCTCTAGCACTTTAGAAAGTCTTCCACTGACACCTACTGGTTTCAGATAAGGCCAGGAGTAAAAGTATAAGAAATAATTACACAGCTGATTTCATTAGATATCAGCACATTTTGATCATGCTAAAAGGAAAAATCTTAAAGGCTGAGGCAGTTTTGATTTGCTTTCCTTCTGGCCCTTTAGAACCTTATTGCCATAATTTATACCATATTTCTTTTCTGCTAAACTCAGAACTGCCCTATCACTCAACTTTTTAATTTTCTGGAGTCTGATTCATCCATTGCAGTGTTTCTAATTTCTTCAGTTTAGACTAGAACAAAAAAGAGTAGCTGCCCAAATATCTTTTTAAGATCATATACAAAGGTAGATGTAGAAAACAGTTGTTACATATAATGAAGATTATTACACAAGAGGTCAAATGTTGCTCTAATATGGCAAAGAGAAACTGAGGTTCAGTGAATTACAGCAAAGGGACTCCAGGTTTGAATGCTCAGTGATGCAAAGGAAAGAACTGCCACTCTGTGAGGAGCTAACAGGATTCAATCACCCTCTTCAATATTAAAACTGCAGCTTCTTTTCCTAAGAGGAAATCTCTTGTTCACTGAATGAGTGAAGCAATTACACATTATTAGATATCACAATAAGAAGACAGCTTAGTTCTGTGCCTACATATCTATAATCTTATTTTCTCTCCATTATCAGATTTCAAAAATTCTACTAGATACTTTAACATCTACTAATGTTATTTAAAAAAAAAAAAAAAAGTGATGTATAAAAACTTTATGTTCTGTCCACCCTCCCTAAACATAGGGAGGACTACACATGATCCATCCTTTTTTCCAAGAGGAAAAGTTCAGTTGTAGGCTGTCAGTAGTAAGTAATGCATGCAAATGACTCAAATTTCAATTATTGTTTTTCATGCAAATCTAGGAAGTTGACATCAGGACAGTGTATGTGCCCAGACTTCTCTGGAAACAGATTGCTCTTCAGATCTGAACAGTCTTATGGGGCATTGGATTTTTATACCAAGAGCTGACAAATCTCTCATGAACTCCTTTAGATAATTCTGGGATGTTTATCATGATTCCCTTTCACCACTTTGGCAGAAGACAAAATGTCATGTTCTTCCCCTTTATCTCTAAAATATTTATATAAGCCTAAGAACAAAAAAAACAGTGAAGTGAGAAGAGAAAAAAAAGAGGATGGAGCTCCATAACCTGAAGCTGTGGTTGGACAATTGATTCTAATATGCCAATGGACCAGAACTTATAAAAGTGTGAGACCTTGTGACTGGTCATCCATTTTTGTGACCATTTTGGTGCATCTTGGGTGTGGTCCAGCTGGACTCTTGTGCTGCCCAGGTGTACCCATTGAGACCTTTTAATAAATATCCATTTTATCCTTTTGCTCTGTCCAGTCTCTGCTCCAGGTCAGCCTCCAGAAGGCATCACAGTCTGTAGAGAAAGCAAGACAATGACAAAGTGGTGGAGAAAGTCCAGCAAAGGAGCACTAAAACTGCTGAGAAGCACAGGCCAGACCAGAAGGAGCTTTGTTGTGTTGCTCAGAGATTAGACCACTGATGAGAAGCAGGAATAATAGGTTGGATGTAAGGAAAAAATCTACATAGAAAGCGTGGTTCAGCACTGAAGTAACATGCATAGAGAGGTTGTGAAAACTCCATGCTTGGAAGTGTTGCCAACTTCACTGGATATGATGCTGAGCATCCAATCAAAATGTATTAATCCAACATGGAATAAGGTTGGACTGGGTGAGCTCCAGAGCTCAACTTTTACTGTATTGCCAGGAAGGTCTTTAAGCTTGCAAGTGAAACACTGTAAAGTCAGGAAATACCTTGCTGTGCCTCCCCTCCTGTTCTGATCTGTACATTCAAGCTGCACACTGCAGGTGGCAGAGAAGCAACAGCAAAGATGAGCTAGCACGGTTGTTGTAGTCACAGTGCCTAAAGAATGTGAGGCAAGGTCTGTAGGAAGAGGTAATCTCTTTTATTAGACTGACTGATATAGTTACAAGAACTTGGATGGGATTTCAGGCACACAAATTCTTCTTCAGCCTGAAAATAGAAGCAGCCCACTTCAGTGCTAAACACAGGTTGAAAATGGTTACTCTGAATTTAGCTAGCTATATTTATCACTTAGACCATCTGAGAAAAACCCCCACATAATTGGCACTTGTGGAGTGAAAGATTTGTAACTAAATTTTCATCTCTCCTCCTGATATACCTCCTGAGGGAGGCAGAGGGATATTTTTGCCTGTAGAACATGAGGGTGGAAGAGAGTTTAAAAGCGTGACAAAGCAGCTCAGCACAGCTGAGCATAGCTTCACAAGAGTCAAGGAGGCTTGGGATGCACATAGCAAAAGACAGACGTGTGCCAAGCTCAGTTTTTGGATAAGGACACTGAGCAGGGGCAGCCCTGCAGGGTATGTCATGTCAGTCACTGGGGGTTATGCTCAGCCTTTCCTGCTGCAGAAAAACTTCATGCATCACCCTCAGACTGGTACAAAGGCTTCATCCCATGTGGTTCACCCTCCTGGAGTTCCCACCTGTGCCCCTTCAGCCACATTGGCCACAGGAACCTGAGGAGCTCCCTGATTCTCCTGCTGCCAGCACAGCCAGCAGAGCCCTGTGGACACTCTCCCCACATCCCCTCAGACACTGTCTGAGCCCCACCATCCCCAGGGCTGCCCTGGCACTGGGACAAGCTCCTGGGCTTGATGTTCCCTCGGTCATGTTCTGCCTGGGACACAGGGCCAGACCCAGGCTTGCTTTCAGGCTGGCCCTGCCAGGCACTGTCTGCACCCCACTGCCCTCTGCCAGGGCCCCCAAACCTTCCACAGGCTCTCCCTGCTCCTGCACAAGAGCCAGACTCCAGCCCCAAGCCATCCTGGAGGCTGCTGAGATGCACAGTGCCCTCAGCCAGGGTTTGGGACAGCCCCTTCCCAGTGCCTTGGTCACTGCTGCCATTTCAGCAGCACCATTCCCCTGGCAAGGGTGGCCCCAGCCTTCCTGCCAGCACAGGAGAGCAGAGCCCTTGGACTGCCACCACCTCCATGAAGTCCAGGCTTCACCTGGTCCTAAAGAGATCTTGTGGCCCAGATATTACAAACAATAAGATTTTGAAGGACCTTACATCTGGGACTGGGATCTGCCCCATAACTTTGCATTCTTTCAGCCAGCCTCTACACAATGTGAGTCTGTGTATCACAGCCAAAGCACAGCAAGGGATGAGTTGTAATGGAGAGCAAAGAATGCCAGAGGCACACGTAAAGACAGCAGAAAACCCAACTTAAATCATTCAGATCTAAGGACAATAATGCAAATCAATAGGAGGCTGGGCTTCATCACCCCTGTGATCAGAGGAGTACCTGTTTGGGAACACAGTGCAGCCCCAGGCCCTGTGGGCAGGATTTCACACCAGCTCTGCTCCCCTGGATTCCACCAGCTAACCATCCTGGGAGCAGAGATGATGACCATGGCCTCTGGTCTCAAAGACTTTTCTGAACAGGGGGTCAGCTGTTTTGGTGGTGTCTACATGCCTGTGGCTTTGCTGGGAGGCAGAGATGACCTTACCATTGGTACTTACCTTTGTCAAACAGAGAGGATGTACAGAACACCCTCTGTTCCTGTTACTGCAGTGACATGCAGAACAATTCCCAGATGAGATCCCTCACAGTAACAGCTGTATGTGACTACAAGAGACAAAAGTGACTGCAGATTTTTTAAGCTCTCCCTGCTCTCCAAACACAATTTTCAGCAAGCTGGGGATTGGCCACATGCTAAAAATCCTTGAAAAAGTTGTTTCTCAACATTTTAAAAAATCACTGTTTCCCCCTTGTACATGATTTTTCATCATTTATCTAGGAATCATGTTTCTGTGTATTCTCAGCCTGTTGCTGCCATAAATGTTGAGTTTCTATTATTTCCAACAATCACAATAGCTATTTGGAGTCTATATAAGTTGCAGAATTACCTAGGCAGTTCATTATAAAGTTAAACACAACTGTTCTCAGAGTAAAAAAAGTGTTGGGTTTTGTTTTGTTTGTTTGCTTTTTCAAAATATCACTCTCTAGAGGAATTTTCACAAGCATTCCCCTCTCATCATTTCTTGGCATGTAGAAATTAGAGTATGTTACATTTCTCTCCTAGGTTACTTCTGTTTTAAACAGATAGTGATTGCAGTGTGGGTATAGTGCTGAAGAACAACACAGGCTGTGGGAAAACCATGTATTTTAAAAATAGTTGCTTTTAGACATGCACAGGAAAAAGCATGTGAAAAAATTGGACTAACCCTGTAGTGTACTGTGGAGAATTACACAGTTCATATTCATATGTTCTTATTACAGAACATAACAGATTCTATTTATTTTACTTTTTTTTTTTTTTTTTTTTTTTTTTTTTTTTTTTTTTTTTTTTTTTAAGGTGAAACTAGCTCTAGTGAAACTGATGTTCACAACTAGTTTATCTCCAGGAAAACTTGAAGAGACAAGCTCTAGAAAGGAAAAGAATTCCATCTGTTCCAGCCCATCCTCTCTTTCTCTGCTGAAGCTTACAGTATTCCCCTCAATTCAGGACAAAAATGATGGTAATGTCTGTTATGGAAGGAAACAAAATGGGTTTCAGCCATCAGCTTACTCTGTAAAGTTCATAGAAAAGACAATTCCAGGCTGTGTCAACCACATTAGCCTTGACTGCAGCAGCATAAACATTAAATTACAGCATTCTCAGCCATAGGATTTTCTTGTTTAAAATACAGAGTTGTGACTAAAACACAGAAACAGAGTCAGTGGTAAGTCCCTGACAAAAAGCCTTCCCACATCTGCAAAAGGAGTGATGTTCCACTCCAGTTTTCCCATGGTACATTTTATATTGACTGACTTGAAAACGACAAAGATCCTCTCTTGGTTCACGTTCCAGTTGAAAGAATGTGAAAAAAATCTTTCCTGTTTACCCTGTGAATGTCTGCTCCAGCATTTCCCATAGCATCAGTATTCCTGGGGAGGGGAAATGTCTTTGTCAGAAGTGTTTTGTCAGATGGAGGTTAGATATCAAACAAAATGGAAGCTCAAGCAAACCCTGCACACTCTGCTTTGCTGTGACTAAGAGCTAGCAGCAAAAGGAACAAGACACACAAATGGCTTCATCTCTGACACAGGCTATGCAGCATCAATTCATTCAGGAAATTGGTAAAAGATCTTGCAAATGAAAAATCATCTTGCTCTCACTCTGTAGTCCTTTCTTGTTGCTTCCTAAACAGGTTCAAAATACAGCTTCAGCTTCAAAAGAGAGTACCAGGATTCCCAAAAACATTCATTTACTCTATGCCAACATGGAGGCACCATCTGAAGCTTTTCAGAAAGCTCTTGATGAGCATGACATGATGCTTCTATGAGGCAGACAGTGATTCTGCATGAAGGCCTTATGCAATTCACAGGAAAATTTAGTGTGCAGGAAGACTGGAGAGCTGAAATTTCAGATCAGCCTCTTTAGTTCAGGCTGACCAGTGCCTTCCCTATATGTGCAGCCCATCTTTCACTCCTCATCAGCCCTCACCTTACTCTCAAATGGCACAGCACTCACTTCATTCCAAGCTTTTCAGGTATGTAACACTGGATGAAAATCATTTCTCTCAGGGCAGGAGGAAACTAAGATCTCCTCTGCAAATTCCAGCCCATTAACTCAGTCTTTGGTAGACACTCTGTTCTCTGTACTTTACATAAACCCTGGAAACACAGACCTGCAGAATAGCTTTACACCTTTAATTTCCAATCACTGGGAGTAAATTCAGCTCACAGAAATTTAAAGGACAGAAGAGGCTATAGAGATGGCAGTCTGTTGTACTCATGCAGTCCTCAAAGGGGATAGAAAAAAAAAATTGCTCTACCATAAAATTCATAGCAAAAAAAGAGCAGAAAGTAAAAAAGAGGAAAATAGGAAGTTGTCTGATGGCTGGAGCTGATTGAGATGGTTTAAAGCATCCAAAGAATTATTTTTACCACCAGCCCTGGATCTGGACCTGCAAAATAACTGCAGAACAGGAACTACACAGGTGTGGTACCCAAGCCAATTTGCCATTGGTACTCAAATAGAAGTCAGTAAAAATTTAAAACAAAATTTGCTACAGTGTTTAGTTACAGGACTTTGATTTTTTTAAGATTATATGTCACTGCAGAAGCTCAAACATTAAAGATGCAACTATATATGCAAACTTGAAAGCTTTCAGTGGGATTTCTTAACCTTACCCTCACATCCAGAGAAAATGGAAAAGGAGGAACTCAGCAGCATCATACTGAGTGTATCACAGCCCTGTGATATTTCTCCTCACCTGACAGGAAAGAAAATATCTTTCCCTACATATATTTTGAATTCTAAACTGGATGAAACCAGGAGTATTTCCCAACATGCATAATACACAAAAAAAGAGTGTTTACAGCTTAAATAAATTGAAAACAAAACCCAAACATCCAGGATCTGGCAATCTGCACAAGGCTATAATGGAAATCTGTCACAGAACAATTTTGTTCCTCCAAGTCCATAGGTAGCATTGTAACAGATATCCACTGTCTTTCCAAATGAACTGAAAATATTCTTCTCTTCCAGCATCAGTACATTTTTTTTATGTTCAGGAAAAAGGACCTCTTGCTGGTCTTTTTCCCACACTACTCACGTGAGAAACTACATTTTTTTCAGCAAGGTGGCTTTCTTTTTGCCTCAAGATGTAAAATACACCTGATACTGAATATGCTTTTCTTTCCACAAGCCAGTAGCAGAAAACAACTTGGACTGCACTAACTGGAAATTAACCTTAGCTACCATAACACTTCTGGTTTTTATGATAAACTTGTTCATCAAAACTTATTTATCACTGTACCACATTCACTACTGCTACTTACATTGGTGGTAAAATTTTCAGAGGCTTCTGACAGGTACTGAATTTCTTAAGTGTTTCCAAAAGCTTTTTGGTTTTTGTTTTTTTTTTTTTACTTCTTTCTTTTACTTTATTTTCTTTGCTTCTGTTGTTTTGAGGTTTTCGAATTTTTTATTTTACAAACCCTATTTTATTTTTTTTTTTTCATTTCCAGAGGGCTAATTAAGTAGTAAATTAAGAAGCATATTTACAAAACTGATGTTTCTAAAGCTGAACAATGACAATAAAGGCACAGAAGGAACACCATAAACATATTCTCACCTGTATTCAAAGGGCTTACAATGCTGCAAAAAAGAAAAAGTGTAAATGTCAGCTGCATGTTAACAGATGATATGGTGAACATCATTTAGTCCTGCCAGCAATGTTACAAAAAAAAATAAAATTAAAAAAGAAAAATACTCTACCTGCTATAATTCCTTTTCATATTTCTTGAGTCTCAGATTTCTCCTTTCTTTAAGACTTTTAAACAACAGGTATAATGCACACCCAAGCTACTTTCTGATGCATTTCTCACTCTTGAGCCAAAAATCTTCATCTTGGTAAGCAGCTTCTGCAGTGCAGGCAGCTCTTCAGAGCACTACTGACACACACTGCAAAAAACTTTTCTCCCTGACCTCAGGAGGATGGACTATGGCTTGAGCAAGGGGAATTTCACCCTTAACAAAAGAAGTACAACAAAGTAATCTCCAATATTTGTTGAGCAGGTGAAAGCCATTGATATTTCTGTCCTGGAGCACTTGGATACTTTCATGTAAGACAAATTCAAAGTTCCTCCAAACCAACAGCAATACTCATTTCCTCTACAAACATCAAAGAACTTAAGTAAAGGTGTTTTTACAGTTCTATTTTCCATTATCTGCAAAGGAATATACCCAGGCTTGATTTTTGTATGCTTCTGATGATGTTCTTCAATGTCAAAGATAATACTAATAATACTAAAGAATAATAATTTCTAATAATACTAAAAAAAGCACACCAAATGGACAGTGACCATCAAAGGCAAAACACCTCATGCTGTGCTATGAGTTAAGTCTGCACAACAAGCAGAAAAAATGAAAAGACATGTGACTGACTGCCACCAATTTTAAAATTTTGTCCAGAGAGTTATTAATTAACATCAGCCTATAGATCCTTGCCAACAATATAGAAATTGGTGGAAAGGAGTAAATTAATCACATTAAGAGAAACATTCCTCCTCTATTGCCTTACCCTCAAAATAATTCAGCAAGTTTTAAATTTAATAAACAATCCCTACAAAATGCATTAAGTGTCAGTGCAGTTTCCCTCTCATCACAAAAGCTGGCCCCTTATAGCAAACAGAGTTTTCTGGAAGGGCTGGTCACAAGTAGAGTACATATTAAGTGGTGAAATACAGGTTTATTTTTCTTTTTTTTTTTCAGCTAATTTTTAATTTCATTTTTAACGTGTTGCTCAGAATGTTGCTTGACAGTTCTCTGAACCTACCTTGTATTTTCAGGATACTGGCAGCTGTTAAAGCCCTACAGTGCTTTGGACTAGACCTTATGAATTTGGGTGCAGGATTATTTTTTTACAACTCAGCATCTGAGTATCTCAATAATTCCCAAAGGTAGCAAATGATCCTGTATCAGCTGCACTGACATTAGAGAGTTGCAAAGCAAGGATCTGTGTGGAAGTTGCCTGTCAACAGCAAGATAAGCTCCTGGAGGCAGGAGGGCAAACAGAAATGGAAATCCCTTGGCAGATTTTGACAATGTGAACCTCAAATAGGTGATAAAACTACATTGAAAAAAAGCCTTATGTTGAGAAAACCTACCTTAAGCAGGAAACTGGAAATCCAGGGTCCAACGAGCACTGCCTATTCAAAAGGCTCCAGCATGTTTTGGGTCACTTTGTGCTGTGGTTTACTTGTGGTATAAACACAGATGCACACACATTCCCATCCCTCACTTGCACTCCCAATAATAGCAAAAATAAACATGAAAAAAATAATATTAAAAAACTCTGTATTCAGTAATATTCACACCAAAGTATATGTATAGATATATCCATTAAAATTATGAACATTTCTAAATATATTTTATGTATCATACATATATTTATATGTATAATTACATATCCACAGAAGTCGTCTTGCTGTGCTAAAGCCAGCAGTAAAAGCAAAAACAGGTTTCACAATAGGACACCCATATATGCATATGTACTGGCTGTTTGGTTTGTGAATTTATTTACAACTTAACTATATCATAATAAATGCTTACTGTTCTATTGTACAAACGTAATAGTAAAGGTTTAGGTTTGTTTTTTAAATACAAAGACTGCAAATGAATACATGAAAAAAATTACACACCATGTACAGTATTTATAATTTATAAATGCAAAGTTAAGACCTCTTTAAATTATTGCACTTGCATATTTTTTTACAAAGATAGTTTATATGTATCATATATATATATATATATGTGTGTGTAAATATATATATATATAAAACAAATTTTTCAGCTCACTAAATGTAGTAAAGTTGAATGTTGTTACCTTGAAGTTCTTTCTTCTCCACATAACAGCCCAACCTGAATTTGGAATATTTATGAAACTACTCTACAAATCAGTTTGATCTACCCTAGAAAGCAGTCCATTATTTTAGGTTTATTTGACAGAGTATACACCCGTATTACAATCGAGCACAGTTTTTGGTCAGAAAGCAAACAAAAGTTATGATGTGCCTTTGCTAGATTGGGACATATAACCTAAAGTTTGAACATGAACTTCCTTGTAGTAGTGTGCAGAAAGCCTTTTCTGTGTTTAGAATGAATAAATTAATTGTTCCACTTCACAGAACTGGTCCAATATCACAGTGTTTGAGGCAAATGCATTATTTCAAGAGGGTCATGATTGATTTGAGCATCTAAAAATCTCTATTTTTTTTTAACATTAATAGTGCTTTTTGCTACTCCTACAATTTCAACACTAAATGCTCCAAGTGCAGTCACAGCAAACTGATCACACTGTTTAAACACAGGCAAGAAATCTGGGCCACATAAAAAGATTAATTCCACTCTGCATATCCCCTTCAAGGTAATATGCATGATCATATACTCCAGCTAAAAAACCCTATTCCATTTCTCCAGTGGTCACTCATAGAAAAAAATTACTTCCATGAGTTGTACCATTACAGTAGAATGTTGCAAAACCATGCAAAATTCATAGATTAATTGTAACAATGGAATTTGTCATGGTGTAATGAAATAGGCAATGCCTCAGATCAGTATCATGCTATGTCAACTATTTTTCTCACTCAGTTATAACTTTCAGGCACCATTTCATAACACATTAGAAATGCTCAGCTACAACTTCAAACAGTGCTTTTACCTTTACTAGATGTAGGAGGGAAAAGCAGCTGGAATTTTCAAGAAAAATTCAATTCTAGGAACAGAAAATCTCACATTTTTAGGAAAGAAAAGGTCTGTTAAGCTTTTCAAACATTCTTTTGGGCAAGGTCAGTTTTAGATGGATAAAATGCAAGGAGGAATGACTTTTGACAATTTAACTTAATGAGTCAGATGTCTTAATCAATTCTGAGTTTGAGTCCAAAATTTGGGACAATTAAATCTCAACATGCCTTTGAGCCATGACATTGAAATGCAGCTCCAAAATTCTAACTTTTGGTGGGTTTGGCTTTGGAAGTGCAGGTCTTTTTTTCTACAAATATTTGCACATATGAATATGTTCTCTGTAAATTCTAAAACAGACTACATTTGCTTAAAAAAACTGTCATGCCTATTTTTTGTTGGTCTCCTAACGAGGAGTAATATTTTGTCACAACCTTTCTCCTTTTACACACCAGGAAATCAAACCAAACCACAGCCACTGGAGCCAATTTTTTAAAATTCTAATAGACATTATACTATAGCAAACATATATTTTAACTAGATTGGATTGATATTAGAAACAGTATCTGATTCACTTGAGACATTAACAGAACAACCTAATGCCAATTTGGCAAATTTGCCAGGGAAGCATGCCCTCTTATCAGTACTTAAAAACTTCAAAACCTAACACAGCTTGTGATACTGCCAAACATTTTTAATGGAAGGAAACACAACTAGTGAAGTTTACTGTCAGTTTACCTTTACTCTCAGTGAGTAAAAGATGAATGAAAAGCTTTCCATACATGTAGATATAGTGTGATAAGGAATACTTTTTTAATGCTGTTAAGATCAGCATTTTTAAATGGAAAGGGGAAAAAAAAAAGGCAAATATGCTTAAGCAAAAATACTTAACCCAGAGAGGAAAACATTCCATCTAGTTGTTGGGGTATCTGAATTTCAAAGAGCATTTTTTGTAGTCAGCATAGATTTAGATAATTTCCATGTAAATTAGGAACTGTGGATTCTGTCTCAAGTACTTAGTGGATGAAAGGTTACATCTGCATTATTTAACTGAAACAGAACGGCTAAGGAGCAAAGTAGAGGACACAGCATGAGATACTATTCATTCTACTTTGATAGATAAACATGCTACTAAACATTCTACATTGTTTCCTGACATGTTTTTCTTTATTTTGTTTTTGTTTTTTGCTCTTTTTCAATTCCAAACCAGTTTGCTGCGATTACCAAAGAATTTCTGCACTTAGAATTGGTAAGGCAAACTAAAAAAAAAAATAAAATAAATAAATTATGGGGCTGTTGCTAGGTAACATGCATCATACAAATAAGCTAAGTTCCTATTGAATTCTCAGCCTGTGGGATCTCTATGTACAGCAAAGGCTTAGGTGCATTTTTACATTATGCAATAGGGATCACATTCTGTACACAAACAGACACTGGCATGTGCTCGACCATAACAGAAGGCAAAACTCAAGAGGCCAAGTTGTCCACATGAAACCCAAAAGCTGGCATGCCTGTTAGAGCAATAGAGCCCAAAAGACAGGAGATGGAAAAAGAGAGCCTGTGTTGTGTCTTTAGGTCACTGCTGTCACTCCTGGCAGTTACACAATGGCCACGTTACCACGGGACCTCCACAAGAGTGCATTAGCTGTGAGAAAGCACAAAATGCAGAATAGGCTGTATGTGAAAGGTATGCAAAGACTGGGTTTTCACCTGCTGTGTGGATCACTACGAAGATTTTGTTTTCTCATCGTTTTTAAGAGAAAGACGAAGGCAAATTAAGTGTTGTGAAACGTATTCTGTACAATTGCACTAAATTTAAAAGAGTGGCATTACATGTAAGTCTGTGCATAAGTTTGTAAGGCTGAGGCCTAAGTCAGCACAGAACTGTAAACACACCATTTAGTGTACTTCTCCTTCAGACAACTACTCTTTCACTAAGAAAGGCATTTCTAAACCTGGAAATTTCGCTAACTAGGGGAAAAAACAAACAGACAAATGGAGAAGTTTCCTAATTTCACTCATCTTGGGATGGGGGGAGAAAGCAGTAGAAGACATGCAGTGTTACTGTGCAACACAAAAGCTAGTCAATACAAACACATTTTGATTTATTGTGATGGTACCACAATCCCTCTTATCAGACCTGACCTTTCTGACAAGGCTTTTGTTCCCAGCAGATAGCATACTTCAGGTATGTTTCCAATACCTTTTAAAATACAGCTCAGTAGGTAGAAATAAAAATGACTTCACTTAATTGTGAGCTAGGCAAGGAAATCTTCGCTGTCACATTTAAATTTTAATCTGATATTTCTGTCGCTATGGATACAAAAACGCCAACCTGAAACTCCCTCTCATATCGGAGATAATTAACCAGTACTTCCAGTGTTTTAAGGGAGGAGTTGCCTAGGTTTAAAAAACATCCTAAAGAACAAAGCACCATCACTAGTTCAATCAACATTTCCCTTGTGAGTGACAGACAATTGGCATCATGATGCTTAACGAAGTACTTTAAAACTTTAACCTGAATGTTGGTTTTCCTTTAGTTTGCAGCAAGAGAATTCACTGTAACCTAAGCATAAATTACAGTCTCCAAGGATTCTGCTGGAGTTCAAACTGATTACAAGTAGATCACACATAAACATTCACAATAGCAATGGGTATATTCTATTTATAGCCAAGAACTCCCAAGTGACACTGGTGTTAAAGCCAGCCACAGTACGGAATAATAAAAGTACCATTGAAACCCTTACTAGAAAGATACAATTTAGAAGTACCCCATAAGATTCCCCCCCACCCCCATCAGTTTTAAATTAAGGCCTCAGCAATATAGCCCATGAGATAAGGCCAGTCTTTTATATTCACAAGTTGTAAGTTCTCTTTTGATAGCTGACTCCAAAACATCTGGGGTGTCATTTTCCCTCTGTTTACGTTGTGTCACTGCTGTAGGTCAGGAGATTGGCTGCCAGAGTCATTTAGCTGAGGTAACTCCAGGGGTGTTACCTTCCTAGGCAGGTCTGCTTCTTAGCCTTGTGTAGCTTTCCTTTTTTCCTTTTTTTTTTTTTTTTTTTTTCCAAATAAAAATGAAGCAAAACAAAAAACAATCCCCAAAAACAAGAAGGGGTGCTTTTCAGGTTAAAGCAATCTGTTCTGCTGTTCAGTCATCAATCTTCACAGGAAGAGAATCTGAGGTCCCAGGAGCAAGGGATTGAGAAGAAATCCATATAGAGGCCTCCTCACCTCTTGTTACTTTCTCCCATTGGTTGAGATTGTCCCTGGAGGTGCAAAAAATTCCAAGATAAGACACTGTTCATAAGTTTTTATTTCTTCCTCACAATAATGTCTGCCGTACTATACTTTTTGAATTATATTTTTGTAAGCATATTTACATTAGTAGCGGTATGTCATCAAGCTTTTATCATCTGTACATTATTTCAGCCTGCAACTTCAGTTCTCCCATTCTGTAATTCTGTCTGACTCATGTCCATGTTAACTCTATCCTAGCCTGCAGTGCTCCCTTCCCCAAGGCAAGCCCTGAGGCTAGAGGCTCCCACCTGCTCTCAGAAAATTCACAGACCTCATGGCTGCAGGAAAGCCCAGCTTCAACCCAAGAGAGACAAGTCTGCAGAGAAACAGCACTCTGGAGCACAGGAGCAGATTAAACTTCCTGAAACCCCTGCAAAAGGGCTGCCTGACAGTACACAAAATGTTGTATGCCAAGATCATAGTATTAATTTTCAATTGTTATTGTGTTAATCATATTATCAGTCTACTGCATTTAAAGGGTACCCCTTCCTTGAGACATGAGTGTCTTTTAGTGCCTCACAGCCTGGACAATCCTTAAGTTAAAAATTTGGCTCATAAGCCATAAAATGATGAGAAATCAATCTGGTAACGTCCTAATGATCTGAAGGGGGTACAAACCACAGTCTTACTTGCTGTACACCAGTACCACTGGAGTGACTGGGAGCTCTGGGTTGATGACAGGCCTTGTAACTGATGGCCAGATCTCTGCATTCACTCTTCAAACACAGAGAAACAGCAAACCCAACCACTTCATGCTGCCAGACCCCCAGTTACCACAGCAGCATTCTCAGATGCCTTTGGTAAACAGTCAGGATGGCAACACTACTGAAAGTCTCCCCTGGTACAGCCTACCATGGGATTACCTCGGAATTGATGTGGCAGAGATTTTCTGATTGCTATGTCACAGCCTTGCCAAAACATTTGCTAAACCAGCAAATACTGATCTGAAAGCACAGTGTAAGGTAAGAAGGGAAAACGTTGCATTTTCTGGGGGTGGTTGAAGGCAGGATCTGATCAAGTCTTCCAAAGAAAGCTGGTGCCCTCTAGGGTAACATCTACTCCATTTTCTGCAGGAAAAATACTCTGCCAGTGCTTCAGGCCAACTGGAAGTTATGAAGCCAGCACTAATATGGCATTGAACCTCAGCTAATACAACCAAGGCACCAAGGATCAGAAAAAAATGAAGCATCACTATTTTTGTCTCCTTCCTGGACCTGGGAAAGTAATGAAAATTGCAGGCAAAATATTTTAAAATTGTATCAACTTCAGCAAGAATTGAGACACCTAAAAGCACAAGGAAAATAGTTTAAAATTATTTCATCTGAAATAAAGGAAAAAAATAAATCACTTCATCCTCCAAATGAATACACTACCATATATTTTTACTTTGGTGGGCCTGCTGAGTACATGGGCTACAAAACTTACCTAGGATTTATTCTGAACACTGCAACACAGGTAGTCTAATAGTTTTGATTCACACAGGATGACAAGAAAGCATTTAAAAATGTGGAATAAATTACCAGGCAAGAAAACCTTCTAGACTGTTAGCTGCTAACTTACTTTAAGGAAATGAGAGTTGAATATTTTAGTTTATTTTTTTGTAAGGTATAGATAATACGATTCATTTGCCTTTGAGCTCCCAATGAAGCCCTGGCTCCTAATGTCTGGAATAAATGCCCAGAGGTTTTAAAATTAAAAGCCTTGATGCTGACATGCTGCCTTGGCTGATTTTGCTGCTATTATTTGCAGCTGATGTCTGGGTTTCAAAGAACTCAAGGACACATCAGCTTAAATATTGTGTTCCAGGAATGAGCACTGCTGGTGAAGAAGTGATATCAAAATTGGTTCAGTCAGCAGATAGGGAAACACCAAATAAGAATGAGGTTATATGGCTCTGATCACACCCAATGACAGTTACCCATTAGAAATAAAGGAAAAACTAAAGGGTCATGCAAAATCAGCCACTTGAAACACTCTGGAGTATTCTAGATCCTGCAATAATATTACTTTTTTCTAACTGGGCACCTGAAGTTTTATCTGTGCTCTGATTTCCTATTCTCCATCTCCAAGTCTTAACCCTCAAACTTTCTCTTCCATCTCCTCAAAGAAAAAGCAGAGAATAATTTCAAAGCTAAGATAAAACTAGCAAACTGCTCCTCAGAAGACTTTATCCAGGGTGTGGATTTTCAAGAAGCTCTTTAGAAGCTTTTAGATAAAGCCTGCAGAGCCTTTACCTCCTCATCTATGTTTCAGTTCTGCATTAGCACAATCTAAATTAAATACACAAGAGCAAGACAGGGAGCAATCTGTCCAGAGCTCTATCCAGAGACTGTGCCAGTGTAGCTTTCAGAAATATCATTATGACAATTTGAATTGCAAAATACAAACATAATTTCCGGAACAGAAAAAAAAAGTCATCTCTCTGCCAGGAGTCTGATTGCTTTTACATCAGACATCACACCTTCTGCAGGGAAACCAACTCTTGAAAAGATGTTCATGCTTGATCTACAGAATTAGGGAGAACCTTTATATAGAGCACATGCTTATGTGGGTGTTTGATATCCACAATTTAACTTTAAATATCCTCCTCTGAGTTCTAAAAGATGAACCACCAAGTAAAACAGGCCACTTTTGCAAATAATCCTCACTGGCTTATTATCCTTGTGGCCAGAAATCAGAAATACATGTCTGCCCACAGTATTGCTCCTGTAAAAGATACTGTGCAGTCTTATGCACTCCACCCAGCCACTCCAGGGTCCAGGTTCCATTATATGGAACAAAAACTTGATTTTGATCAAGTCTTTACTGTGAGGGTGGTGAGGCACTGGACCAACGTGCCCAGAGAAGCTGGGGATGTGGATCCCTGGAAGTGCTCAAGGCCAGGTTGGATGAAGCTCTGGGCCCTGTTCTAGCAGATATCCATTCCCTCAGAGGAGAGACTGAACTAGATGATTTTCCAACCCAAACCATTTTGAGACTCTATGATTTTCTTGGATAAACCAAATACAGTATTTAGTCTCTCTCTACTAAGATCTCAAAACACGCCTTCAGCTCTTTATGTTCTCTCCTTTGTTCATGTTTTTATCTACTCTTCTTAAAGCACAGACACTAAACAAAATTCCAGCTGTAGCCCCATAATGTAGTAACTACAGAGGCATAGTCTCTAATCCTCCTGAATATTCCTTCCATATCCATCTAAGTGTTGCACAGCCCTTCCCAGCAGAGGTACCTTAGAGGCAGTGACTATTTCATGATACTCACTGTTTTTCATAAGGTAGTCCTCTGTACCACTGACACAGATCTATATGTTCTTCTCACAGCTATATGAAAGAGTGTTTGTGTGGGAATGAAATGGTTTTGCTAACTACTGCTTTAATTTCAAGGCATTTGTCTGTTACTTAACAGAAATAAACTAGTCCACAAGATCCACAAGAGGTGGTAGCTGTGCCATGCAGGAAAAAGGAAAATTTCAATGCAAGATAGAATTTAGGACCACCACAAAACAAGAAATATGAGAGAGTACTAGTAAGAGCATAAAAAACCACCTTTAACCACTCAATATGACTAGAGATTGCTGGGATTTTATGAAACAACTGGGGTTTTATAGAAAAGACAGATTAACCTGAAAATGGAACGTTTCCATGAAGCATACACTGGTTTCAGCAAAATTTCTGTCAGATTGCTAAGGCCCAGGATATAATTACTGCACAGAACTACCTACAAAACATTCACCATCATTCAGTTGGAGAAGCAGCCACCAGGGAAAGGACTTTTGTCTCTTTTCCAGAGCAACCCAAGCTCCATACCCACTGTGTTACAAGAGGAAGTTACATTTGCTTCTCCCATACCCATGTTACTACTCCTATGCTCTCAACTACTACTACAATTATCCAGGATATTTTCTGGATAATTATTTTTCTCGTTTTTAATAGAAATTATCTGATATGAAATAAAACCACATGCTAGACGCACATTTTTTAATTAAAGAGAATGCTAGCAAATTTTTATTGTGGGAGCCACTTTGAAGTAAAAAGGACACAGAGGGATATTACACTGAACCAGTGCAGACAGGGATGCACAAACACTGAACTGTTTTTCTCTTAATGCTTTTGGCATCCAACACATTTTAATCAGCTGTGTCTGTAGATCTACAGTCCCTGACAGTATTTATCACCTCTGTGTTTCTGAACAGAATTAATTAATATGAGATGTGTATCCCTGTTAATGTACATGCAAATTCTAAAATTAAAAATCTGTATTTTCAGATGAATTTGTAAAGCACTCTTGCTTTTTCCCTTGACCAAGCTACAAACCATGCACACTTACCTGCATGCTCGGAGTAGTGGCCCAGTTGGAGGAAAGATCTGTGCAAGGGTGGTGTAACATGGGATGGCTACAGCATTGTAGAACCCAATCTATGAAAAACAAGAACAAAAAAAAAAGAGTTAAATAGTTACCAAACTACAGCACTGGAAGCTAACAGCTCAAAGCTCTTTACTTAATTACTACTTAGTTGCTCACTCTCCTGCATCTCCTTTTAATATCCAAATACTTTAAAATAAGCAGCAACAGTGAAGTCTTTGGTAATTACATGCTGCTTACATGCCATTTTTAAATGACTGATATGGCTGTTTCAAGAAGGGTTTTCTACAGAACCTTTTATTATTCAATTGATTCATTTCTTTGTTCAGCATTTGTCTACCTGGTTGGTGCCAGTAGTGGCAGGAAGTAGGAGATGTTAGAGACATTTCTGCAAACATTATTCATGTGATGATTTTATTTTTTAAAAAAGGAAGGTTGTGAAGCACTCACAAAACATGGTCAGATTATGGATTGTTCTGAAGTCCTCCAGGGTATGGATTGCACAGCTCAGTGTACTTAAAATGCTGGGGGGTTTGCACATTTGTGAATGGTGTGCAGTGTGACCAATGGCTGGTTTGCAGTTGCTTCTCATGCATGCAGTTCAATAATATATTCTTATCATTATCATATTTAGGCAACACCAAATGAGCACATTTTTAATGATACCTGACTCATACAGGCTTAGGGCAGCTACAATGTCACAGCTGAATTGCCATGACATGAAGAAATTTTTAGAAAATGCTAGTTATATATTATCAAGGATGACAGTTGCATTCAGATTCCCTCTAACATCACTCACTTATCCCAGACTCTCATGACAGCTACAATAGTGCACTATGATCCCTTCCTTTGGGCAGAATTTTTAAATGCCTTTTAGTGAGATACTATGCATTGTACCATGACCAAAGCATTTGATATTATCTCTTTTTTTAATAGTTCAAACTTTGATCCTTATTCACAAATTGAAGAGCAACTCTTATCTTCATCAATACAGAGATTCCTCCCATACTGCTATGTAACCAAGTCATCTGTGTAATTCAAATAAAAATAAGATACCTTTTCTGAGCTAAGATGAAGCACTCACAGTGCAACCACCAGAAAGAAACTGCAGCTGGTTAGAAGGCAAGGCTACATACAGATGTGAGGTCTGCTCATCCACACTATTTCACACACTGCCTTATTTTCTTCCAGTTTGTTCTGGATTTTTGCTTTCCTTCCTGTTTGCTAGTTTTTAAGGGGGACTCTTTTATTTCAGTGGAAAAAGGAGATTACTCTTTAATTGTCAAAACCTAAAATAGGACATCAGACATGGTCACCCTGTAGACTTCCTGACTCAATGAAAATCACAGAATCAAGGAATATGATGATTTGGAAGGGACCCTCAAGAACCATGGAGTCCAGCTGTGCACAGCACCATCCCAAGAGTCACTCCATGTCCTTGAGAGCATTGTCCAAACATTCTTTGAGCTCTGTCAGGTTTGGAGTTGTGACCACTGCCCTGGCAGCTGTTCCTGTGCCCAGACACCCTCTGGGGGAAGAGCCTTTTCCCAATATCCATCCTCAACCTGCCCTGGCACAGCTCCAGGTGATTCTCTCAGGTTCTGTCTCTGGTCACCCAGAGAGGAGATCAGTGCCTGCCCCTGCTCTTCCCCTCACAAGGAATTGTAACTGCAGTGAGGTTTCCCCTCAGCCTCCTCTTCTCCAGGCTGCACAGTGCCCTCAGCTGCTCCACCTACATCTTCCCCTCCACATCTTTCTCACCCTCTTTTGGACACTAGCTAAGGGCTGAAACAACCAGTTACTGAGATAAAAAGCATTATTGACACTTGTAAAAATTCAAGGTGATAGTGGTCTTAGCTAGAGCTACGAGTACCAGAAAGGAAGAAGTGATGACAGCAAAGAGCACATTGTCATTTAAGCAAAAATTTGAAAACAAGTTTTCCACTGCTGCTTTAAAAGTAACATCATTGCACAAGGAACAGAGAATTCAGCAGTCTGAATAACCCAATTTCAAAAGCAATATTCACTAATATATGAAATGTTTTATTCCATACATGTTTTATGTATAAAGAAATACCATCTTACTGAGAGAGTTCATACCTGACCCTGAGGGACTTCATCTTTCTTATCTCTGTCCATCATAGGAATAGGCTGAATACCTGTTTTCTTCATTTCATCACCCTGGAGAAAAATATATATACAGAGAGATTAAGAAAACAAAAACAAGACTATTGAGACCTGAATCAATTTCCATCTTCTATTCTATGTCAATCTAAAAATCCAGATTTTAAAACAACATGTGGTATCACTGAGGCAATCTCAGAAAAACGCCCAAGGAGAGGCTCATTTACCTAAGTGATAACATAAACAGCAGATGCTGTAAATCAATATACACATATTTTCCTTGCTTCCAAGTGTGTCTCCACAGTAAAAAGCAACTGGAAGACTAAACCCAAAGAAATCATTCTATTCTGCTCTCTCTACTCAGTTAGTCTCATCTTTCAAAGTATCTGTTTAAAGCACCATAACACAATGACCAGTAGAACACAACTCACCCATCCAAGGAGTAAGCCAGATAAATTTACAGTGTACCCACTTTTTCAAAAAATTTGTCTTTCCAATATATTTCAATATATCAACACCTGCCTTTATTAACTCATCCTTAGATTGCAAGAAATTAACATCTGGAAAGGCACAATTATGTCCATAATTCCATCTTTACCATCATTGAGTATGGAAAATCAGTTTTATCCTTCCTTCTCCACTGAGCTCACAAGATTTGCACTGAAAAGTCTTTTTACTTATAAGCAAAAAAGTTGAGGATGTAATCAGTGAGGCATGTCAACATTATACCTTCATTCTCCCCCTCATAAGAACTCTCACTTTCCAGAGCAGGCATTTCAGAAAGTGAGTGCTGAACTAGATCTTTGAGCTTATGCAGTCAGCATTTTTCAAATGTTTTGTTGTAGTCTGAGCTGTTTATAATTAAGAGAACAAGAACATGCAAATACAAAATACCCCCACAAGAAGCACACATCTGGAATTGCATAACGAGCACGCAACAGGCAGGGTAACAATCTCCACACTACATGCATGCTGCATCAACTCCCTGGGCCTGATTTCTATTTTGTGCCTGTGTCAAACAGAAATAAGTCCACTGAATACTGCAAGATTCCACAGGACATGCTACAGAAAAGAAAAACACTTGATCACACACACATGCAATAATAGTCCTGAAAAGACAATGTATCTCCTAAAGTTGCATAACTCCACTCTATGCAATTTATTCCTTACCCCTAGAGCAGTTATTTCCACTTTAAAAATTAAACAATTAGGATATTTATGCCTCAGCATTTGACATGTGAGAGACTGTGTATTTATTTATGATTACATTAATACAGCTTAATTCCTTGTTTCAATTCTCAGTACACATTAACTGCTGAGTAATTTTCAATGTATTGAAGACCCATCTCTCTCTGAGACATTGTTGTGCTGACTCAGAGAAGACTCAAAAAAATCAGTGTTTTTCATATTTGCTTTAGTATTTTTCTACACTCACAGTACAGCTTTATAGGTGACCTGGAAGCTGGTTTCATATTTTGCATTTCTACAATAAAAAACTACAGTTAGTGACGACTTCTCTGTTCTGCTGCTTGGTCACTTTATGTTAGGAGGTACTTTCTACATTATCTTGAACAGAGAGAAAAAACACTGCCTAAAAATTAGACAGCTAACTCAGCTCTTTGAATAACTTCAGAGTAAGCAACACACACATGCAGCAGTGAACTCTCTTTAAAACAAGCACACCAAGATGTTGATTGAAAAATACTTGGTTTTTTTCCCCTTCCTGGATGCTTCCATTTATAAGGAGAGTAAACAAAAGAATCACACATACCTCAGCCCAGAACTCTGCATATATATCATTGGCTGTCAGTCTGGTAACTGGCCACAACTTTGTTACAGAACACAGATCACAAGCTGTCATCATCAGGCCAATCACTCTATCTCTAAAATAGAATAAAATAACATTAAATTGTAAGTTTTGTAAAGAGTTAATGATGGCTCTGCAAAGTTTTCACGTGCCCTTCCTCAGTTTAATCTGCAGCAATGTTCACACACTAGGAATTTTCTTCCACCTATTGTTTCTTCCTCGTTTGTTTATGATGCTTTCTTTGGAAAGGCAGGGCACAGACTGTATATTGTATTCCCCACATTGTTTGCAACCAGAGTTCATTGAGCATCCTCCACACAATCTCACAGACAAGGGCACAGAATGCCTCCCTGTTAAAACACTCACATGCCCCTCTATAATCTTCTGAATATACAGTACAAGTCTATAAAAAGAAAAATGGCATATTTTAGGGCTGCATTTCTTTGCTCTTTAAAGATTTGCCACGCATGGTCAATGAGCTCTGGTTGCAAACAATGTAGGGAACACAACAAGGAACCCAATCCCTGTCCTATACATTGACAAACCTGTCCACAGAGTAACTGAACATCAGTAGCATTAAAAACAATATTAGAATAGGGCACATACAAAAGATTCCTATTTAATCAATTTTATAGCACGGATCTGTGGTTTGTGAATCGAAGTTTTATAAAGAAAGCTGGCAATTTTATTTAAATTCACTTGTTTTCACCCCATGGAGCAATTAAGGTGGCCCTTAAGGACACATGCATTTTTGTTAATAATGCCTATTCCATGTGGAAAAGCATAGAGCTTGTTGACCTGCATGCCAGTGTGATGGCAGGCATTAAAACTGTACCAGCAGAGGAAATACATAAATACACAGAGTAATAACTGACAAATGCAAAGTGCACTTCCCCTAAGTTAAGTCAGAGAAGTCACTGGCCATGTAAGGGTCAACACAAGTATGAAGCAATGGAAATTAGTGTTCCATATGTGGAATTTTACACACTGCTGGTCTTACAGATCACATATATAAGAAAATTACCATTCAGAGAGAACTCTTTTTAGAAAAATAAGGTTTCTCTTTCTAGATTAATGCCAAATGGATCTACTACTGGTTTGGTGCTTTACCTGTGTGTTTGGTTCTTCAGGTTTAATGCTCCTGTCTGGTGCAGCTCTTCAAGTTGCTTTCTGTTTCCAAAGTACAGGGCCAGGTCTGTGGCAATGATGGCTTTCCGGATGATCTCGAGTACTTGCTCATATTCACTGGAGCTCAGATTGGAGAAGACATTGTGCCCTTCCAGCTATGAAAAAGTAAAAAACCAATAAAAAGCACAAGCTCTAATTCTGAGATAATTTCAGTTCTTTACTTCACCAGACAGGTTACGACAGGTTTTACAGCCCAATGACAAGTTTTGTTGCAAATTCAAATGTTAATAGCTTGAAATTCCCATTTTTATTTTTCCTTTGTAAACACTGTCATGAAATAAAACTATGACTAAGCCACCAATTTGCTTTTGGGATGGCACCTTCTGAAGTCTAAAGGTATTACTAGAGAAAAATGATTGTAATATTTTTCTTTGATTTAAATGCACTATAGACACAACATTTCCAGATGGTGTTAACTTGGAAACTTGTAATTCAATTTTGGTAAAAAACTCAAAAAGCTGAGTACTTGATTCACTTAGGTATAGTTTTGATTCTGCATAATATACAATATGGATAAAGAAACACTGAAGCTAAAAATACAAAATGATTTTGTTTTCCTAGTATTCCAAACAAATTGTGCCCAAAATCACTGTATTTACTGACATAATTTTCTATATAAAAATAAAGTTAATTATTTTAAAGCATATGAGCATTTAGGGGGAAAAGCTGCTTTGTTCAACCTTAATTTGAATGACTCATAAACTAAAGATAATGGTTTCCACTATGGAGGCTCTGGTAACACAACTGCCATCACTTTTCACTTTCCACTCAGGATTATTGCACATTTAACTGACAATATCCATGCACTGTGATCACTCACGAAGCTATATCACATTTGGAAAAGTCGAGACTCTTTTGTCTCTAAGTTTTGAAAACAACTTGTCAAAAGTCTTCCTACTGTTGAAATGAAGCAGACAAAAAGAAAGAATGAGCTAGCCATGTCAAGGTGTGCACATTCAGAAAAAGAAAATATCATTAAAATATATCAGATGCAGAGGTGTTTTGACATTTAATTGGCATTTGGGCTGAAGCTCAAAAAGTTTCCCTGACTTTTGTCAAGCATTTACATAATTTGCTCAAAATAAATCCTCTGCAGTACAAACAGGCTTGGTTCCTTTCACCATCTGGAACATAAACATCATTTTCCAGGACTTTTACTTAGACAAGTAGATTTATTGTGAATAACGAATAGAAAATACAATTCATCTATGTCTCACTGCTCTTTTGACAGATTGCTAAGTCACAGAACATTAACACTTTGGGCACAAAAAATTACTACTACCAGTTCTCACAATTTAGGGGTTTGGGGACCCTTTATTCCCCAACCTTGCTGTCTAATTCCTGGGAGGAGGATATTTGTCCTAATATTTAAATTATTCTGGATTCTACTCTTGGGCTTTAGAAG
The DNA here is from genome assembly GCA_013400255.1 of Sitta europaea. Classification (NCBI taxonomy): domain Eukaryota; kingdom Metazoa; phylum Chordata; class Aves; order Passeriformes; family Sittidae; genus Sitta; species Sitta europaea. The sequence continues at coordinate 240,139 of VXBS01000721.1, read as the reverse complement.
CTGCACTCCCAAAGACCACTGTGACAGCTTCTGTTCATACTCAAAAAGAACTGATTCTGTAAAGTGCTGACAAGCTGCCAGTTATGAGAGTGTCACTTAGGCTTTGGAGCAGTACATACAAAGTACAAGGTTTTGTTCTTTGCCTGCTGAGCTAAAGCAAGTGAATAGAATCCTGTGCCCTAAGTATGGTGTACACTGGAACTGCAGGTGGGTGAGCAAAGCAGCTCTAAAGTTTCAAGCAGTTAAAACTACTGCAGGTTACTAATGCAAAATTAAAACTCAAATAAACCTTAAAGAGTTTGGTGGCTTGGCTATTTTTCCTATCAGTCCATGAATGCAGTAAGATTTTTTGATTCACACAAAGCCTGGCAAGTCCAATAGGCTGCTCTAGTCTGCCTTGCTGCCAAGTACCACCCCTGGGTGCTCCAGCAGCTGCTGTCTTGAATCCACTCTGCAGCCCTGGCCACTTGTTCCCCTTTCCTCACTCACGTTGACAGCAAATAGGAGGTGCCAGGGAAGCAAAAAGGTTCCCTGCCTTCAGGGCAAATGGGATTTTCATCAATTACAACATTTCTGCCAGAAGAAATGCAAAATGGTTGGGACAATGAAGTGTTAATGACTGAGGAACATGCTCACTGTGCACAAATTCACACGAAGAATGAACACTAAACATCTAATGCCACACCACCACTGGAGGATTCAATCACACCCTCCTACATGAAGGAGCATTCAGAGATAAAGCTTCTATTCTGTGATTAAATATATATGATACCTAAAACCATAATCACCAGATGCGACTCTGAATACAAGACAGAATATGAATTTTTCCTGAAAGGTGATTACGTATTTAATAAAATAAATATCTTCCCTTGAAAAATCAGAAAGAAAGAAAGGTTAACAATGAATTAGTGTCACAGTAGCAAGGTAAGGCTGTAACTTGAGTGTGCATGGAAAACTATAGTGAGCACAAGTATGTTATGGACTGGCAGTGGTTTCACAGGTTCTCACAAATTGAGAATTATAAAAATTCCACTCATGAGAAAATATGTGTGTGTCAGTAGCACACCTGTATTTTCCCAAGAAGTGTCTGCATGTTTTCTTGCAGTTTTTTTCTTCACTAAACATAAAGACACATGGCCTCATACAAGGAACTCTCTTTCACAGAATATTACCTTACTCTGTTGTTTTTTATTTCAAATGCCAACTAACAAGAAAGCACAGGATTACACAATGAAATAAGTTTACAATTATCATGCATGAAATACTAACATCTCCCCTTTCATGCCACACATTCAATGTTCACAGAATTTATTACAGCGGGTTTTCAAGATTCTTATATAAAGTTTTTCCAGTACTTGAGTTTTTATTCAAAATTTCAGGACAGTTGAAGATTGTTGAAACACATTTTGACAAAAAAATATATATGTAACTCAGAAAATGATTTTTCATTTTCAACTTCCTATTGCACATGGTCATGGGAAAAACCTCCAGAGAGCCAGAAGCTAAAAGCTCCAAAGGCAGGCCATAAGTAAAGACCTTCAAATACACAATATTTTTTATAACTTCAAGATTTTGAGAAAGCTGTGTTTTGCACAATTGTTGAATCCTCGGGTTGCTAATTGTGAAACCCGGCTTGCTGTAATAAATCTTCTACTCTTCCAAACGAGTACTACAATAGAGAAATTAAACTGAGCATGCTTCAGAAAATCTACTTGGCAGTGATGTGACTGCTCTCTCCAGCACTGGCCACTAATGCACAGGACAGACAAGGTCAACAATCCTACCTGCAGGATGGACACGGTCTGTGAGAAGTGGTGCTGTTCCATCGTTGATGTGGAATAGAGAGCAGCTAAGGGGTGATCAAATTTCTGGAGATAGCTGTTGCTGTAACCTCTGTGATCCAGGTCATGACACAGGCATGCAACTAAAAGACCCTTGCGCTAAAAAACAAATAAAAATTGACACAAGCATGAAAAGCAAGATGTATTTCCTGCCCCTAGATGTCACTCTCTGCCCAAAATACTGCAGAATTTGCAGCGTGCTGACACTGCCTTCAAACTGCACATGTAGAAATATCCTTAAAAATGAGAGAAACATGACAGTAAGGATGTGTGGAATTAAAATTCTTGGTCCAATTGTAGTTATACTTGCATTTTAAATTCATTGCTGGACAGTAACATACTATTGCATGGGCTGTGCTTCAGTAGAAATCTGCATTTTAAACAGCCTGGTTATCCACTGAGTCCTTACTATGTTTATTAAAACAAAAAGAAGCAAAGATATTGAGAGAGGAAAAAATATACAAGAGGTATGATCTGCTGGTCAATGCCAGATCTGCCTCTGCAATACTCCTAGAGATGCTAACCAAGTCTCCTAGTGGGTTTTTTTCCTAGGGAGTCACTAACATGAGTCACAAATGCTGGACAATGCAATGGTAAACAATTAAAGACAGTAAGTGGGATTTTAATATAAACTAATCCTTAATATCCTGAAGTAATGAAGTCCCTGAAATCTCTCTTTTAAAAGGCTTTCACACAGCTTTTGTGTTTGGAAAAAAAATTCATTAATGTTTATGAGTGTCACCGTTGGTGTGAAGCATCATGAAAATTTTTTCAGAGACCCAATAGCTTTGGGTCTGATGATAACTGGTTCTGATGAGTGTTGGGTCTGATGAGTGTTCAGTAAACAAAGATAAAGCTACAAAATGAAGCAGAAAAAGAATATTGATTAACCATCTATTAAGTGCACAACATCCAACCTGGATACTACACTAAGAGATTCATCAGTCTGTGGAAAAACTGCAACGATGCAATTAGAAACATTGTCACAAATATGCAAATACAAATACATCACATGCAGAAATAAGGCTGTAGCCACCCTAACTGTATTTCTGATTTTGAGACATTCACCCCTATTTTGAATGATGTCTTTTCAGTATTGTATCTTGTGAGGTGTATTTTTCAAAGCACATCACGAAGCCCAGGTGAGGCAGCTGCACATGTCCACACAGTTCCTGAGCTGAGGTGGAACCCTGAGGAACCTGACCCACTCCTCTGTCACTTGAAGTGGTGCAGGAACACCTTGTCCCAGCCCCCAGGTCTCAGGAACTCATTCCTGTCTCAGTCCTTCAGGATTATTCAATGCCTAATAACAGTGCCCTTGCCCTTGTACCTATTTTCCCTGCTTGGATCCCAATTCTTTAACCACTGCATATTTCTCCAGATCAGTGTCTCCTTTACAGTGTTTTATACTTCTCCTCCCATCTCTAATTTTACTGAGGTTCGTGTCAGCATCCCTCACCTGAGCTCAGCCCATTCCTAGATCCCCAAACCTCTCAGCAGTTTCCTGTATTCTTGTTGGATTCATCTCCAGTATCAAGAAAGGAGATGGAACATGGTGAAAAGAGCTGGAACATGGTCTGGGATAAGACTCAAACAGAGGAAGGCTGGCTGGAGTTTGCAGGGGAAAAAGACTCTTTCCATGTCTCTTAACAGCTGTCTCTTTTGCTCTCCTTTTTTTTCTTTCTCTGCATCTCCAAAGAGATGGGATTTATTACTTAGTTAGTACTGAATGTTATCAGAGCTTTAAAAATTCTCTGAAGCTGTAGAAAAAAATCCACAGATTTTTGTTATTAAAGGAATACTGATTTTTTTTCTGTCAAACTTGTACAGCTTGGCCAAATTTCAGCATATGCCTGGCATATGCCACTTTGCATTTCAGTGTCAATTTTCAAGTCTCTGCTTTACAGCAGGATAAACTAGACCTTTTCAAACAAGAGTTCTCCAAGTTTCATTTTACTCTTATACACTGAATCAATTTGATTCTACTAGCATGTCTCTTTTAAAGAGCCAAACAATTGTACCTGAAATTTCCACAAATTAATCACCTTGAGAAAGTTAATAGAGCCTGGAATATCACAGCCCAAATGAATAATATTTGGCAGAGTCATACACAACTGAAAACAGGTTCACCAAGTCAGAAGTTTCATGCAACATTAATAAGAGACAGCACGCCCTATTGTACCTACCATAATTCAGAAGAAAAAAAGAAATTACAGTTTTCTATATTAATGTGTTTTAACACATTAATATAGAAACTAAACATTCTAAGCCTTCCATTTTACTAGTTTCCACTTAGTGATCACTTTAATATTTGGCTCTTCTCCTTTACTGACATGTGTCAGCCATTTCTGCAATCCTTGTTCTCCCATTCAGGATCTCTCAGATCTCACAGGATTCAAGATCCAGGGTGTTTCCCTCCCTCACAACAGATCTGACAGTTAGTGAAATAATTACAGACTGTGCTTGTAAGTGGGCAGGGACAACCCCAAAACCTAGATGGGGAATAACAGCAAACCTACCACTGCTTTTTAAGGGGCAGTCCTGAAAACAACAACTAGGATTAGGAATCTAAGTAATCCTCCTCCCTCAAACTCTTTACTCACACCCCTTCCTCCATGAAGAACTTTTCACACACTCTGCCTGAGCTGACAAAAAACCACAAGCACAGAAATGTGCTTGTACAACAGCTGACAGCTCCGAGGAGATGTGGTAACTGATGCCATCAGGTCACCTACCTCTAGGTCAGTGAAAAGCCCCTGGTTGTTCTGCAGGATGGCATACATGCAGTGTGCCACAGTGACTGCATGCTTCCAGTTGTGGTAGGGCACACGGCGATAATTCTTCTTCACAGACATCGTGAAGCGGCACAGCTTCTCAAGCTCAAAGCTAGGGAGGAAACCATCTGGTCAGAGACAAGAAATAAGAACAGGAAAAACAACCAGCAGAGGAGAAAAGATGGTCTTTGGTTTGGCCTTCTTGCTGGGATTGACTGTCCCTGTGGATGACTCAGTGAATGCCAGGAGGAGTCACTAAGTTTGGCAAGGGCAGAGGAGTGGGATGCCTGACAATGCTCAGCTCAAGCTGTTAAATTCAGGAACATAAGTCATGCTACCCAGCTCAGCCAGCACAACTGCATGACCTTCCTGCTCCCAGAAACTTCAACTGGTTTCTTTTAATTGCTTATTCAACTTGAAATATAGTACATCTGCATCTAATGGACAATCTGGAAACATGATTTGTGATCAAAACAGAAAATTCAGGGTTTTTAAAGCAAAGGACCCAGCAGAAATAAACTTGTTTAACTAGAGATGCTCCATATTGACATCGTGAGAAGTGGAAGATTTTATTTTTCCAATACTTGTAGATTTTTACTTCCAGTTTAGACTAACAGAACAGAAATGCACATCTCATGGTTTCTTCACTTGTCACCAAACAATATTTTGTCAAGTCCTAAATCAATTACTTTTTCCCTCATAAAAAGCCAGTTTTCCTCTATTCCATTTTTTCCCTTTTGCTGCTATTTGACTTTAATTTTTAAGTTCCACATTTTAATAATTTCTTGGGTATATCAGGAAAGCAGTATTAATGTTCCAGTTTTGTGGGGTAAGAAGGAAAAAAGAATGTCTCTGACCTATGTGTAAAAATGTAGTCACATCTACTGCATGGAAACAGACAAAAACATGTATTTCTACAGCTGTGTGCAGAGCAACAGAACTATTCTTCTCAGCCTTACTCTGACACTAGGAAAACCAGAAGCATATTGTCTTTCAAAAAGCTTTAAGCTTTCTTTTTTAATTCTAGAAAGTCAGACAGCGATTGAACTGTTGTTTCCCCTAGTACACCATAATTCAGGACATCACAATAGCCACTTCCATCTACATCCAATCTCAACTCACTGGTTTTTACAGGACAGTACAATTACAGCCAAAGGGAAAATCATTATCTGTGATGCCTCAACATAGAATACTACTGCTTAGTACACTGATGTATTTTTAATACTTGATTAAAGCAGTAAAATATTATTTCTTCAGAAGAGAAAGTGTAGTGAGTATGATAGACTTTCAATTGACCTTCTGTATTTTTTTTCCTGTAATTTGGAGCAGCTCCTTTCTTTCAGCAATGGGCCACACTTACCCAACTACTCATCTTAGTAATGATGAGGAAAGCTGACAGGAAGGACAGCAAATGAAGCATTTAATTTGAAGATAATTCACTTCCATAATTAACGCACAACTATGCAAATAACTGATTCATTCAGCAAGATAAGATCTGATCTTGGTTTACTTTTACCATATACATTATTAATTTCAGCAACTAGATTTCTGAAAAAAACAGTTTTCATGCACCTTCTCTCCTTTTTGGGAAGAGTGCTTTTTAAGTCTTTACCATCTTCTGTCTGAAAAGCAAACTCATCTCAGAACTGAACTATTTTTCTGTATATTGAAAGGACAGCTGTTAGGCTATCATGAGTTCTTTAACCTCACTGTTCCCAGATTTTATTAACTGAGGGCCAAGAAGGTGGGACAAGAAATCCAGACTGTTTATTACAGTCCTGTAAAGACCAAACAGAGTAAATAAACATCAAAGAAAGCAGACCTTCAATGAGGAAGCAATTATCTCAAAAATTATAAGCAAATAAACACAGACTTAACAATTAAATAAAGCAATAATATACTTCATACCAGGCTGTCCCACAGGACTGGTGAACCATGTAGACAAAAATGGCAGGCCAAACATCTTCATATGGACTGATATCAAAATGGTATCTAAGAAGAAATTTTCAGTTCAGAAAAGACAAATACCTTTTCATTGTTACTAAAAACAAGTGAAAATGTATACCCAGCAAGATTCCCTTCTCTCAGAATACACACAGAAAGCTGAATTTGCAGGCTGTATTTTTCAGTAATGTCAAGTTACCTATTTCTGCTAAGGTCAATGGAACTATGCTCATAGTTTCACACAATCATTCAGTAATTTAGGTTGGAAAAAATCTCTTATGATTGAGTCCTACAGTTAGCTTTTGGCTGTGTTTATTTAACAGAAACATATATCTTTATCTATTAGGCATTCCTAAAATATTTAGGACTTTCTTCCCAGGAATAGTAAAGATGTCTATTCTTCCAATAGTTTCTGTCATAAATTGCATGAGACTCACTCTAATTTTGATGAAGGAAAACATCAGTTTTTACTGGCTAATAGAAATCAAGCCAAAACTTAAAAAAAATCAACATTTAATGCCATATTTTTAATGTTTCATTACCTGAAGACTTCTCTCCTCCTGATAACAATATTGAGGCCCAATTTTAGGGACCCAGGAGAGTAGAACTGGTTTTCCTTCAATTATTAATTAACCCTTTCCCTGCACTTTCTGTGCTGCAAGTCCCCTATGTTTTTCTCCATGGAACCTTAACTGTTTGACACACTGAACAGCAGAACAGCTGTGAGAGGACTGAAGGCAGCTGAAATTGCTTGGAAAATGGTTAAATGTATTCAGCTTGAACTAAAGGATGCTAATATAATTTAGAATGAAACCTGTCAGCTTTGCAAGTGAAATTCATTTTTGCTGAGGAGGTGGGTTATATAATATCACCTAACAAAGCACAAAAAATTGTATTGCAAAGAATAAACTTCAATTAGGGTGTAATCCTGCAAGCTGTTAATGCTCTGGCATTCAAGCAAATCACTTCAGCATATAATGAACTTTAACTATAAGCAGGCCCTGCTAAGCAAGAGCTTTCACATGGCTCACAGCTACAATGCTCAGTGCCAAACACAAGAGAGTGAACTCTGCAGGTGAGGTTTGAAAAGACAACTTAGATTTTATGACTCAATAGCTGATTTTAGGCACCTGGTTACTAGAGTAGAATTTATTGTCCTGGACCAAAAAGAGTGGCTTAAGAATGTGATGGCTCCCATTGTTGGTGTTGAGTTGGGACTGGCCAATAAAATACAGATGGTTACATCTTCAGCATAGAGCAGCTGAAAATAACTAAATTATGTCAGAGAAAGCCTAAAAGAATGGATGGGAAGACCTCCTCCAAAGTTAGGCTGCAACTCCACTCTCTAGCACCTGGGATTTGTAACCCTGAATTATCATTACCCCTTCCCCAATAAGCACAAGCAGATGCAAAAAACACACACACACATATCCATATTGAAACACAAAAACCCCAAATTCCCCCTACACACACCCCCCAAAACCAAACCTAAAATCACACACAACCCAGAAAATCCCAGGAATGAGCTGGGAGATATATGTTTAATCCTAAAACATATCCAAGTGGACAAGATCATGCATTAGGTCCTAAGTACTGATGTTCCAAGCTTGGCTTCCTCTCTGTCTCTGAGCTGATGGTGACTTGGGACTATAGGAGTGAAAGCTCATCTCTCCAAATCCTAGGTAAAAACTAATGTTTGAAAAAACTAATGCTTAAAGCAGCTACTCTATCTATCCATGCCTGTGGAAAAATTCTGAGTATGTTTAATTTTATATCTTTGATGGATAAGTGTTATTCATGGGTCATTAAGAAAGCCAGAGATAAAACCACCACGATATTGCTGTAGTTCAATATTAAAAGTGCTTCCCAAAAAAAAAAAAACTACACTACAAATACGAAAAAAAAAATAAAATTAACAGGCTACATACATCTGCTATCTGCTGCTACACTGGAGAAATACTTACAGCTCAATTTCTTTATAAATATGTGGTGGCAGTGTGCAGTGCATGAGGTTTTGCCACTCTTCTGCTGTACACACACTGTGGTAGGACAGCTTCTCCATCGTCACCCGGTAAATGCACTCGGAGTGACGAATTCTGTGGTACATCTGGAAAAGAGAAGTCAGGCATGAATGTGGAATTACTACAAAGAGAAGGAATTACTTCCTGTGTTCCAGCAGTGGTTATTCTAATACACATCTACAGAAATGACAGTGCTTTTGGCTGCACAATTCACACGTTAGGAAAGCGACAGGTCACGTTGAATTAATTCAGTGTTTGTGGGAAACGAGCCCCTCTCTCACATCATTCTTCATTTACTCACTCAGGTAAATGCCTGTGCCTCAGCAGCTGCACATGAGTGAGCTCTCCCAAGAAAATCAATTCAAGTTCAGGAATCAAAAACAGAGCTAAGTCCCTCGCAAAATCCTAACAGACAGAAAATCTGTAACAGGACACAATTCCTATTTTCTGCCACTGCATGAATTCTATTAATTGGAACAAATTACTGTTATCTATGGATAGGAAAAAAAAAGTATGTGGGATGTTTAGCATATCCACATTAGTATTCAGTATCAAAAATAAGCACAGTTAATGACTGAGAGGTTCAGGCATGGCACAGTTTGCAAACAAACAAAGGACCTAGTAATTAGTTAATACTAATTAACCAATTCTAGTTAAGCAATGCTCTGGAGCACAATGGTAACAGTCAGCACCTAAAAGGAGTGAAGTCACACACAACTGAGTGTGCACAGTCCCAGGAGGAATTTACATCCAGGCTGTTCTACCTGCCTTGACCCAAGTGAAACAACTTGAGGTACCTCAAGTAATAATATATATCTATATATTAAATACAGATAAATATGTACCTACTGTCAATAAATAATATAATTTTTTAATATAAAATCTACTGTCCCAGTGTACCACTGGGATGACACTGGTAAAATTACTTTATGTTAATCACCAGGCTTAACTAGCATTGGATTTTTTCTTACATCCCGTGAATGTAACTAATTTTTTCTACATTGCATTTTTTACTGAATTCATTAAATTTTTATACTTCATAGTAATGATCATTACCCTGCTTATGTTTCCTAGAAGCATAGTAAATTTTGAGATGATAAAGGGTTTGAGGACAAAAATAGCTACCCACTCTTATCTAGAAGCATGGATAATTCTAAGCATATACCGTAGCATATAAGTATAAAAATTGATCTTTGAGTGTTAAGAATATGGAATTGAGAGACTATACAGCATATCTCCATTCCCCAATTAAATTTATAAAATGTAGTATGAATTTATAAAAGTAAGAATCATCCACTGATGATCCACAGAATCGTCCATCATTCCACTTTTTAGTGGTAAAGGGAAGACAGATATTCATATTTCAGAGCTTGCTATCTCACTTTAGCTACACAAAATTGATATACCCAGAGTATGGTTAGCTCAAATTAAATCCCTATCATCCTCATAAAATAGAATTATTCACCAAGGAATACAATGTTAATTCAATGAAACAGACTTACAAACAATTTTAATTATCTGTAACATCAAAATACCTAAATATTCTCATTATAACTTAGAAAACTGTAAATAAAACTTACATTAGCACAGTGTAAGGCTAAAGCACAAAAGACTGCAAACATTTTAAAGTTGTTCTCATCAGTTTTAGAGAAGGCACTTCCACTTATTTTGTTCACCATCTGCACAACACCTATTACACTGCCTCGGCTCACAATAGGCATGCACAGGATATTTCTGGTTGTGTAGCCTGTGTAGAGGTCTACTTCTCTGGAGAGCCATAAAGGAGAAAAGAACAAAGAGAAAAGAGTTAATATCAAAATTCCTTGATTCTCAGAAACGTTGATGCACAATATACTGAATCATTTTAGAGCAGACTGCAAGAATTTCACCCTCAAAACCCTCAAATATTTTTATTTACTGTTTCATACTAAGAAAGAACTTTTTAATCCTTTATTCTCCATTTGCAGACTTAACCAGTACCTGCAAGAATTTCATCCCCAAAGCCCTCAAATATTTTTATTTACTGTTTCATACTAAGAAAGAACTTTTTAATCCTTTATTCTTCTTTTGCAGGACAAAGAATTAATACTTCCTCAAACACAGAGTTAAAGAGCTTTTGGGTATTCTTAGGCATGCCATTTTTAGTGAATGGGTTTTTCTCCTCTGAAACTAATGAGATTGCAGGGAGACTGATAAAGAAAATTGGCAAAATTAATTTTTTCTCCATTACATTAATATTTGATTAAAATAATGCTTTATTTGTATCTTAAAAGTATCTCTGATGGGTACAGCATTTCATAAACATCTATAAGTTACCTCCTCATCAGAGGACCACAGCTCCATGAATGCATCTCAATGTGAAATTTAAGCAGTAATTTTATGTAAAAAGTTTGATGAGTTCTTTTCCCCTCCAGTGAAGAGCATCCTACCTGTTAAAGCGTGGGTCTGCATAGGCATCAGGGATGTTAAGGACCTCTCCTGTTCTTGCCACTTGACCAGCTATTCCTTTTTCTATAGAAAATCTGGAGAAAATAAAAATATGTATTAGCCAAAATATGGAAAACACATTTTTCTAGTGGAGTCTGTCTTGGTTGCAGTAATGGGTGTTCCCAACCAGCGTCATTTTCTTGCTTTGAGGAGAAAAATCTTACAACTAGTAGCACATAATAAAACAAAAAGCACATTCTAACAGATACTCCTTGAAAACATTTTATAGAGCTACATGGTTTAATACAAAACATGCCATAACATGACCATTTTAGTGACAAAAATTCAAAAATCTTCAATAACCCAGGGGGTTATCCCTCACAAACATAACATTTGTACAGAACATGAGACTTGTGTTTACATTTACAAGGTTCTGATTTTATTATGACTTTTACATATTCATTGCTTCTTTACACACAACAAAGGCAACGTGGAACTTGTTTCTTTGGGTGGTGCATGTGAGTGGATTTGGCAAGAAAATTTTGGAAAAAGACCAGTGGAAATTTCATAGCTAAACATGATATGTATTTGCCATGTAGACTTGGGAACAACTAGCTTGTTTCATGACAATCAAATAATCCACAGTGCTGTGTCCCTTAATTGCCACAAGGAAGTTGAACACAGCAGACACACCCCTAAGTTGTACCAGGAAAATCTGCACATCTGTGAGTAAATAATTTTCAGTATTTCGACAGAAAGCAGTTATGACATAAAATCAGAAGATAATTTATGGAGCAAAACACATAAAAAGAATCATATGTGGAACACTTTGAAGTTTAAATGTACCCTGCTCCTGGTATTGAAGTTAGTGATAGAGCTGTCAGGATTTCACCCTGCACACCTGACTTTAAGTTAGATTTTTCTGTTGCTTCTTATGATAGGTACATCACACCACTTTAAGGCTCCTTCCTGATGACTCACTCAGTGTCACTTTCTTACAGATATTTAAGTTGCTCTTCACTTTCAGTATACAGTCCCTGTGAAATGGCTCACACCCTTGCACTTAGAATCAACATTTCAATAACATACAGAAAAGACAGAAAGATATAAGCAAGAAAAACAATTATCAAGGGGTATGAAAGTGCATGTTAAAGCGGGCCAGCTTCTTTAATTTACACCACCCCCTTGCTTGTCAGCACGCAAATTGCACCAATTTTGACTCCTTCCATTCTCACTCACACAATGGTAAGTGGGAGTAAGTTTGTCTAAAGGAGTCTTAGTGAAGACATGAATCACATCTCATATTGGCCCAGAACTCTGAAAGTATAAGGAGGAAATGAAAAAAGTTCAGATAAAAATCAACGCTGAATATTTTAGGAAAATTTTAGTACAGGATACTTAGTCATTCTACTCTTTACTTTTTAGAAGCTGAAAATCAGAGACCTTTGAAAATCTTAGTCTGGATCTATTAGGGATCCATAATTTTTGAAAAGTGAAAAACCTCTATATTTACTTTGTTATTTAGCCTCTTTCATTAAAAAAGTGCATAAGTGTAAAAAATCAGATACCTGTGACATGAAGCAGAAATACACATAACTTTTAGTCAGAGAATCCTTTCTAGCCATTACCAGACAACAGATCATTTTCAAATTCACCACTTCAAGCATTGTTCGGGTATCACAACTAACCAAAAACCTGAAAATCTAAATTCACACGAGAAAAGTAAACTACTGAGCTTGAAATCTTCAAAAACCAATGACCAATCCACACTCAAGCCTACATTTGCCTGCTCCATCCAGAAGAAGCACAAATTGCCATCTCCTTCCTTCGGCTGTGCTTGAACCGCACAAATTTCAATTCCTCTTGGGAAAAAAAGTCCCAAACTGGCAGACTACGGATTAGGTGCACTATTACCTGCACCTTTACCTACCTCAGAACACCTCTGTTTTTTTCCCAACATGATTTCCAAAAGGACCGCCTCCGGAAGACGGCATTTCCAGGAGTGACGTTTTAGCTTCAGAGACGCTGTGTCGAGGGCACTGCAATGTCATTCCCAGAAGTACTACCTTCTGGAGGCGGGTCCTGGTGGGAATGATATCACAGTATGACAAGTATTGTCAGGGGTACCTGCAGATAGGCACAGAAACTGGGTAATAAAATGCCTGCACGTCCATAGTTATAATGCAACTGCACTCTTCTGCTGGCTGTTCTTACCTTATTTCTTTGGTCTTCTTGAAGACAGGTTTTCCGTCATTTTCTTCTCCAATATCAAAAAGGTCTGAGTACAGCTCCTTGTTTTTGTGGTCGACCTGGAAGAGTGCACACCTATCTGCATTCACCAGGTTTTTTGCATATATCTACAGGCAAAAAAAAACCAAAATTAGAGTTAATGGTCATGAGTTGGATCATCTCTGGTCATTTACCTGGTAAAAAAACACACATCCTGTATGATAGAAGTTTTGAGAAGCTGTCCAGTATGGAAATCTGTTTGAAGGAGCAATCTTTTAGGATACAATTCAAAAGTAAAATCTTGAATTCAATATTTTCCCTGTAAATTTGACTGTTCTCTTTGACAAATGCAGGAATATCTTCAGAGACTTGAAAGTTTCCTAAAAGAAAATAGGCTTTCCTATTTAATTGTTTTTCAAAGCTTTCCAAAATAGTACCTTTCCTCCCTCTACATTTAGATACTAGTCATCTTTACTTGATTTTAAATAGATAAGTTAGACCAAGACCCAAGAACAATTTTGGCTTTTTGCATTCATCTTCAATGCAAATATAGTGGTATTTAATACCTAGAAAAGAAGACAGAACAGAGAGGGGAGTGTTTGCTCCTTAAAAAAATTCAGTGTGACTGTAAAACACAATGACCAAATGATCCTTGTGGGTCCCTTCCAAACCAGAGATATTCTGTGACAGGGGGATTCTGCCATCAGTGGTATCATCATGGATTGCCCTGTGCAGAGGGAGGAAATGGCTGCACCCTCCCCATGTCAGGGGCAGAACTTGCACAAGAGCTGAGACTCAGAAATTGTGCATGGACTAACCAAAGCCCAAAGGTACCAGCCACAGCCAAGTACCACAGTACAGCAACAGACTTGCATGATCTCTGTCTTTAACCAACCAGCTTTATCTCAGCAAAAATAACTCCCTGAAGCACTGACTGTCAGAACAGAATCTGGTCTTGGGAGCACAGCAGCTCCTCCCTGAAGTATTTCTCAGACATTCAATAGTCTTTGTGAGCAAAAGAGGAAAAAGTGAGACAAAAATCAAAGGGTCACTGTGTTAAGATGCCAATGTACAGACACAAGAACCTGCTCTATCCAATTCAGATAGGTGTCCTGTGTTTCTTATTTGCTCAGAAAGTAACTGTGTGGTAGAGATCTCTCTCCACTTATTTATAACAGTCATGCAGCTACAGAAAGAGGCTAACAAAATCTTGGTGTGCAATGCATGCAGTTGGCACGTTTTTAGGGTTCACAAGACTTCCATACAAGTGATCTCTCCCACCCCTTCCCTCTTGTCTTCCAAAAATAAAAATAAAACAATAAAGTATTTCATTTCATACTAATGCAGATGGACAAATGTTACACCTCAGCAGAAAAAAAGCCCGTGTGAGGTGAAAAATCATCAGCTGAGAAACAGTTCTATTAGTTCTATGCCATATGAGGGGAACTGCACAGATACCATCTAACCCAAGTCCAAAACCTGGAGGGCCCTCCCATACAGACTGAACCTGTCTTCAGGAAGATTCCATTGTCTTCTATTCCATTTACTCCATCAGAACAGAAAAATCAGGGAGGCTGCAATCTAAGAGGTAAGATTTGTGCAATTTTTGCCCCTTGGAGCATTAAGAAATTTAAAGACCTTAACCACTTGGATTGTTTATTCATTTGCTCAAAAGAGAGTGAATAGAAACTGCCAAAAGGACAAGAAGTCCAGTAAATGCTTCTATTCAGATACTGCATCAGATTCCTTTGTGAAATCTACAGCACAGTGTTCAAGTTACACAATTAATCTTTTGTGGTTTAATGCATATGACTCAAGAACTTACCTTGGTCACGACTCATGCTTTTCAAAAATGATTACTTAAAACAGTACTAATTGAAAAATAGTGAATGGGATGAGAGCCTTTTACTTCTCTAAATCCCCTGCTCAAATCCTGACCAGTTGTTGAAAGAGAACATCACTACAAAAATTATGTTCTGCACTGTAAATAGGGAAGCCAGGGACCACCTTTCACACAAGCTGCTTCTAACTACTCAAGCATATGGGCAAGAAAATTCATAAGGCAGCTGGAACTTTTACTTCCCTTCCTTGCATTTACATTCAAAAACACCCTTATATCACTAGCTTTCCTGAGAGATTTTGATGAAAATAAAAATTAAAAGAATGGAACAAAATACACATTTTTTTTACTTTAGTGTTGCAGGAACAAATCAAACCATAAGTGTAATCATCAAGGTGAAACTTAGGTGAAAAGGAAACTTAGGAAACTAAGGTGAAACTTAGTTCTGGTCTTTTGTCACAGTGAGACACAGAATAATAAGCCACATAATGACAAAATCATGTTCCCATAAAATGGCAATAAATGTGCAAACACATAATTCAGCTAATTTGCTCAAGAAAGAGACATCAGCTACAGCTTAGAATGAAGCTGAGTATGAAACATCACACAGGTCAAAAAACAGAATCATGATGCAGCCAAGTGTTGGAAAAGATGATGAAAGAGTAAGCAGATTTTACTGCCAATTGTGTTTTCCACCACACATCTATTCATAGGGAAAAACAGGGAAGATTATCAATATTTGTTCTCAATGCCATATGTTATGTTATACCAGTTCTTTTAAATGCTAAGCTATTTTTAAGAGGTTCATTTAAATTGGAAAAGTCAATGTTCAGAAATGTGTCCTATGTGCAGAATTCTTGACTGTGTACTAACTAGCATAACACAAACACTGCAGAATATTTTCCATTACTAATTCACATTTCTAAATAAAACCACTTTAATGTTGTTTGCATTCTAACATCGTTGTCTTTGAATAGTCAAGCTAAGAATATCACTTTGAATACTGGGGCATGTATCAGAGTACTGTTGGAAAGTAATTTCTTGAATATGCAGGTTTTAAACCATGGTATCACAGACCTGACTCAGGTTTAGGAAAAAGAACTGCAGAATGCAATGAATGTGCATAAAGCTAAAAACATAATTCACATATCAACCACTCAAAACATGTCATAAACAACTAGTCCACATACATTTGTGATAAGTGGTCAGGAAATAATTCTGAATTCAAAATTGATTTAGAAATTCATAAACTGCTTCTGAACAGTACTTTAATTCATTAATTAGTTATTTCAATGGGAAGAACTTAGCACTTGGCTTTAGTGGATTCTATAAGACACTGACTGACTGTCAGTCCAGCTATGGGTGTAGTTTTCCAAGGTCTCACACATCTCATTCAGCTACTGGCAGAAATACCCAAGGAGTAATTTTAAAACTCTGTCTCTTGCTACAGACAGTGTTTGCAGCATGTAACAAATTGAATTTAGGAAGAAGGATTCAATATAACACGCTGAAATAAAAAGAAAACCAGAAGCCTTCCTGCTACAATTTTCAAAGTTTCTCAGAACACAATAGTAACTATTTAGTTCAGAGACAGTCATGTTCCATTCCTTATGAAAGCTGTGAATGGAAGTTGTTGCAAAAATGACAAGCCATCCTTTACCAGTTTTTCTGTATAGACATGTTTATATTGTTTGTATTAAATGCTCACTACAAACAGCCCATATATTTCAATGACATAATGTCTTCAATGGAAGGAGGATGAAAGACTTTAACAACTACAACTAATAAACTCAGAAGTGAAAAAGACAACTTACCATTATATGTTCAAGTAGAGAATCTATTGCAACTATATTATCAAAATATGTTCTGCAGAGAAAGAGAAGGCAGTGAACATTGGCATTTAGTCAAACACTTCTCAAATGGGTGTCAAAGGCTCTTGTTTCACTACAGTCTAACATGGAGCCAGAAAAGGTGAGGACAAACTATTGCACTATTGAAAATCACTGACTGGCTTGCTACAGCACAAGGGAGCTGAGGAATGGTCCTAGCTCTCTTCCCTTAAACCTTTATTCTACAGGATTGAGAATATTCTTTATTATACACAGAATTTTCTCTGTAGAAAAGGAAAAGACTACCAAATATTGCCTCCCATTGAACTGAATAGGCTCCTGCTGAGCAACACCAGGAATGTATCAAAATGCTTTGGCACCTCTAGCACACTGGAAATTCTAAAAGCAGAAGTAAAAAGGAAAAAAAGAAGTAGAAACAACTGCAAAAAAATTCTATTTCTTTCAAAATACCAAAATATCTCATTAGGTTTACCCATGTTATGCTCTGAGAACTGAACACAAGAATGTAGTGCAGCTAAATCCACATCACATTATCTAGTCCTTTACACTAGTTAAAGGGCAACTATTAAGAAACTCTTAATGGGTCTTCTCTGTCAACACTGGTTGAAGAGAGGAAATGATCTTGTAACTTAAAAAAAAAATAAAAAAACAAGGAAGAATCTCAGTTTCACAGCAAAGTGGTAACTGTCCAAGGACAGTCAAGAACATTGAAAGATAAAGGTCAAACTTATTAGTACAAGAAGGCTAAATCTCCCACATGGCAAGTATTAATAACCCTGGGATTTCAATGTTCCCAGCAGACAAAAGGCATTGTCCCCTGGCCCTGAACACTCTCACAGCTCAGTCCTGTCTGGGGCTAGTGGGAGGGAGATGCACAATACACTGGCCTGGCACTGCCAGGGCAGAAGAGGTGCAGCACTGCACACTCTGCCCTTTCTAAAATGTTACAGAGCATGCCCCAGTGCCACTGCACACTAGTAATTTCCTCACTGAAAAGGAAATTCTCCTTCCATGTTAGAAAATACAAAGAGCGCCTCCAAGACCAGACTAATTATTTTCTTGCTGGTACAAGGCTTTGCCTACATAAAGTCTATAAACATATTATTAAATGATATCCCAGTTTTGTGCCTTAAAACACAGACTTTCTTTTTCTGTTGAAACCAAAAACTCTAGCAACTGCTAATGCTGTATGAAAATTACATTCTTATAAAAAGGCATAATAATTATCTGCAGTATTTATTGCCTTTTTAACCTCAAAATGTAAAACTAAGTTCTTTAAAACAACCTCAGTACTATGCCAGTCCAAGAATAAATTACCAATCCATACATCTGGGTAGATTAATATACATTTTTGGTAAACTAGTTCAGTATGGATGTAGCAACATAAAAGCACTCTGAAAAGGAATATAATGGTGCAAGACTTGGTAAGAGTGCCCTTTGGGAGGCATGCTCTGAATTATGCTGAAATTAAAAAAAAAGGTCATCCTGAGGAAAAAAGCTCAGAAAAACATCTGGATACAACCAGCTTGCCCTCCTTGCAAGGGGCAGACTCCTCCCTGTGGTTTATTACTCTCCCTTCCAGCTGGGTCAACTTGGCTGCCTACATTCCTGAGCAATGGCATAGGAATCTTGGACATCCTCTAATCTCATCAATTTGAGAATTGTTCATCAAGGCCCACAGAAGTGTTTGCAGCAAAAATCCAAGACATCTCATTTTTCCACAATATCATCACTACTTTGTGATGCACTTTGAAATTTTTCTACCAACTAGTTTCATAAAACATTCCCAGACTGATTTACCAAAAGTACAGCTCTGGTTTATCTTTTAATGTACTGGTTAGCTTTGCTATTTAAAGATCCTAATAGCAATTAGAAAGCAATTAATAGCAATTAAAAAGAGATGAAGGAAGAGAAGATCACATAAGACACTAAACTGATTTTGCAAGTATAAGCTCAAGCTTTCACACTCTTTTTGTGCTTTCAAATTAATCTTGCCTTATAGTGATGAGAAATTAAAAGCAAATATATTACATGCAGTAAAAGTCTTTGAAAATTCAGACAGAGCCTTCAGAAAATGCACGGGAAGAGCAATCATGTGGCAGCCCTGATTCTTCAAGGATTTAACTCTGAAGTCCATATATTTATGAAAACATGCACTCCTGTCCAAAAAATTATTGGGAGAATAGGGGAAGCTGAAGCACACTAAATAACTTCCTTTAAAGTCCTTTCAAGCCTTGTAAAATTGCCATGAGACACCAAGCCTATTTGTCACTTCTGAAAAGATGGCCACATTGAACTCTGACAGAAGAGGTGGGAAAAAAGCAGAAAAAAACCCCAAAAACCCATGCAAAAGACCACAAGAATAAACAAATCCAGTCAGGTATAAATGAATGTCACATTTTCATCTGCACCACCAAAAAAAAAATAAAAATTATGAATGGTATACACCAGTGGCACACATACCACTTGTTCTTGTCCCTGTGCTGAAGCTTGCCCACCCTCTGAATTCTGCCTTTGCATCTGCTTGTGAGCTACAGTGAGCAGCTTCCACCACTGCTACTGAATGAACACAGGCAGACTGGGAGAGCCCCACGAGAACAGCCCACTACAAACTCAGGAGATTATCCTGCAAATCACACTTACTTCGATACATCAAGCAAGAAGTCGTTCAGCTCAGTCTGCTTGGCGAGGCCCCGGCACACCTGGAAGCACAGAACACAGAACCATTGGCTCCACAACACTGATGTCAGATGGAAACAGAGTCCCAGCCCTTTAATTGTGTGCAAAAAATACCAGTATATGTGTGTGTGTATATATATATGCATACACATATATGCTACAGCACTGTATAAAATTAAATCTGAATTTGTGTGCTGGATTTCAATCTTAGCTATCTAGCTGCTGAGTTAAAACTGTGAAATACAAGTAAAATTTTTTCTAAGACTCACTGAAAGCTGTTGGTTTTTACATTTGTTCATGCTGTCTCAAAGGCTGTCACTGACTGTGATTATGGAATGAGCATTCCCTTATCCAGACCCTCAGATCTTCTGAGAGTGTCAAATATTTTGTTTCCCTTCTCCCTTACCACATTTTTACCACTTCTCTCCAGGCTGCAAAGTAGCATATAGACACAACTGTAGACTGACATCAGGCAAGTTTAACTAAGCTAAGCAGCAGATGATATATGCTTAACTTAGGGAGGAATCAGCATGAATATGAATACAGAAAATAGCATGCATGCTTCATTTTAGAAGCAAAATGTTAGATGAAGTAAAGCTTTCAACTGCATTTTTACTTCACCTATTCACATGCTCTGTGTCTGAAGCACAATTGTAGATCTGGGTATTGCTAGAGCAAGCACTGAGGGCAAAAGTAAAACAAGCCCCTACTGCTTGTATGTTTTACACTCACAAAAATATCACTTTGAACTAGCAATGTCTTTCATCTGTGTAATGCAGATACAAAATTCCAGATGAAAACTCTTGCATTCTTCTCATGCAAAAAGACTTGGGAAGAATGCAAGCTTTCTGCTTAGGAGAAAGAAGAGAAATAAAAATGATCAACAGACAAGCTTGAACTTAACCTTCCCTGTTGTGTTTTTTTAGATGGGAAAGACTTCTTAGTCAAGGAGAAAGTAATTCTGACATAGGGGGAAGCTACAACTGCATGCAATTCAATTTTACTAGTGTACAATAGTCTGTGCCAGCTAATTCTGCCTCCACGTGAATGACCACCCCAAAGTCAGTGACTTCCAGCACCGAGGCAGAAAAGATTAGAGCCTAGAAGAGAAAAGCAGGAAGCTTTCTGCATGTCTTCTGACAAGTGCATGAAAGACACCTTGAAAAAAAAATAATGTCATGAATTTCCTCCTGGGAATTGACAGAAGAATGTATTTTAGCTCCTTCTCTGAGTTGACAGAGTATGTTTAATTTCAGTGTTACCATCTTCTGCTAGCTGAAGTAACAAAAGCTATTAGCAAAGCTGCTGGGGTTTGCTGGAGCAGCTCGGCACTGTGTGAAGCTCCATTAGGCACCCAGCTAGGGACAGCATGAAGCATCCTTAGTGGCAGTAGTTACAGGACCATGAAGCAGCAGCAAGGATGGCTCAAAATAGGCTTTGCTAGCAACACTTCATAATTTCAAACTGAATACCAAAGCAGGAGCAAAGCAACTAGCCTAGCAGCTGCCTTTCCACAAAAAAAAAAAAAAGAAAACAAAACAACCTTGAGAAGTTAGAAAAAAATCTGCTTTAATAATTTTTTACCTATTTTGTTCAAATTTCTTTCCTTTAGTACAAATATTGTTTGTTATTTGATCCATGACTGCAAGTGAGGAAAACTAGTTCAATGAACAACAAAACTGTTAACATATGTTTCCAGGTTCAAGGAAGGGGCTTTAATCAATGCTTTAGCAATGACCTCCACTTAAATCTGATCACAATCCATGCTTCTACTAAACATGCTCTGGAAGACAAGTTACACAATAAAAAAAAATGAAAAACCACTCACACTTACTTGTACTTGATGTATTGCTACTGAAGCCCATGCAAGATTTGCTGTTGCAACCTGCAACAAAAGAATAAACTCTCTCTGAAGAAACCTTGAGAACTGCACATCAGTGACATGCTTCTTTTCTCTACCTACCTGCTAAGCAAATTGACTGAGCTGTTTTAGACAGAAGACAGTTATTTGGCAGAAGTCTCAGTGTACTTCTGAGAGTTTCAATTTTAGAGTTTACCAATGGTTTTCAGAAGCAGAACTGGGCGTCCATCAGCTTAGAAATACAACATAAAAACAAACATCCCATAAGCTGAGGGCTTTAAAAATTACACTGTTGAAAGGCATCTGCCATGGAAATAAAATATGCCTTTACAGCTTTCTGGGCTGTATCTCCTCAGCAAAAGCCACTTCCAGCTGTAAACAGGCACTGTTCCTCTCATTATTGTTTTGGTGGCAGAAGAACCAGACCTGATCCCTCAGCTCAAGTGTTTGAAGTACGACAGTTTCCAGGCAACATTTCAAACAAATGTCACGTAAACTGATTCTAACTATGATGTGCTACCATGCATAATCTCCTGTCCTTGAAGCACAGAAGCTTTACAGGAACACAGGGAATGGAAGCACAAGAGGTCAGCTTTTGCATAGCCTCCCAAGGTATTTTTTTATTTAATATTTTTAAACAGAACACTTTGCACACATTTCATAAAATTGCTAATGGTATCCAAGGGCTTTCTGAAACCTGAAAATAAAAAGAATGCTTTAGAACACTGAGAAAGTGACCTTAAAATATTTTTAATTTACTAATAAAATACTTTCATTTAGTAGCCAGTCTTTTCCAAGTAGAACATTCACGAACTTTAGCTACAGAAGCTATTTCATATAACATAAAACATTCATATTTTCACAAAACAATGCATGTCTGAGACCTATCTGAATTGTAGATTGGTTAATGTAATAGGACAATTTTAAAAATTAAATACATTGTGTGTAGGCTGCAGAATTAATGAAGGCTGGTTTTGTATGAATCCCTGTTCTTTGTTCTCTGTGCCACCACCACACTAATCTAGTCCCCTACCCTGACCTCTGTCTACTGGTGAAAAAATACAAGGTGTGCCAACAAGCTGAAGTGGCATTGACCACCCAGCTAATATACACATGTGAACATCAGGTGAATGCCAGGGTACTAGCTTACTGATAAACAAAACACACCCTTGACAAATACTGCAAAAATTCTTTGGGAGGACTAGTCTTAGTACCTCTTGCCTGAATATCTCCTGTCCTTTTCACACAAATAATTCCTGTTCAGTTCATCCAAACTGCACCATGGTGGATCTCATACCACAGCCAAGACAACACACCTGGCTGGAACTCACTCCATTTTGCATTTTGTCCTAACTCTGTGTTCAAGTTCCCTTCTCTGTGGGATGACATAGAGAGAAATTCATCTTTACATTACAGACATCTTATTAATGGGCCATAACAGGGATCCACACCCTGACATGAGAGCAAAGATGCACTTGGAGCACCTTTAGTACATTTAGTACAGGAACAGCCTTTGTGACACCTGCTCCATTTTCAAATCCATTTGTATTTGGCTAACAGCTCCTAACTTTGGATTGACATGTGTGGGCAATGCAGCCTCAAAGGACTCACATGAACAGAGTAATGCATGCAGAACAGTCATGGAAAGGGGAAGAGGAGGATGAATGGGAATTTCTGGACAGGGAGGCATCAGAAGTTTCAAAAAAGCAGAAGAGGGCTTTACAGACATTGCCTATCCTGGCAGGTCATCCAGGTACCAGCACTTCTGTACAGAGTTCTAAGGAAATCTGAGCATGGAGACAAAGGGCAGTGATCCTGCCAACTCACAGAGATGTGACAGGCTGGAGAAAGACAAAAGCTGTCAGCTGCTAAAAGCTAAAGAAAAGCCTGACCCAAAACCAGCACATGGCTGTCAACCTAGAAAGAAACCAGGAGACCATAAAGATTCTGCAGACAGCATCTCTTGTCCTTCTGCTGCAAGGAATTCTGGAGGGACTACCTGGATACCAGGTACTGGAAATGCCACCTAGACAGACACATCTTGGTGCTGGAGAGCATGCAGCAATAAAAAAAAATGAATGCAAATATCAGTAATCTCTTTTGCTTCATGTTTGATTTAAAGTAAAACCACTTTCCCCTCCTGTGAGACCCAGCATTTGAGACTTGATAAATTGTTGCTTTAACATTGCAACACACTGTTTTGCCATGGGGCTAATTCCTTGAGAAGCCACACCAAAAAGTAAACTAAAATAAATTTTAAAATCTTACCATAATGTAAAATGAAGCCATACTGGAAAGTTAAGATTGAGACTCAGGATAACTGAGCATTGTCTTTTTTTATTATACAAAGTGATTTTGGGTATTGATGTTTGATTTACACTTACATTTCATTTTACCTGCCCTGCATTAACTTCTCTAACAACTCTGTATTGAGTTTATAACCAATAAAGAAACTTCAAATCTGTTTATCTGCAAAAGAAACACAAGGTAAAATTCTTGATGCATGCCTGTACTTGTATATTTTACCTCCTCTGACTGAAAACACAAATCACTACCTATTTCCTTTTTTTAATAAGAACAAAAGTCAAGAATGGAAAAGGTATAAACTCATGAGAAGTTTGGAGTGGAGGGAGTGACAGGGGTGAAGCCCTGACCATTATGTGTCACTGTGGCAAGTAACAAATGACACAATTCTTTGTTTAGAACAATCTGACTCTAAATCCTTTATTCAAACAACTGACCCTCTTCTACACTTCCCTTAACAGGCAGGAAGAGTGCCAGAACTCCCCCCACCACCAGCCAAAACCAAAAGACACAGAGAAAATCCATCCCACAGGAAAGAATCCAAAA
Organism: Sitta europaea; assembly: GCA_013400255.1. Lineage (NCBI taxonomy): Eukaryota > Metazoa > Chordata > Aves > Passeriformes > Sittidae > Sitta > Sitta europaea. The sequence continues at coordinate 215,823 of VXBS01000721.1, read as the reverse complement.
CACCAAACCTGTTACTGTGACACAGATAGGAACACACAGCAGCACACACAGGGGTTCAGGAGAGGAGAAGAAAAGAACTCTCCAGTTTATTGTTGACCTCATATATATAATTTTCTGGACAGTGCCCAGAGATTGGACAGAGAAGTTCCAAACTCTCCATCCCCACTGGGCACTGAGAAGTCCATCAGGTGAGATCTTTTACAAAGGAATGCAAACATGACCCTTGTTTATCTTACAATTCATGAGCACTGACTCCATTATACCCAAACAAATCAGAAGGCTGATTTCCAGGGACAACACAAACCTGTCACAAAAACACTGGCACTGCCCATGTCAAACCTTGTAAGAACCAGGCCTCCCTAAACCAAAACACCACGAAGAAACCACACCCAGAAAGCCAGGAACAGCAGGTCTAGGACAGCCAGAGCACAGCTGAGGGTCAGTGTGGCCAGGCTGGCCAGGCTCTCACCTCTTGGTGGCTGTGGTGGAAAGCTTCTTTGCCCCAGTGCCGGTACAGCTCCAGGATTCCAATCAGGTCACCAATGGCTGTGACAATTGGCAAACACAGCACAGATTGGATCCGGGTCCCTGACTCCAGCCCAGTGCCTTTGGGAAATCGCTCATCCTAGAAAATGCAAACACCATCTGAGAAAATGTAAAGTCTGACAAAGCACGGACACGAAAGACATCCTGATGTTTTCCTCCTCCCCCTCCTATCTGACAAAATCTGCAGGAAAATTAGAAAATTCACCAGAACTCATCTCCCAGCATAATTTATATACAGTAGTAAGACATCCACTAAAAAAATGTAATTTAAAAGTCTCAGCATTAACTTACACACACAGATAACCTTATTGATGTAAGGTCAGAATTAGCTGTGACATTACACCCAGCTTTGGGCTTGTTTATATAATGCTTTTTTCTCTAATCTCATAGGCAGCAAAAGCAGCACTTTATTGCTAATGCCAGTCCAGGTTAAATTAACACCCAAACAAGCAACACTACTGCCCTACCCTGCAAAAAACCCCAAAGAATTTGTAATCACAGAGTGGACTGCTCAGATCTTAGTATTAAAGAGTATAAAACAGTGCTTAGAAGAAAACAAAAATTGAAACTTGAGGCTAAGGCTTTAGGTTATATAGTTATAATCCTCAACCAAATCTTGAGGAGGAGAATGTGTTCCCAAAAAATTACACACGGGACTAAGCATCTTCTTCCTTTGCTAAAGCATCCTGAATAAACTGGTGCAAAAGACACAGAAACAAATGTTGAAATAACCCTACCAGCTGCTATAAAAGGCCCAAACACAGAACTTTCAATCCTCATGGGGAAAGCTCAAGGCTTTATAGCTTTATAGGAAAGTCAGGCAGAGCTGAGGCAGTCAGTGCCCAGTGCCAGGGTGCAAACCCACCTGGCTGCACTGGGGCACCTGATCCCTGCAGCCCAGGCAGGCTGATCAAAACCCCTCACCTCTCAGAGGAAACAGGAGATTGCTAAAATTGCTAAGATGACAATCAACCTGAACAAATGACAGACAAAAGAGAGTGGGAAGCACTTTGAAACATGAGCCTTCTGCTTTGTCTTTTTAGTTCTGTCCTCCCACAGAAAAAGGGCTGGCCAGTCTACCTGCATGCACTTCCCTGTCCTTGTTGAGAAGCTCCTAAAATCACACGAAGGCAAACCAGCTCACCAAAGTGAATCTTGCTGTTTGGTCAATGAATCACTGATATCAAACCAAAAAAGAAGTTCAAAATTCCTCCTCACTAAGCCCAGGATTTTATTAAAAGTTTAAAATCAAAACACACAACTCTTGTATGTAAGGATGTAAGGATATAATGATATTAATTGGAAATTACCAGGAGCAATTTAAACCCTTAATTTAACTGAAAAAACATACCAACACATAAAATCTTAACAGTCCAGAGTGTGCAGAAAGCACTGACAATAACTACAGGGAAAGCAGTTTCTGCCTTTTGGTTTTTGGCTCTATTTAATTGCTAGGCAGCTGCTACTGATTTACAACCCAGGTTTGCCAAACTAAGGTAATAGTTTTAATATTTTTTACTTTTAATACTTTTTATATTTTGATAATACTTTTAATATTACTTTCAATATTTTTTTTTTCATTTCATTGGTCGCAGTATCCAAAAATTGTTATTCTGGACAGAACTTGAAAACACAGGAAACACTGAAGAGAGAAGAGAATGCAAACTTCCCTGGTGTTCTCATAACCAACTAATCACAAAGCTCTCACACAAAGTACAGTTTAAATACCAATTTCATAAATTGCATAGATGCAACTAGAGGATGAAGTGTTTCAAAAAATTAAAAAGGACAGACATGCAGTGCCAAGAATTACCAGAATATCACCTTAGGAATTTCCAACTCCAGTTAGAGAAAAAGGCTTGAATTTTGGTATCATATGCATCAGTTGCAAACACTTTTTATGTAGATCTACTGATACTATCAGTATTCTAGCCTGACACTAGAGTATGCAGAGATAAAAAAACAGAATTCTGACTGATATTCTTGTCAGTGTGAGCCCTGTATTAAAATTAAATCAAATTTTCAAATTTGATTGACTATATAAAAGTCTTCTTGTTTGGTGTTAATAATATTTCAAGACCAAGAGGACAGGAGTTTTGATTGTTTTTTTTTTCCAAGTGACTGTGGTGCCATCATGTCCTTTACCTGACAACCAAAAAAAAACGTGAAAATAACCCAAACCCAAAGTGGAAAAAACCCCAAACCTTTAAAACTAGAAACAAATTAAATAAATTCTGAAATTATTCCATCAGCTATTCCAAACTCAGATTTATTTTCCTGGTATCAGGACAGATGCAAATTCTATCATTCTATGTTCAATAAACAAACAATTTCAGCATCAAGGGATTAATTCTGAGAACATGCTACAATATCTAAAAAAAAAGAAAGCTTTTTACCCCCAGAATATCTTCTACTAACAACGTTTTTCTGGATCTGGCTACATAAGCAGACACAGTAGTGCCATGTGCAATGGGCCCTGCAGGAATGAGTCGTGGGTGTCCTTCTTTAGCTCCTGGTGGTGTAAATACACACAGACTCTAGTTAGAAGGAAAAGAAAAGAGAAAGAAAGAAAAAAAAAAGGCAATTAGAAAGCACTGATTACTTTTACAGTTACTGCACAAGCTATGTAGAATAAATAATGTAGAGAAAAACTTGAATAAACTCCACTTAATTCTTCTGAGATCTTAGAAAATCACCCAGGTAACTCACAGACAACTCCTGTGGAGAACAGTGGATGACTCAAGTTATTGTTTATATCAGGGGAGGATTGCATTTACTTTGAACACACAATACACAGCATACAAGACACACAGAATAAAACATTGCCTTGTAAGAAAACATCACTTTTTTCTTTATTTTTTATCTAGGATGCACTCATTTATTTCAATAGAAAATACTAAAAAAAGCAGAGATAATATTTAAACTTCTCATTATGTAATACCAGAGATAGATGACAATGCCACACCACAATGTGTTACCAACATCCCTCTTAAAAATGGCCACAGGTTGTGCTGCTGATTAATTTTACTCTCAGAATTTGCTTTCATCAGGGCTGCAATGAGACAGGAGTTGTTTTCTAGCATGGATTATTACAGGCAAAATTTGCACACAAAAACTCAGCATCAGCTGTAGAAAATGAAGTGATGATATGAGGTATAATTCTCCTTTCTTTACAAACAAGCACAGTCTGTTATAAAACACCAGCACTAAACAACTCCAAAAAAACCCCACACTGAAAAGTTCAGAAACTAAAGAGATGCAATAAAATGCACCATATATAAAAGTATTCCTGCAGTGATGGAAGCACCTCAGCTGTAATGGATTACCAGCAAGAAAGTTGGGACTTTATGCTGAGGGGAAAACAAATGGTCAATAAAAAAATATGAAATTCAAAGCCAAAACATGATTGAAGTCTACCCAAGAAGAATAAGTAGTCCAACAGTCTTTAGTAAGCTCAAAAGAAAAACACTCAAGATTCTGACAAAAACAGTAACTGAGTATTTTGTTCTTAAGCAGAAAGTCAGCCCAAAATATTCAGCAAGACAAGGAAGTGAATTTTTCATCCAGTAATTCATTTGCTAATATGTGGTAGAGATGAAAATTAAACTGTCTTAAAAAATATTAAGAAAAGAGAGCTGCCCCAAACTATTTTAGCACTGATGAGTATTTTTTCAGCTGGAAGGAAAATGTTTCTTTCACGGACTAGCCCTGCTGAATATTCAGATTATTTACTCAATTTGATGTCTTGCATTACAGTACAAGCACATGAAATTGTGGAATTTTCTGTTTATTCTTATCCTAAACCTGAACCTTATTCTTCAAACCCATTTATGCTCACAGCTTCTTTGAAGTGTGGCCTCTAGAAGTAAAATACACTTGAAAAGTCAGAATGTTTATTTTCCATATGAATTACAAGAATGTAATTTAAAAAAAAAACAACAAAACAACAAAACCAACAGCCAAACAATCAAAACCCATTGAATCTGTCAGAACAAGCCTACTCAATCTACCAGAATAAAAAGTTCCATTTATTCTTACTTGCTTATAATCTAATAAAAACACATATAATTTTTAAATGAAAACTTAGTTTCACAGTTGCTTGCATTCATAAGCTCCAGTTCATGTTTTTACATGCACTTAAATAGAATGAAAAAGAACATTTTACATAACACAGCCAAAAAAACAACCCATGATCTAAAAAAAAAAAAAAAATTTAAAAAAAAAGAAGATTTAAATCAGTGTTCTGGTATAAAATATTTTCAAAAAATAAAAAAAGGTAGTAAAACATAAAGGGCATAGAAATACTGAAATGCATATCTTTACAGAAGTCTGATCTGCTATACTATAAGCTTAGGATTTACTATAAGTGCTCTTGAAACAGGAACAGTAATGCTTTAATGTGTTCAAAACTGAAAAGGTGGTTTCTGTGGCACAGTAGTGCAAAATGCAGAGATGCAACACGCTCAGGTGTGACTGCTGCAGTCCAAGCAGTGCAGTGACTCAGAATCAACAGGACATCAGAGAGCAAAGCTGATATTGCAGAAGATGCCAAACTTTAATAACACCATTGTTCTAATGTATTTAAGAGATATTTGATTCTTTTTGCCAAGAGAGCAATGCAAAGGAACTGAGCTGTTGGAATTATGTGTATAAAATGTGCTTTTCCACACCCATCTCCAGAGCCATGCCCAGCACTAAACACAAAACAATGCTCAAAACCTTCCACCCCTCAGAAAGATCTTAAAACAAGGAGAAAAGGGAAGAAAACCAAACAGCCACTTGCACCAGAAAACAACTCAGTTGTCCCACAGATACATGTTTTTAGGAAACACCTTCACTGGCCCAGCCCCTGTGCTGACACCATGAATTCTTGCTTGCTTTCACCTTGTGCATCATCTGCTCTGGGAAACTCCCCTGTTGCTAACACCAGGAAGTGTTGCTGTGAATGAGTTTCCCTATGCTGGAAAGAGTTTGTGAACATGATTTTATTTCCAGCTTCTCCAAAAAAAGGGTTTTGCAGAAGCAATCCCACCCTGCTTCTGTGGAAAGCTGCAAACCTGTGGCTGAGGGGGGCAGTGATTGGAAAACTCTTCTAACCACACAATAGTTCTAAATTGGCCACTATTCCTCCTGACTGTAGAAATGACTGTGTAGAAATGATCTTATCCTAACCATGCAGCACTATTAAAAAGAAAGCCATTTTTTCTCATAACATATATAAGTTGAAATTAAGCTATAAGCTTCTACCATTCCACACTGACTTTATGTGTAGCTAATAAATTTTTGTGGAATTTGTACATTCCATATTTGATTAATTGAAATCTGAATCGGTTTAAATGCTCATTGCCAATTTATTGTGCAGAAATGTCTCGAAGAGAAGCCATCAATGGCAAGGTCAGCCAAAAAAACCAAAGTAAACTGTGCTCTGCTCTGCTATGGCATGTCACTCAAGCAATCTCTGAGGTGCTCCACAGACACAGCTTTATGGGAATAAAGCTTTATGGGAATCTCTAAAATTATCACAGTTGAAAACCACCAAGTTTTTCACATCACCTATCCAGCTCACATGTAATTTTTTTTTTCTTTTGCTTAAGAAAATAGTTATGAAATGAAATGTACTGCAGCAATGATAAAATTTGGGCTCACCTACACTCTTAACTATGAATGACTCCAGCTTTCTTTTAATTGGCAAATGTACTTTGCAAAAATCTTTGTAAAAGTAACTAAGAAGAGAAACTAAAAGTGTTATATACTAGAAGCTATAACACCGTGGGTTTTGATGCTCTTTCCCTGGTACTACACACTCAGTCTGGTAAAATTATTAAGTAATTTATCTTGAATCTCTCACTGTGGCTGAACAAGCCTTCTTCACACCTCATTTCTAACAGCTAAGAGCATGCACATGAAGAATTACTCATGTTCATCTTGTTATGCTGGCATAACTTGGCCCCATTGTTGGTTTTCCTAGTGAAAATCCAATGCTTGACAGAGACAGCAGATTAAAATCCCAATAAAAGAAAACATGAGTAGTAGCAGCAAGTCTCATAACTCCTGACAGATGTTGTTACAGCACGAAGAATGCACCTGCAGTTTTCAGTGATTTCAATCTTTGGCTCTTCTGACAAAGAGGACAACCACAGGTATAACTGATGCTATTTTTCTAGTCACTGTTGGTATGCAGTTTGTTGGAATTCAGCACAACACCAAATCCTATTTCACAAAGACTAAAAACCATTCAACCAACTACATAAAGTTTGCCAGGATCAGCTTTAAACTGCAAACATTTATTCATCATCATCATCTCAAAAACTGTTATTTCTTCTTTTCATATAACTACTTACAACTAAGCAAATGACAATCAGAAACCAATTTTTCTAAAATTTCCTTGCAGAAAAGTGGTTTGAATAAGAACCAGGTTTAATGATTAAAATGAAGGTTAAAGTGACATGTGACAAGCATTCCACTAACAAATTATTTTGGTGGTACATGTGACTGGATCTTGATCTAGTTTCTTCCACAGCACAATCTGCTGATAAAACTAGTCCCAAAAATGCTTCATGGGAAATCATTTAATATTCAACTGACATTAAATGAAAGCTTTCATACTAAAGCATTGCTATGTGATTTGATGTTTGGGGGAAAGAAAAAATTAAAGAGAAAATGGAAACTGATCAAGCAGATATTAAGTGAGTTTAATGGCTTCTGCTGCTCACATCTGTTTGTGTTCAGTAACAGCAACAGATTTTTACTCTTGGTAAAAGACAACTTAAATGTAAGATCACATAACCGAGTGATAAAATTATCTGCACATATTCACAAAGGCTCTGCCCCAAGGCCTGGATTTTGAGCAAGAATAAAAGTCATTATAACAAGCAAAGATGACCAAGAAAAACAAACTAACATAATTAATTTGGAAATTATTCACAGCCAAACACCTTGGATTTGCTATCTGGCTTAGCTGAAGTAGTAGCCCAATACTACCATGCTAAAATCTTAAAGAGCTCTAGGCAACTATGTCCTGAATTTAAACACAAGTGCAGCAGGTGTGAAGCACACAGAAGAAAAAAGCACCAGCAACCTCCACCACTGTTTATAAAAAACTTGTTTCCTTTGTGATACATCACAGTGTACTTGACAGGAGATTTGCAATTTTAAGTCAGATAGTATGCACAAATATTGGATACTTGTGAAATGAAGATGATGCACTTACACTTACTGTAGAACTACTAGTAGTGGGTTTAGTTTGGGGTTTTTTTGTTGTTGTTTTGGTGGGGGGGTTATGTGTTCATCCTTCTGAATGGTATCAATTTTTAACTGCACTTAACTCCTGGAAACTTTCCAGTTGATTTATACAAGAAGAACACCACGAGAGTTACAGCAGTTCACTGACACAGAAAACCAAGCTGACATACCTCTCTACCATCCCTTCCATTTTAAGGCATGGTCAGCTAAGCATTTTTCTCAAAGAAACAGAACAGGTCCCACACACTGCTCCAGGGATGAGGATCCCTGAGCTTGCACAAGCAACACATTGTCATGCTTCATTACAGACACAACTGAGGATGTTTTCCCAAGTGCAAAGTCAAGCACACTGCTTCTTGACCTACACACTCTAAGTATTGGAGATGATTCCCTTCCTCTCTGCTTTATCCAGGGATACGTTTGCCCCCAATTTTTTTTTTCTTTAAAAAAGACTAAGCAAAACCACTTCTGCTTTTTCTAGAATGTTCTCTCTGCTATCTCCTGAACTCACTTCAGCTCCTCCAATTACATTTTTTCTTAAAGTGCAGTGTTTAAATGAGCCATTTTTCCATCTAGAGCTTTAGCAGTGGAGAGAGAAATAGGAAAAATACTTTACACTAGGACTAGAGTCCTGTTTGTGTTATGTACATAAGCGTATTTTTTGACTATTGCAGACTCATTTTTACCTTCAAATTCACTCAAAACCCTAGAATCTTCCTCAGAGTTATCAACTGCCCTACACAGAGGCAATAAGTGGAAAGCTGAGCACCCTTCCTAGCTGAATCATTGTCTGGTTTCTTCTGATCATTTTCCAAAGCCCATTTTGAAATCTAATCAGTTCCCACAAACATGCATGCAAGTCCTGTATTCTTTCTTCACCTGTGCATTAGTGAATCTATTAAACAAATCCAGACACCTGGATAAATCTTTGCAGATTTATGCAAAACAAGCTCCCATTCTAATAGTGAAGTGGTCCCAGCACCAGCCTGACAGAGTTCCAGAAGTGAACAATTTGGACAATGCTCTCACACACAGGCACTGGATTTCAATGATCCTGATGGGTCCCTTCCAGCTCAGGATATTCTATGATACTTTATTCATTGTGAACACATTCCACAGGTCCATACCTGAATATTAAATTAAACAAGACCAAAATTTCCCTAAAATACCTTTTGACAGTTACTTATCTCTTTCAGCTTGATAATTAATTTGCTCAAATTTAAATTCAAACACTGTAACAAAATAAGAGCTTTCTCTCTCCATCGAGTATTGCTATTCACTGGCAAATAAAAAAGCAACCAATTTCTTCCACTTCACATCTAAAAAACCCTCATGGTCTTAGAATTGATTCAAGGATAAAGACCAAAGTTTCCTGAACTGACTTGCAACTAGAAGGATTTCACCTGGAAACATGACTAAAAGACTCAAATTTCAGAGAAGATGTCCATGCATTCAAAACTCAGGGACAGTTAGGAAGCAGTAGGTGTTTTTTCCTGGGTTTGTAGCAATTCCAATCACCCACCTCACAAACTCACTAGGTGTCACTGCATACACAGAGAGCTGCAGCAACTTCTGCATGGCCAGAAATTCAAGAATGGCTTGAAATACACCCTGAAGCACAGAGTATGTGCACATATTTGTGGCCTCACATAATTATTTCTTACAATAAAGCTGTTGGAAACTTCTGTCTGAAGCGAGGATAATCTGTTTGTCAACACAATTTGCAGTTTCAGGAACTAAGTAACACAGGACCAAGTAAAAGCTGCTTTAAGAGTATGTTAAATTCAAAGTCCTACATCTTTACGTAGGAATCACAGTGTAATCATGAGGCAGATTACTCATACAAGTAAGAACAATAAACAAGAAGTAGCTGAAGAATTGATTAATACAGTAATACATTAGGAACTCTGTAACTGTGATAAATATTTTGAACTATTGGCTTGTAAAGTTGTCAGCTCATGGGCTTAAATCCATCTAGTGTGATACTTAGGCATTTGATTTACACACACAGTATCCAATATGAGTATTTCAGTAAATCCTTTAAGTCATGTTTGAAGACCATACTTAATTAAGGTCATAATAGGAGAATTATGAACTGTATATTCATCCCCATAAGAAAAAAAAAAAAAAAA